>OX596076.1:87044907-87644907 GCA_951394005.1 Protophormia terraenovae | reverse complement strand
GACTTAGAGAGAACTCTAAATTTTTTCCACAATGCCTCATCTAAAAAACAATCGAAAGAACCTCTGGTAGACCTCATAAAATAATTCCAAAAACGTATATGAGGATTATTATATTAGAAAAAAGAACCCCTTCATTTTTTTTAGGCTATTGCAACAAAAATGTTTAATAAAGTAGGTCCGCGAACTTTATCTTGCACAAGATAAATTTGCGAAAAGAATTGCCAGAAAAATTCCATGAAAGCGTAAAAAATTTTAAGCAGATGTGTATTTCGCAAAAAAAAAAAGAAAAAAAACTCGAAACTATTTTTTGTAAAAAACATTTTTTCCTATATATTTTTTTATAAAATACTATACTGCGAGTAAAATACTTTGACTTTCGTTCGGATAACTACAGGTTTTGACCACAAAATGCAATCCGATAAGTCGGCTAACTAAGATTATACAATTTAAAATCCGAGGAGATAACTTCTGGGGCTGCGTTTACACGCTTGGTTATACTTTGTTCTCCAAGAGCAAAGTATAACAAGATTGGTATTTTTTCTTCTTTGAATTTCCCAAAAATATGCAGTAGCATTTTGAAACCAATTCTCTAGTTCGCAAATATTTTCTATTGTAGGTGTAAAGGTAATAAACATGTATTTGCATGAACTTCCGTTCTCTGGTTAAAATCATTTAATGTAATTTTATTATAACTCATGAAAAATAATATTGCCAGGTTTGGACTTTTGTAAAATTTTTTTTGTTGTCTCAGAAGTAATCACAGTGTCTATTGAAAAGAAGATCTAGACTACTGACTTGTCGAGTTTTACCGACTATAACTTTCTTATTTATTTATGTTTGGATGTTATTTTAAAATGTTAAATATAAAACACCAAATTATTATTTTTTAATATTTGCATTTTATTCTTCATATCCCAGCAAAAACTTTGCTTTTCTAGTAAGCTAACAGGTATAATTGGAAACAAAAATAAACTAATTATTTTTTGTCTGAATAACTATTTACTTTTGTTCTTGTTGTCCACGAATTCATATAGTTATTTTAATCTATGGATACTCAAAAATATGTATCTAAACGAAAATAAGAAAAAAACAAACATAATTTTCCAGGTGACAAAATCCTGTTTTAGTATAAAATATATTTTTAAAAATTTTGTTAAAAAAATCTAACCAGCAATCTTCTGGTTACTAATTCAGTGTTCTAGCCAACTGATCCACGTGATTGTAAATTACTCTACTATTATACTATTGAGTACTTATTTATGTAATGTAGAGAAAGCAAATAATAATGACGCCTTATTACCAAGAAACTACTTTAATAAGTAGTTGTCATTACTGGAAACCAAAAAGTTTTTGCCGTATGAAATACATATAATTAAATATAAGCTAGTGTACGACAATCTACCTTTATATGGTGCAATTCATTTTTTACCTTTATTATATTAAATTTGAAAATATTTTAACTTTATGAGTTTATCATAAATGTTATTTTTTTACTACCAAACGTATATTTGCATATTCAATAAAAAACGGAATCTTCGACTGTATCTCTTTTATTACCTTTCATCACAGGATGCATTAAATGCAACTTCAACACTTTTATAGGTACAATTTAAACCCGTTAAGGAAGTCAATAAAAATGTAATTTACCATAAAGAAAAAAGGTAAAAAAATCATAAAGATAAATTATTTTATGCCAAACGTGGCGGCGTAAAAACACAGTAACGTCAATCTATTTTATTTTCATACACAAAAAGTTTAAATGAATGAATGAGGAAAAAAAGGGAAATAGAATAAAATCTCTTGTATATAGGAAAGAAAAAAGTTCAAGGTAGATAGATGGATGGTTACATTTTGCTACATTTTTTTTTCAATGAGGTCAATTGGGGTGATTGTGTTTTTTGTAGTTTTTCTTCATGAAAATTTTTCACTTTTTTTCGATTTTGTTGCAATCTAGCACACAAAGTGAATGGACGGCCCTGACTATAAAAAAAACGTGTGTGTTATATACACAACCGCACACAAAATTGTGGTGCATAAAAAGGATTTATCAACATCAATCGTGTAAATAAACACATTTTCTCTCATACACTCTTACTTTTTTTATATATTTTTTTTTCAATAAAGATGGCGTTCATTCAAAAAAAGTCGTTTCTGTCATTAATACAACACTAAACTATAAAATGTTCATAAAAAAAAAAAAAAAAATACATCAAACTTGTTCGACAAAAGAAAACAATTTCATATGAAAGAGAAAGAAAAAATATCAAAACAGTTCAAAGTGTAATGAACAATATCATGTATGACACCAAATTGAAAATTTCTTTTGAAATTAATAGAAAAACACTTCTATTTAAAACACATACATATGTATGTATGTACATTAGAGTGTCCCGAGGTAAGCCTTTTTGAAGATTTCGATGTAAGAAGACCTCTCAAAAAGATGCGTAAAAATTTGCTTTATACGAAAAAATTATTTAAAAAATTTTTAAAACTAGTCTTCAGTTCCCTGCCAGAGCATATTAGGGTAAAAGATGTCGAAAATGGCGATTAATTCAGGGAAAGGTGATATCAATAATTTAATAATCACGTTTTATTTTTTTTATTGATTATTAGGTTAAAAAAAAATTCAGTTTTAGAATTTTAAGATTTTTTTAACGTAACGTCCGTCTGTCCGTCTATACATTATAGTTAAATGGGTCCAAAATCATGCATAATTCAGGGAAGGGTGGTATCAACACTTTAATGATCACTTTTAATTTTCTTATTTATTAATAAGTAAAAAAAAAAAAAATATTTTTAGAATTATAAGATGTTTTTTCTTGTTTTGGTCCGTCTATACATTTGGGTTAAATGGGACGAAAATTACGCTTAATTCCGGAAAAGGTGATATCCAAATTTTGATAATCACGTTATATTTTTTCTGTTTATTAGTTTAACAAAAATGCACTTTTAGAATTCTAAAATGCTTTTTGGCCGAATGGCAATGTCCGTCCGTCTATACATTTGGGTTAAATGGGTAGAAAATGGCACTTAATTTAATGAAAGGTGATATAAAAATTTTAATACCTAAATTCATATTAATCGAAAAGTGAACAATTTTTTTTTCTTTTTAATTTTAAGATTTTTTTGAGAGGATTCTAATGTCCGTCCATCCGTCCGTCTGTTTGTTAATTTTTGCAAACTTTCCAATTCAAAATCGTTTAACTTTTGACTCAATAATGATAACGACACAAAATTTTCTCTGTTCGATAGATAATTTTATTTTTTAACTGCATAAAACATAATAAAATCGGTTGAAAATGTTTTGAAAATGTCTTGACCAAGATCTTATAAAATTGAGATTTTTGAAATTTCAAATGTACATAACTCGAAATATATATAAGTTAAGTAGTACATGCAAGCATGTTTTCTTAAGAATTTATCAAGAACTTTAAGATGGTATAAAAATCTGGCTACTGCTTAAAAATTTTCTATGACAATAGCACCCTATTTTGAACCGTTGTTCCGCTTCTAAAATCAAAATGCTACTGTAGTCTGCTACGCCTATGTGAAATTTCATGTAAATCCAACTAGCCGATTAGAAGTTAAAAATTTATTTCGAATTTGCCCCACTGTTTAATGTTTGATAAAGAAAATGTCTGCACTTAAGCTGTTTTTTTTATGAAATCTACTGGAGTTTTTTCGAAAAAAAAAATATATATTTTCTCAAATCGGGCTATATATGTGCACGATTTTTTCATAATATTAATGTGGACAATATATACTATTTTTAAGAAAATTTTCAAATCAAACATCCTGTTTCATTTTAAGTTGCATTCCATGAAAGTTGAAAATTAGTGTATTTTAGGACAATTTTCAAAAAAATAACAAAAATATTAGAACAAAATATAATTTACAAGCACTTGAAGAAAAGTACACTTAAATATCTGAAGTTGATGGTTTCATTTTAAATTTTTACATTAAAAGATTTTTTATTTAAAATAAATACACTGATAGTTGATGAAAATTATATTTTTTACTATTTTTCAAAAATGAACTTTTCAAAAATTAACTTTGACAGCTCCTTATAAGAAAACAACACAACCTAGCTTAAAGATGTTAATTGATATTGATACATAATTTTGTCTATTTTTATTCGGTACCCAACTTTACTACTTTTAACATATATTACCCCAACGTGCAGCGATTGAAAAATCATGGGTCCCATACATTTTGGTAAAAAAAAAAAGTTTCGATTTTTTAATCGAAATGGATATCAAAAAGTTCGTAATATTATGCTGATTATGGAAAAAATATTTTAAAAAATTTTTCCATCGGATTTTTTTTCGCTAGAAGACTTTTTAAGGTATTTTTATGAACAATTATTTGGAAAAATTTGGAAAATTATATATTATTATTACAATGCAAATTTTTAATATTTTAGCCTTAAAGGGAGCAAAATTATAAAACTTTTATTCATTTTTTAAGAAAAATATCGAAATTTTTTATTGGATTATGTACTAAAATGACGGTTTATGGCCCAAACTCAAAACTTTTTTTTGGACGAAATTTTCTAGAACCGTGACTTTCAATCGCTGGTAGCGAACTGAAGATCAATTTAATTTTTTTTAAATATTTTTTCCATATTAAGCAAATTTTTACGTATCGTTTGAGAGGTCTTCCTACAAAATTTTTTTCTACGGGACACTCTAATGTACATTAATGTCTCCCCTTTTAATTTAATACATTTTACAAACTAGTTTTCTAACTTATTATTTTAAAATAATAAAATTTATAAAATCTTTTTCAAAAGGATTTTGATTCAATAAACCCCTTAATAAATTTCCAGGTTTCACAGGAAACAGTTGAAAGGGGTTCTTAAGAATGTAAATCACATTCTTAAGAACCCCTTTCAACAGCAATTTATAAAGCAAATTTGTTAAAAAATAAAAATTTTTTTGAAATTCCTATCTATATTGTACTTGTTTTCACAATTACATACGTGTAATCTATGTCAATAATGTAAATTTTAAACAAATAAAAATAATAAAATGAAAAAACTTGAACAAATAAAAGTTCAATGAGGTCTTTCTTCTGAATTTCCTTTTTGTTTACGAAAAATACTTCGAAAGTGATTTTTTTACTTACAATTTGTTAGAAAGTTCTTTGTCTGTTTATAACCTTGAGTGGGGGTAGACTTATTGGTTCCTTCTTATTGTTACAAAAAAAAAAAAAAAAAACGTTCATTCATTCGTAGTTAAATGTGAATGTACTAGTACTTTCGTGCCAATGACTCACTCAATTCACGTGACGTGTTAACTCACATAGCCTGAGTAAATATTATTTAAAGGCCAATAAAATTTAAAATGAACTACACAGTTTCCACAATTTTCTTATTGCTTATATTTCAAGTGAATATTTTTATACCCACCATAAAAAAGATGGGAGATATAATAAGTTTATCATTTTGTGTGTAACATGTAGAAAATATCATTTAAAACCTCATAAAGTATATATTTTCTTGGTCCTGGTAAGATTCTGAGTCGATCTAGCTGTGGCTGTTCGTCTATCTGTATGTTGGAAGCAGAATAGAACTCGGTGGTGGTCACCTAGGGGGACAAAATTTGTCTAAAATATTTATCTTCTATAAGGTTTGTTTGGTATTGAATATGACAGGGTGTACGTTGTAACTTCAGTTCATAATGATATTTCTTAAAAAAGCATGTACGACAACAAAATGTTGTACAGATATTTCGAAGATCGATATAAACTCGGAAACAAAACATGGTCGTAATCTGCCCACTTTTAGAGCACATCAACCACCTCCCCCCCATATAAGGTCAAACATCAACAACATTTTGTACAAAGAGTTCTAGGACTCGGAAACAAAAAATGTGCGTGTTCCGATATATAGTAAAATTTTAAAAAGCTGATGGGTATTCTTATAGATTCGGCCAAGCCGAATATAACATTCTGGGCTGTTTATAATATAATTAAAAAGTTTAAAATCATTGAAAAATTTCTAAATTCAATTGAAAATTTTTGTTATTCAATTGGAAATAGTGTAACACTAATAATGTCTTTTTGTTTCTTTGTATTTTAATGAGCAACGTGTGAGTCATTTCAAAAAATATAAATTAATTTTTAATGAAAATAAGTATACAAAGAAAAACCCTTATAGTGTAAGTAGTTTACTATTTTATTTCTTTATAATGATAATAAATTTCGAATATTTAATTTTAAAATATTCCTCTAAATTAAATACTAACGAGAACAACATTTTCTATTTTTTTTCTTTTAAATAACAATTTCAACAATTGTCAAAAAAATTTAAACAAATAAGTAAGTCAGCATGTTATTTTGCTACTGGCTGGTAACTACTTACAATTCGGATAAAAATCCTGTAACAAGCAACCGAATATTTTTGGAAATAAATCTGTAATTAAAAAATCGTATTCCCGGGAACATTTAAAATTTATTTAAGAAGATACACAATTTTGTTAGAGTTATATATAAAATAGTACAAAATGTATTAGAAATTTTTCAATTCTAAATAAAAAAGGGCGCTCTACCATAACTTCTCGAATAATGAGGTTAAAAGATTTATTTTTCAGTGTGCGGTTTAGTAGACGGAATATTAATAAATTGTAGAAGACTGTACAATTCTGTAATTATGTGAAACATTTTTTATTCGAAAAAATAATACTCATATTGTATAACAACAGGGTCAGTAAGAAAACATCAATTATTTTTTGTTTGCTTCATAAGTATCCAGTTTGAATATTATCAAATCACCCTGTGAGAAACTCAATGACTACTATAATAAATAAAATTTTTAAAAATTAGTGAAATAAACAGTTTTTATGCTCTCCTGAACAATTGGGGTTTTGCATATGGCCCTTTTTGAATATAAACCCTCGATATATGTACATAAATATTTCTTTTAATAAATCTTGCCTTGCTGATTGTATTATTTATATTAAGATCTAATTTTGTAAAACCCTTTAACTTTGGATTTTAAAAAATGTGTAATTTAATATCTTTTGTGCTATTTTTGTCTTGTCAAAAAGATAAATAATAACTTTCAAATTAATCATTTAAAAGAGTATAATATTAATTATCCGTTTTCCCGGGAATATGAGTAAATTTTTGCCGGGAATGCTGGTTTGTCATTTCCGGGCGGGAATTCCCGTTTCTCAAACCCTAGACAGAACCCTCAGGCGCTAAGTTATGTAAGCCTTATTTAAGGTATTTTAAAGATACTATTGATTTAAATATAACAATATTTATTGTTTATTATTATTTTTTTAATTAGACAAAAACTATAGAATAAAGCTTACTTAAAATTATAATACATTTTTATTTTGGCCCCAGAAAGTATGCTACAAATAAAACGCTAAATAAAATATATGAACAATATATTGATAAACTTTAGAAAATGATTTTTTGAATCAAAAGTGGCGATTAATTGAATTTTGAAATTTAAATTTTTGTAATAAAGTTGGGTACCAAATAAAAATAGACAAAATTATATATCAATGTTAATTAAAATCTTTAAGCTAGGTTGTGTTGTTTGCTCATAAGAAGCTGTCAAAGTTAAACATTTTTTTACATTTCTAGAAAAGAGTAAAAAATTCAATTTTCATCAATTTTCAGTAAATAATAAATACTTATTTTAAATAAAAGATCTTTTAAAGTAAAAATGTAAAATAGAACCGTCAACTTCAGGTATTTAAGTGTACCTTTCTTCAAGTATTTTTGTTATTTTTTTGAAAATTGTCCCAAAATAAAGTAATTTTCAATTTTCATGTTACAGGATGTTTGTTCTGAAATTTTTCTGAAGAATAGTATATATTGTCCATTTTAAGATTATGAAAAAGAAATCGTGCGCATATATTGCCCGATTTGAGAAATATTTCTTTTTTCGAAAAACTCCAGTAGATTTCATACAAAAAAAGCTTAAGTGCAGACATTTTCTTTGCTTTATCAAACATTAAACAGTGGGGCAGAATCATAATAGATCTGTAACTTCTAATCGGCTGGTTGGATTTATATGAAATTTCACATAGGCGAAGCAGAGGACAGTAGTATATTGATTTTAGAAGCGGGATCCCATACACTTTTCAGGAGCGGAGCTATGGGGGTTCAAAATAGGGTACTATTGTCATAGAAAATCTTTAACCACTAACGAATTTTTGTTCCTTACCTGATTTCAAAGATTTTTATATCATCTTAAATTCCTTGATAAATTCTTTAGAAAACATGCTTGCATGTACTATTTCTCTCATATATTCTTCGAGATATATTCATTTGAAATTTCAACAATCTCAATTTTGCAAGATGTTGGTCTAGTCTTTTCCATATATATCCTAATATTTTCAACCGACTTTATCATATATTCCCCACCTATGGTAGTGTAGAGTATAAATATAACATATTCATCAAAATTTGGATATCACCTTTTCTTGAATTAAGCGGCATTTTCGACGCATTTAACGGACGGACGGACATTACCATTCTGCCAAAAAAAAAAACAACACCTTATAATTCTAAAAATACATTTTTTTACTTACTAAGAAATAGAAAAATTAAACGTGATCATTAAAGTGTTGTTATCACTTTTCCCTGAATTATGCAACATTTTCGACCAATTTAACTTCATTATCATTAACATATTGATATCACCTTTCCCCGAATTAATCGCCATTTTCGACCCCTTTTACCCCAATGTGCGTCGTTGTATTCTAAAAAAATGGGATTTGAAACTTTATACACACAAACGAGTTCTCGATTCCCTACAATTGCATTCCCTACATTTAATATCATCATTTATTTCGAATACCTAAAAAATATTGTTACAATATATTAGCAGCACGGCGATGACATTAGAGGCAATTGCTTTGTGTATATTTTACATATATATTTAGTTCTTCTCTGTGTAGGCACATAACTAAATTTATTGGAAACCTTTACATCCTGAGGTACTTTATTGAAATTCTGTTTCTAATTACTTTATTATATAGGGTGTTATGGAAAAAAATTCTGCATTCTTTTAGATTCAAAATCTGTGAAAGTTAGAGTTTTCATATTAACGTTTTTTGTGATCAATACTTATTTATGTTAATAATTTATTTTAAAATTTTTAAACTTACCACTTAAGATGATTTTCTGAAAGAAAAACAAAAAAAGTATTTAAAAATGTGTTGTTAAAGAAATAATCACTTAAAAATCTAATTGAATTTCTATTAGCAAATTGTATACATAAGTATGTATTTTACATAAATATATAAAGTATTTAGGTAAAATACAATCTTCATAAGCAATTACTGCTAAACAAATTTTCAGTTATTTCCTTTCAATTATTTTATGTTAAATTATTCTAATTCATTACACTATTGTTTGATTTTAATATTATTTTCTGACAACTGCTAAATAACTGTCATAACTGCTATCTGTCAATTAGTTGTAAATAGAATACCAAAGTTCATATATATTTTTAAAATGAATTTCCACCATATTTTCCTAACAATTTACATTCATTTTGAAGAGTAATAGCAACGGAAGAATACCAATTTAATTGAATTCTTTTAATTATTTAGCACTTTTAATCAAAAACATACATTGAGTAAGGCAGACCGGTTGATAGAAAGACACGCAAACAGACAAACAGGCAGCCTTAATTGCACATAAAATTAATAAACTACAATACAAGAAAATTCAACTACATTTAAGCAAACAAGACATTGTACTCTCAATCATACTTATTGTATTCATATTACCCTACTACATAGTAGATTGTCAATTCTTAAAAATGAAGATGAGAGAGTAAGTGAAAAATATTCAATAGAAATATGTATGAATGTGTATTTGAAAGGAATTTGAGCACAAGTATTCACTCTAGTATAGACATTTCATATTTAAGAAAAGAATGAATGAATGAATTTATAAGTGTTTTATTAAAATATAATAACGCATACTTTAGCAATATTACTTACTACTACTACTACAAACATACATCAATATCTCTGAGTCTTATAAATATACATACTTATACATGTCATACATACATTCATGTATACAATAATGGCGTCTTTCATTTACAGCTCTAAAGAAATTTTTTATAAAGAGTTCCAAGTATTGTAAAGGAATTTCTAATTTACTTTACGTTTTATACATTTGCCTCTTTCTCATATTTTTACTATGTAACAGCGATGAACTAGTTGGTACCATTTCAGGGTTTCTGGTACAATTAAAAGCAAAATTATTAAAAGGTATCTTGTTGAGTCCCTTACAACTGAAACTTCTCTGATATATTTAAACAATTAAATAATGATTTAATATTTTATTTTTAAAAATATTTTTAAAATATTCCTAAAGTACCGAAACCAAAATTAGATTCCTTTGACCTCAATCCAAAATGTAAAAGTCCCTTTTTCGTTTGGAACAAACATAACAATTTTAAGGAAACTTTTCCTCTCTTTCATATCACTGACTTCATAATATAATCATATATTTATACTTACAATAATAAAATGTGTAAATTTATGTAAGAATGAGTGTGAATGAATGAGTGAAAGAAAAAAATAGAAGAGTGAATTTGAATGAATAAAATGTGTTGAAAGGGGAATTTCTACTTCTCGGTAAAGTCACTTTGTTATTGGTATTTTTCTTCCTTCATTCATTCATTTTCTTTAAGCATTTTTATTTGCTGCTGTTATAATGTACTTGAAACATTCTTTAAGATTTTCTTTTTTTTTTTTTTGCTTTTATTATTATAATATTTTTGTGGCGTTGCCTCTGGCATTGCTAATTTCATATTTGTGAGGATGCTAAATTTGGAAATAAATTTTGTGACGTTTATTAAAATAAATTATACAGTTGTAATGATAATTTACATATAATGAGAAATTTCTTGGGAAAATAAATTTTAAGAAACAAAACAGTGAAATGAAAAAACAGTGAAATTTTGTTATACAAAAATGTTAAAAATCACCTAAATTCAGGAGTTCGTTAGGCTACATTTTTCCAAACAAAATTATTATTATTATCAATAGCATGATTTTTCGACCGAATTTGGGGGAAAGTGCTTATTTGGAGCAATAACCCAACAAAAAAAGCTGCAGAAGTTGTTATGATAGGGCTTGAACGGGACAACGGGATCAATGAAAACTCGGAAAAAAATGGGTGTGGTCCGCCCACCTATCATATAACTTAAAATTTGAGGAAGTTGATGGTGGGTATATAGATTCGGCCGAACCGAATTCGCGTTTGTTTTTTTTTTGCGGGAAGGAGTACACTATTAATATAGCAATTCCCACAGCTAGAATACGAGCTGATCATGAATATTTTTTGGAAAGCTTTTAAATTTTATAAAATTTTTATTTTTTATTAAAGTTTAAATATCGTGAAATATTATATGTAAATATTACATAGTATTAACCAGTAAGTTTTCTAAAATTTAGTACATTGAGCGGGACTTTGGTCAGGTTACAAATGGTTTCCTGATACCGGCTTCGCTAAATAATTTAAATGAATAGGATGACTAATTACATAAAATATATCTCTTGGATATTATGAAATATTCCCAAATTTTCTTTTTATATATGTATGTACATTAGAGTGTGCCGAGAAATGGATTTTTTGAGATATCGATGCTTAAAAATGAGCAGAATATGGAAAAAGTATTTAAAAAGTTTTAAAAATTGTTCTTCAGTTTCTTACCAGCGACTGAAAAATAATGGGACCCATACATTTTGGTAAAAAAAGGTTTTAATTTTTTAATCGAAATGAGTGTCAAAAATTTCGTAACTTTAACTTGGTTATGGACTATAGCTTAATCTGTAGTATGGACTATAGTCTATTCTATTGTGTCGACTATATATATAGTCTCGATTATAGTATTTTTTTTTACTAAAATCAGTCTATAATCTTCACTATAGTTCAGTCTCTGGTCTTAAAGATAACCAGTCTATTGTCTTGACTGCAGTTTATCCTATAGTAGCTAGTGTCAACTATAAACTAGACTATTTTGCACTCCTTAATCGAGACTATAGTTTATTTTATACTGGACAGTATAATTTATTTTATAAAATTAAAACTATATATAGTCTAGTCTATAGTCGACACTATAGTAGAGTTTATAGTCGAGTCTCTATAGGTTTCTCTGTAGTCGAGATTATTTATATTCGAGACTAGTTTAGTTTCTAGTCTTGATTATAGTTTAATCTATAATAAAATTTAGTCTAGTCTATAAACCCGAACATATACCAGACTATAATCTCGATTAGACTAGAGATAATGAATATAAACTAGACCATAATTTCATCAATAGGCAGGTTTTTAGTCGAATTAGTCGACTACTAGGCTATAGTCGACTCCACTATATATTCTATAGTCTTGATTATAATTTAGTCTATAGTTTTTACTATAATTAGTCTTGTCTTGAATATAATCTATATTCTGGGTGCATAATAAATTATTTTCAATAAATTTGTTCAACAGATGGCACTAAAAAAATGCCATGGATAACAATCTAAATTTTTTTTTCCATAACTAGCTGAAATCTACGAATTTTTTGAGACCTATGTCGTGACAAAACACGAAATTTCTTTTTGACTAAAATGAACCACACTTGAGATTTTCCATCACTGGCAGGGAACTGAAGATCAATGTAAAAAAACTTGGAATATTTTTTCCGTATTAATACGTATTAATATAAATATGCATCGTCTAAAGGCTCTTCCTATATAGAAATCGCAAAAAAGCGCTTCCTCGGGCCACTCCATCTAAAATGTTTATATTTCGCGAGTGAAAAGAGTTGAAACAATTATATGAATTGATATTTATTTCACCAAAAAAAAAAAAATTTAATTTCACAAAAGATCAAAAAATTCACGAAAAATAACATTGTAATAATGTAGAATACAAAAACTATAAGAAAAAGCTTTTGTAAAGTTATTTCAACTTAATACTTAAGGATTTAGAATATGTAAAGTGATGAAGTTACGTATTCAAATTCTTCAAAAGTGTGAGTTAAATGAAAGATCTTTACGATTAGCACTAAAAGGCACAAATGGATGCTGACGAAGATCGTAGCGGATCAGAAAATGCATTCCATCCTGCTAGTGTCTAATAAATGTATTCTAGAAAAATTATTACAATAATGAACTCGAGCCTGAATAAAAATTCAAAAATGATTAATTCACGAAAAACTTTTTTGAAATCCAAGTTCAAAATCCAAATATAAACAATTTCACAAAAAATTCAAAATTTCACCAAAAATTATTTTTTCTTAAAATAATAATTAGGAAAATAGTTTAGACTAAAAAAATATTTATGTGTTCATTAAGGTTTAAGTGAGTAAACTTCCTCAAAGGAATCGCTTTACGTATATGCTAAGATTTAGTTAGATTTATAAAATAAAAGTTATTTTAATCATTCTTATGACACAGAAAAAAATGTTTCAAATAATTTTTTAATAAAATTATTAATTAAATTTATATTGGAATTTAATTATATGATTTATTAATATAATTAATTTTATAATTGATTTACAGTTTTGTTATTAATAAATTGACAGCTGTTAATAAAATATAAAGAAAAATTAAATATTTGTCTATAAAAGTACAAAAATAAAATAAATTTAAGTAAATTTTCAAAAATTTTCAGCTCATTGCATTTATTTAAGGAAAAGAAGTAATAATAATATCAATTATTCTAGTTATTAATATTATCATTTTGATGATTGTAGCAAAATCAATTAAAAATTAATTAATATTACAAATTTCGTAATTGAAGTCCATTTTTACTTTTTTCTGTGGATATACATATAAGTTATATAATTTTGAAAATTAAATAGAAAAAACCTGAATATTGAGAACACTCAACTATAGTATTTTCTTGTTATCTTCTTTTTTTTTTTTTTTTTTTTGTGTTACATTCCCCATTTTATCTTTTATCCTTTTTTATGTTCTCACGTCATTGTAGATTCCTTTTTATCTGTCTCTCCCACAATTCTTAAAATAAATTCATACATAAATAACTTAACTGAGTATATTTATATACAATTTTTATTCAAATTTCTTGTTGCAAATAAAAAAAAATAAAAAGAAACGGCACAATGTCCTCAGATGCCATTTTGAAAAGTATGAAATAGAAAAGGGCATAAAAGAGAAATAAAATGAAAGAATAAATTTAAATGGCACTTAATTTACATATAACGGAATGTAGAGGAATAATGAAGTTCGCTACCTGTTTTTTAATGATATAAAATGTTTGATAAACTATTATTTAAGGTATAAAATTTGAAAATATTTACACTTTTAGCAATAACTAAAATATACTTAAATATATAGAAAAGCAAATATATTTAAAGAATAAATATTTTAAAAACAATAATATTTCAATACATTATTTATATAGGGCATCACATGATGTCATCTTGACCCACTAGTATATAAAAAAATATTTGTTTTGTTTGAAAATGTAAATATTATTGTAATACATATAGATTATTTAGAATTTTGTGTATTTCATATTAATTTATGTGTTGGTATTTGTTTTATCTAATTGTGTTTGTGTGCCGCATACAATCATCATCCCTTGATATTTTTTTTTAGTTTTCTCTTTAAAAAATACATAAATACATTTTGTTTAGATTTTTCTTAGAAAACAAAATACATCAAATTTAAATTTTTTTGTTGCTTTTTTCTAGTTTTGTGGTTCTTTTGTTTTTAGTAATTGATTTTTATACTTTTGTTTTAATAACATTTTTTAGTTTTAAAATTAAATTTTTTTCTTTATTATGGTTTCTGTAGAATGTTTGTTAAAATTCTATACAATTTACCTATTTGTTTTAGTTTTTTTAAGGGTAAAATCAAAAATCAACAAAATGGAAATTTAATTAGGTTTCTGATAAGAAAAATGTTATTTATTTGAGTGAAAAAAATAACCACATAAATTGAAAATAAAACATCTAACATGAATGCACAAATACAAATTGAAATATGTATTAAAGGCATGTTGAGAATATGTTTTCCTTTATGGTAGAAAAAAAAAGTTAATTAAAAAATACACAAATGCACAATTTTTATCAAGGATGCAATTTTAAGCAAATTGCTTAACAAATAAAGATATTTTATGAAATTATTAGAGGTAGCTCACAAATGATTTCAAATAATATATTAAGAAATATTTGATTTAAGATACATCTAAAAGAGGGTTTACACTATAATACTTTATATTAATACCAAAAATATTTTTAAATGTACATATTATGGTATTAATACCTTCAATATTTTGTATGTCGAAAACGTGAAATTTTTGAAAAGTAATTGCATCTTTTAAAGAAAATTTTGGCACACTTTTCTATTTGTAGTTTTATTTGTATTCAATTCTGTTAACTTTTTTGTTTTAATTTAAAAAATATATGTATTTTAATAAAGAAAATAAAAAATGTGATACCTATAAGGTATCAGATAGTTAAAGGTAAGATAAACTAAAGTGAGCAATAAAGTAAGCTTTATATACTTTTGGTTATTGCAACTTGGTTTTAAAATAAATTGTATAATTCTGATAATACGGCACGGCAAAAGCAAAAATCAATTACTTTTGACAACTTACTGGCAACAATATAAACAAATAAAAAAAAATAAATTTTTTAAAATAATTGTAAAATGAGTTAAAACAAACAAAAGGACAACGCCACACATAAGGGCAACTATATGGACCTCTTTGGCAATAAATCAAAAATGCGTTTTATAATAAAAATTCTATATAATTTTAAAGAGGACATTTTTCTACACAATATTTGTTCACAACGTGGCCGTGACTGAAGTCCAAAGTGAAAGAAAAATTTAATACTTTTAAATTAATATTTTTTTATTTTTTATTTTCATATGGTACACATTAGAATCAGAATAATCATCTGACATTATAATAGAAATAAAGATTTTTTACTATTTATGATGGCAAATTATGTTAATAATAAGTGTAAACAATATTGCATAAAAATGTAGTCGTCAAGTGGTCAAGTTGACAGTTTATCAAAATAGTATAAATACTATTATTTATTTTTTTTTAAGTTTCAAAATTTTTGAAAGCAAAAAAGTAATATAAATATCCAGAATTATCCATAGCATTACCTTCACCTTAAAGATCAGAATGTTCATTCATATATTTTATTTAAAAATTTTGCGAATTTTTGTGAATTTCGATTTTAAACCATTTTTAAATGTTTGATGGATCATTGAATTTTTTAGACCCGCTGCACACAATTTTGAAAATAATTGAATGAAAATGGGTATGAATGTTTTTTTTTGACACAAGAAAAATTTGTTATGATCGGCACATATTTTCATCTAGCTCCCATACAAAAATATTGTCGGAATAGAAGTTAAATGGTTATATATAACATATTTATAGACTGATTTTGATGAAATACTACATGTTTTATAACCATAAAATTCTCTACTAAATTTCAAAGGAATTGGTTTACTCTAGACCACAGTGTCCATATAAAATATTTCCCTAAATTCACTTAAATATGCACTTTATTTTATTTAAAAGATTCCATAATTTTAGGGGCGTCAGAAACAGAGGAAAAAAAAATTTTTTCTCAAATTAATAATTTTCTTTTATGTTGAATAAACTTCAGAATGGTATAATTTTTGGCATATATTTACACATTTTCTAATTATTGAATAAAATAGTATTTAAAAATTTCATATTCACCAAAGAACAAAATAAGAAAATATACTTTACCTATATTACCATTATTTTTTCATTAATATTGTTCGGTGGGTTATAATATTAAAACATATTTAAAATCTAGAGAAAATTATGTTTTCAACGATACCAATCACTTATGTTAAAATAACGCGGTTTATTTAATGCCACTTTTGGTATATCTTTGCCCATATGTGCGCCGTAACAAATATAAATATAGACAGAAAAAAATTACTAAAAACTATAACGCAATAAATATGAAAGAAAATTTTAGAAAATTTTTTATTAAGACAAACGTCAAAATTACAGCGAATTTATGGAATGTGCAAGTAGAGAAAAAACATATGTTTACCCCAACAACATTATTTTCATTGCAAAGATATATTTTCATCGCAAACATCATTATTGTTGAATATATTTTATTTTAAAAACAATTTTGCTGTAGCAATTATACATTTCTTCTCAATTCACAATTATATTATTGACACAACATGATTTTGTTTAAATTAGAACCATATTATTGTTGTTAAAATTCCATGTGCAAAAAATTATGTTTAATATCTGAATATGTTATTGTGTTTGTAATTTTGAATTGACAACAAAATGTTTGTTTTGTATTGCCAACAATATACGTCGGTTCTAAATTCACAATTATATTGTTGGCACAGCATGTTAAGCAATATCTTTAAATTAGAACCACATTATTGTTTTTAAAATTCCATGTGCAAAAAATTTTGTTCAATACCTGAATATGTTATTGTGTTTTTAATTCTGAATTGATAAAAAATGTTTGTTTTTTATTGGCAACAATATACATTTTTAGTACTTGACAAAAAATATATTTGCTGATTTTTATTCAGTTTAGTGTGCTTATTGCATAGAGTTAGTTATCTGTCAAAATATATTAGAAAATATACTGAATGCATATTAAAAAGAATGAATTATTTAAAATAATTTTAATTAAAATTAGCTAGAAATAAATATTTAAAATAAGTGTTTCAGATTGTGAAAATATTTTAAATAATAAGCAAAGAAAACTTCTCAATAGGTTATCTTTGGAGTGCTAAAAAAAATGTCGCCTTGTACGAGTATTCAAGAAATTTCTCAGGTTTCATCATTCACCGGTGAAGAATCTATCTATATTTTTATACCAAAGTGATTTATTTTACATAACTAAATTATATTTAATTTTAATAAAAACTACCATACGATTTATAGGCATAATAATTGTTTCTCGAGACTTATAGTATTTTTATTGTAATTTAACCAGATTATTGCTGTATAAAAGAATGAAGTACATAAACAACAAAAATATGGTTGCAGATCAATAAAATTTTTAATTGTTATTCAACCATATTATGGTGCTGCATCTAACCATAATATAATTCACGGACTACCATAAAATCCAACCATAATATGACAGTATTCGATTATGGTTGCTATTCACCATTCTTTGCATGTTGCAACAACAATATGGCGCATTTATTATTGTTTTTTATATATGCAGTTTGATAACCGCAACAACCAGAAAAAAACAGCTGTTTAACTAAGGTTGCCTTGTATAAATTCACACTGATTTTGACGTTTGTCTTGGCAAAAATTTGTCAGCAGAAAATATGACTGTTCTAAATGCAAAAACATGCGATAGAAGTTAATGATCAGATGCTCTTACCTTTAGCTTATCGGTCATTTTTGGCTTAACTTATAATAACTTCATGTATTATATGATGTTATGTATTATAGACAATGAAACTATGGTATTAAGTAATACAAAATATAATAGTGTAAAACATACTTAAAGTTGATTAAAAAAGAACAAATATTTTTATTTTTTGTTTGCTCTACTTTTCTAGCATCATATTAAGTTCATAAATATTTGCCACTTAATACTTATTTGGCTTATTTGTCCTTAAAAAAGTTTTAGTTATTTTGTAAAATAATTATGAAACGTTTTCGTTTTATAATAAAATAGTACAAGTATTGAGTTAAATAATATTAATGATAAAAGTTTTAATTACTAAATGAGCAGTTCTTAAACTAAGAAGGAAAATGTAAGTAATATGAGATTTTTATAAATTATTAATACGTCACGAAGTCCAGTAATAGGAGAAACTTGAGATTTTTAAAAAATACATATTACTTTGTAAAAAGGATGATTTTTTAGAGAAATAATAAAATGAAATAAAATAAAACAACATAAAACAACAAGTATAATTAGTAAAAAAATAAAGTATAAATAAGAAGACTATAATAGTATAAGTAATGTTATATATTTGGAATTTACTCATACGTCACACAGTGGGGCCAAACACAATTTTGTTAGTAACAAATCTGTATCTTCTCGGTTCTAATTGAAATGTATGGAAGAGTTGTAGAAGAAGACCAAAGCTTTCTGTAAAATAATTCTGTGGCAAGTTATAACTTAATTGTAAAGGGTCGATTTAATAATAACATGTTACTCGTTTTAATGTTACATATACAGTTTTATGATAAAGGGGAAAATATCAGGGACCATAAATAATAGTTATCCAGAAAATTTAAACTCAAAAACTCTCCATGTTAGAGTCAACGATGACCTATATATCATATAACAATAGATTCGAGCTGAAGTGCTCTTTCAGAATCTAGAATGATCTTAAAAAACGATCTCAACTCTACTGTTAAGAGTTGTTTTTTTTTTTTTTTTTTTTTCAACGAAGAATTAAAAGATCGGATGAAACTCTTAAAAAGAGAGTTTTATTTTGCTAATTTTGTTTTTAACAAACAGTATACAGTGGCCATTAAAAGATTTTTTGAAAATAATTCCGTAACTTTTGAACCAATGTTTAGATGAGTTTAGGTTCCTAGTAGATCTGGGTGTAGTGTGTGGACCCCAAATTTGGTCGTCTTGAGTTTTGAAAAAATCACATACAAGTATTTAAGAAATATTTAGCTAAATTTTTACTCATTTTGGGAATGTTATTTATTTATTTATTATTTTTAACTTGGTACGTTCAATTTGAGTCCTAAAATTTTCTAAAATATATCCTGGATTCTGTACAAAATCTAAATAATATTACAAGAATTGTATAAATATATTGTTCAGATAAAAAGTTTTATTATTTTAAATTTGTTATTATTTTGAGACCACTGTTCAGTATTTATATATATTTAGTGAAAAAATTATTTGTTTCAAAGTTTCTTTTTTTCAAGCTGTTGTATTTTTATTGAACTTTATGTGACTTTGCAAGTTATTTTTCTCCTTCTTAATTTAGTCATTACTCTTATTCAAAAACTTTTTCTTGCAAAAGGTAAACAAATTAATTAATGTCTTTTTAAATGTTTTAATGCGAATTTAATTTTATTCTCCGCCTTAATGATGAAGAATGTTTTCTATTTTTCAAAAACAAAAATTAATTTTGACATTTCTGCCAAATTATAATTCGTTTATATAATCTTCTACTAAATCAGTTTCTTAATTTATTTCGACAAGTAAATTCCAATTTTTTCCCCGAAAATAACTTGTTTTCTCTAACATTTCTGTTTTTTTTTTTTGCTTTTGGGGAAAACAACAAATTGAAAGTATGATTAATATTTTATCTCAATTCATCATACGTCATGTGTGTTTTAACTTATAAATAATAAAAAAGTTTTAATGGTATTGACATACACACAAAAACTCTAATATTGTATGTATTTACGAAATAATAGTAAGAGCAACATTAATATTAAAATACTAATCGTTGGAAAAAATATACCAAAACCACATTTATCGATTTCATGAAATATTAATGACGTAAAAAACAAACTAGATTTTTATATTTCATTGTTTTTTTTTTTTATTTAATATATACAATGCATGATCTAGAGATTAACAAACAATAGTTTGGAGAAAAAAGAAAAAAAAAAAAAAAAAAAAAATCACATATACACAGCATTTATTCTTGTGTCATTTTATAAGCATGCAGCCAGTTTGTTTATATATTTATGATAAAAAATAATAATAAAATAAAAATAATAATAAAAACTTAATGTCAAATTGTTTTTTGTACTTATTGTTTTATTAAATCCTTCTACAACTCCCACTCATTTTCCGTAATCTACTATAAAAATATTATATAGAAAATCGGAAAATCACTGTTCATTTGGCAGTGTATGTGTTCTTTTTATCTTATACAATGTATGTGGAATATATAATAGAAATGACGTTATGCTCAAGGACTGAGATTACTAAAATAAGTGTAATTTAATGAAAATGTATTTTTATTAAATTATTTTTATAATTTCATATACTTTTTTTTTTTAAATATAAAATATAAAATACTGCTGATGCTAAACAATTACTAAAATCTATTTTATTTGTAGATATTATTCACTTCAAATCTATTTTTCTTAAATTTCATAATATTCTTTATACTTAAACTAATGCGTTTTTATTTTACTGTCCATACAAGTAAATTTAAATCTGAATGTATGTATACAATAACAACTTTGTAACTATTTATGTTTCTCTCATATATGTATGTATATAATTTACAGTTATTTCTTTTACTATAACAAAACTATTTTTAAAATGTCTTATATCCCTGTCAGCAATTGGGTCTTAATTTTATAATAAATGACTCTTTTTAGTATTCTCAAGATGTTATTTTTCTGCAGAGAGAAAACAGTTTCAATTTTTTGCCAATCGAATTTGGTCGGTTGCGTGTACTACCTCATAATTTGATTACGATGCCTGTATTTTATGATTGACGCAACTAAATAATTCGTTCGAAACATTATCAAAATATGTATACATAGTATCGTATAATAGTATACTTTAAGGCTTATCCAATTAAAAAATATATATTTACATTTTTTCTATAAATATTTTTTATTGTTATAATGTAAGTAATGCACTTATTACACATATCTATAATGTGTTTTTCAATAAACTAATGGTTTATATCATTATTTAA
This sequence comes from Protophormia terraenovae, assembly GCA_951394005.1. Classification (NCBI taxonomy): domain Eukaryota; kingdom Metazoa; phylum Arthropoda; class Insecta; order Diptera; family Calliphoridae; genus Protophormia; species Protophormia terraenovae. The sequence continues at coordinate 87,623,266 of OX596076.1, read as the reverse complement.
CTTTAGATCGTCTCGTCCTTCTTTAGATTATCCATTATTCGGTCAAGTGTTTTCGGAAAGTGGTACTGATTTAAAAACCAATTCCTGGTCTTAATGGATCCTAAAGTTGATAACTGTAGATGGAAAATTAATAAAGGGTTATAAAATTTGTAGTTAGCCATTCCATACTATATAATATGTACCTTAAAATTAGATAGAAAGAAACCGTGAGCTTTGCTTAAATTTGAACAGATCCAGATCTAATTAATAAAGCAGGGAAAGCTGAGATCGATGCTTATAATCAGTTAGTACACCTGAAAGTGAATATAAACCACTTAAATAGCACGGACACACTATCCAAAACTTCAAAAGTATTGTAAGACAAAAACTCACCAAATTTAAAAGTTGAAAGGATTTTTGATACGATTTCTGAATCTCCACAAATAACTAAATAAGCTAGGAAGCTGTAAAAGATAAACCGTTAATTTATAGGAAATATTCGAAATAAGAATAGAATAAAACAATTTAAAATACTAATGTAAGCAGTAAATTATACAACACTTACATACTTTAAAAGCAGCAGTAGATTAAAGTTTAACAACAATGAATATGTTCTAATTGAAAAAGAAAAAAAATGAATTCCTTTTTTGTTAAAAATGTCATTTATATTGATTGAATTTATACTTATTTGAATGATACTATTTTTTGTCGGTTGGGAGAACCGAATTAAATTTGTATTATTAAGTATGACCGAGGTTTTTAAGAGATATTAGTTATGGCAACTGAAAATATGATTATACTTTAAATTATTTTCAAACATTTAAATTCGTAATAGCAATCATCAATATTTCGTTTTGAAATATGGATTTAATTCCATTGTCTTTACTAATTAATTTATACCAATATTAAAAAATACAAATTGATTTACGCAACTAATTTTATAATTACAAGAACTCCAATACAATTATCTCAAACGAAAATTTATAGGAATTATAATATTTGTAATACATTTTAAATTTATACAGTTGATTTTTAATAACAGTAACCATTTTCCAATCATTCTTTTTTCTGTGTGTGATTGTAAACAATTTAACAAAAACAAATAACATTAATTTCGATTTTTGATCTATTTATTATACATTGTGTTACCAACTAAAATGTCGAAAAAGTCACTTAAAAGTTAGTTTTTTGATAAATAAGTTTTCAAAAATTGTCTCCCAATAGTATTCTTAAGATGTTATTTTTCTTATTGTAAAAAATTTTACAAAAACAAATAACATTAATTTCGATTTTTGATCTTCAAAAAGTTAAAAAAACGATACATTTGTGTTAAATTAACAACAAAAAATATGAAGAAGACGATGGTATATATTTGGCGTGTTACGTTCAAAGGCAAACAATAGTTTTTGGAAACTTAAATTAAAAATTTAATATAAAAACAATCAAAAATTTCAAGAAAGTTTCGTAAATTTTAAATAAAAAGTAATAACGTAAATAAAACATTCAAGTAAAAACAAAATGAAGCTTCATTTTCACTCCTAAATGACATCATTTCGATAACCAAAAAATACACTAAATAGTGTTATCTAAAAAGTATTATAACTGCTGCACATTTCTTCCCGAACGAGGACTTTTCTCCGATAGAAAAATTATATATATTTTTTTACTATTTAGTCAAAATTTGTATATAAATACGGAGAGTATTTATTTAGAATTTCGACAGAAAATGTGGCTATATTTACTCCTCAAAATTACTCTAATTCGACACCCAAATAATGCACTTAATAGTGTCATTAAAAAAGTATTAGAACTGCTTTACACTTCTTCCCGCACGAAGACTCTTCTTGGATAAGAAAATGATACGAGTATCATATTCGACTGTTATTAACAACTTGAGGTTACTCTTTAGTTCAAATTTGGATAGAAAATGTTGGCAGGGATATTTATTGTTAAATACTAAGTAGTATAAAATATGTATGTACATACACTAACAGATATTTTATTAAAAGCACTTCAGTAACTTACTAAAGAAACAAAACTTAAACATTATTTTAAAAAAGTATAGTTAAAATTTTGTAAAAATTTTTGTTTTTAACAATTTTATTATGTAGCTCTCTTATATTGCTATAATTACGGGTATCAGTAATATCTTATTTTATTTTAACAACTTCCTTTAATTATTTAATCTACAGTGTAAAACTAATACTAAGTTTACTTTTTAGTTATGAGTCACATAATAACATTTTATAGTTAATGTAGCAACATTGTTGTATATATATAGTTTTTTTATAGTAAATGATTATAAAAACATGAATAGTTGCAGCTACTTTGTTGAGAAACGTTAAAACCACTACAAAGAAAAATAAAGCAATAGAATTTATAAACTCTAGTAAAAGTAAAGACTTTATAAAGTTAAAGCTAAAAGCTAAGTGTATACATTATTGTATTTTATTTTAAATTCCCTCTTAAAGAATTTAAAGATAATACTAGCTTTAAAAAGTATAGAAAAAGGAATAAGTATTTGATTTTTTGTAAATAAATATATTGAGATGTATATGAGCAACAGTGCATATGAGTGATTCCATGTCAAAACGGACAGGAATCGGATTTGACATCTACGATTTCAATGAAATTCACAACAAGCATTGAAATTTCCGGAAATATGACGGTTTTAAAAACGAAAAAATTTTAAAAACTTTACAATTAAATACTTATTTAACTTTTAATAACTTCTTAAATATACATAGTAGATCTCTAGTTGTTGCTGCATATTCAAGACAAAGATATTACCTTAATAACGATATATACAAAGTTTTTTACATCAAAAGTTCAAAGGTCAAAGTTGGAGATAAAAAAATTCAAACTATTATGTCTCAAAAACCGGTATTTTTAAAATTCTTAAAAAATTATATATTGTTGAAATATCTTTTCTCCATATGGATATAAAATTTCAAGTTGGAGTCTTATTTAGTTTAGGAGTTATGGACAAAAATAAAATCCAATTATTAATAACTCCTAAGCTATAGAAAATAAAAAGTTAATTTTAGTGTGATTTTAAAAACAAGGACATGACCTTAAGAATGAAACATAGTGGGTTACTTTAGATCGAAAGTTCAAAGGTCAAAATAAGACTTACAAAAAATAAACCATTATATCTCCGAAAACGAAGTTTTTAAATGCTAAAAAAAGTTTATAATATTAATAGGACTCCACTTCATGCTTGTGCAAAATTTCATGTTGGATGCTCATTTAGTTCAGAAGTTATGTAACAAAATATAAACTGAAGTCAAATTTTGTATAAAAAAAAATTTTAAATATTTTAAATTTTACATACAAAAAATGTGCTTTTTTCTGTATTTTGCTTCATAACTCCTAAACCAATAGAACTTGAAATTTGACACAAATATAGAGAAGGGTTTCATTATCAATATATGTATTTTTAAAGAATTTAATTACTACCGTTTTTTGAGATATTAAGCTTTAATCTTTATATTATCGATTTTGACCTTTGAACTTTCAAAGTATATAAAAGTTTTAATTATCGTTTTAAAGTCAATGTGTTGTTCTATTAAATGAAATAAATATAAGAATTGTATGATGTATATTTTAGAAGTTATAAGCAATAAAGTGTGATTACTTTTGGAAAAAATTCAACCCCTTTTTGATTTTGAAACGTCATAGTTTTGGACCGGAAGGATTCTTTAATCGAAAAAATTGTGATTTGAACAACATTTGCAATACTTAATACCTGTAGGGAATTTCATTAAAATCGGAGATATCAAATCCGAAAATGTCAATTTTCTGTCCGTTTTGAAATGGAATTATTCATATGTATATTAAAGTGTCCCGAGAATATCGTTTTTCGAGTTTTCGATGTAGGAAAACCCTCTAAACGATACGTAAAAATTAGATGAATATGGGAAAAATATTAAAAAAAAATTAAAAATTGGTCTTCAGTTCCTTACCTAAGTTTCGATTTTTAATGGGTTTCAAAAAATTCGTAATTTTATGCTGGTTATGGAAAAAATATTTTAAAAATTTTTCCAATAGGATTTTCGTTCGCTAGAAGACTTTTTAAGGTATTTTGATGAATTTTTTCTTTTTAAATCTGGAAAATTACATATTATCAACAGTTCTTACTACAATGAAATTTTTTAAAATTTTAGCCTTAAAAGGAACAAAATTATAAAATTATTATATTTTTTTAAAGAAAAATATCGAATTTTTTTTTTTTTTTGCTTGATGTACTAAAATTACGGTTTATGGACCAAATTTTTGCGAACATTTTTTTTTTTAATATTTTTTCTATAATTGGCTTAAAATTACGAATTTTTTGATACCTATTTAAAGATAAAACTCAATACTATTTTTTGGACGAAATGTTCTAGGCCCATGACATTCTATCGCTGGTAGGGAATTGAAGATCAATTTAAAAATTTTTTAAATATGTTTCCCATATTTAGCTAATTTTTACGCATCGTTTGAGGGGTGTTCCTACAAAATTTTGGTCTACGGGACATTCTAACGTACATATAGCCAACATTATATTTCATGCGAATCATAGGTTATTCAATCCAGACTTATTTCAAAATTTTTTTATATTTTTAGAGATTTATTATACTTAAGTATAAAATTTTCCTTACAGCTAGACCGTGTTTTCCGTCTTCATATATTTTTCTGTGAGTTGGAAATTCAGACCATAGTTTTCGGACTTCCGGAATAAGTTTTGATATAAATTTTGGAGCAGAAAGCATAGGATTTTAAAGCTGAATTGTTATCTATTCTTTTTGTAGTGATTCTCTAAGGCGTTTACGAGAGTAATTGCGGTTAATTGCTAAAATCATTTTGCAACCATAAACTACACTTACTTTTAACAAAAAATTAAAGAAATTAAGTTAAAAGTTGCTTGTTTACTTTTTTTTGACTTGCCTGAAAACGACTTCTTTTCAACTTTCTCTAGAAAGAAACTTAAAATGGAATAATATTTTAACAATTTGTCATCAATGTTAAAGAAAACAAGTTGATTTTATCAGGAACATGTAAATTTTTAAAAATGGACCAATACATTTGAATTTTTGACCCGCTAGGGACCTGTGCTTCTAAAAATCAACTCGAAAATACTACACCTTTTTTGATGTCTTCAGTGTTTCACAAGTTACAGAATTATTTCAAAAAAAAAAAAGTTTTTGAAACCACTGTGCGGAGGTTATATGGTAGTTTCTGGTTATGTGATTCCATGCTTGTTTTTCTGACACATATATGTACTTTGGCAGCCTATTAAAAACCAAAAAATAAAAACTGCAAATAGTGTGAACATTAAATGAAGGCTTTACAAACCATAGTAGAGAGAAAACAAGCCAAAATAATAAATAATGGCAATACGTCAATTCACTACAAACAAATTATTTAAAATGTATTTTAGTTTATGAGTTATAAGCTCAACAATATATTCTCTTTTTTATTCGTTGGATTAATTGTAGAAAATTCAAATCACACGAATAATAAATAAATCACGTGAATTATAAGTAAATCACACGAATAATAAATAAATCACACGAATAATAAATAAAAAATTAGAAAATTTTATTCGATCAACTTCCAAGTCGAATATTTGAAACCGTACTATTTACACACATTTTTATATGGAATACGTTACGTATGATTTATGTTTTTATTTAATTAAATATATATCATACGTATGCTTGTTTCTTGCTTTTGTAGAATTCTTAGCATTTTCTAAAACATAAATTACACAATATTAATGAAAATTTAATAAATGTATATTTTCGTTTAAAATCTAATGCAATTTGTTTGCCATAAAGTTTTTATTTTATGCCAAAATATAAATATAAAAACTTTATGAAGCTAAATGGAATCGTAAAGTTCCAAGCAAATAGTTTGAGCTTTATAATGCTAATTTTATTACATTTATTATCAAATATATATAAAAATTGCAAATAAATTTGTTTACTAAAAGCAATTTTTTGTTCTTATATTGCAGCATTAGCTTCTAACTGATGGAAGTTGGTAAGTAGATATTTATTTAAAATGTGCATACAACAAATATTCATTTTCTGTATACATATTTATGTATGTATTTCATGTGTAAATTATAATAAAGCGTGCATAAATGTATTAAATAAATACGACTTAAATAAGCACTTTTTTACCTTAAAAAATTTTGTAGTCAAATTTCATTTAAAATTTAAAATAAAATACAAATTAATTATGTAAATACATATAGATATTATTTTAATAAATCCGCTAAAAGAATTAAAAAAATATTATAATTTTGTAACATTTTCCAAGTCAGATTAAAAAGATTCCTTTTTTTACTCCAATAATCCTACCTTCAATTCTGATTTAAATAAGCGTGTATTAAGAAAACATCTTTATTTTATAAATATAATTTAAAAAAGAGCTTTAAATAAATTGATTGTTTTGTTGAATTTCGTAATACTTTTCATTCAGCCATTTATTTAAAATTCTAAGAAGTTTTTGAATGTTAAAAAAAACAAATTTTTTTTGTTTAAGTATATAATGAGAAATTGACGATGATGTTAATGATAATGGTTATACAGTTTGACGTCAGTTGCCAATTTGATTGACACACGTTTTGGTTTACTTTTTTTTTTTTTTTTTTTTTTTTGAAAATTCACTTAAAATGTTATCTAAGGGATTAAATGATGGGAAAAAAGTGGAAAATTTATTTTAACACTTAAATACTTAATTTTAAGAAATTCTAAACAACAAAGATTGAATAATGTTGTAAAAAGTTAATGGAATAAATATTTACTTGTAAATATTGCAAACAAATGTTAATGGAAATTTACTTAAAAACATGTTTGTTTTATTTTAATTTTTATTTAACAAATTTGTAGTACATCAAAAAATCTCAAAATTCATTATCAAAAGTTTTTTTGTTTTTTAGTTTTTCGGCTAAAATATATAAAATATTAAAGGTGTAGCTACAACAATTTTTAAACTTACATCAAAAATAAACATAATTCCTTTGATAAATTCCCATAAATAAAAAATAAAAACATGTAACACGAAAACATGCTGTTTTGTACAACTTTGTTGAACAAAGTGTTGTAGTTTGTTTTTGGTATTTATTATAGTAAGTACAACTACCAATACAAACAAAAATTTTTCCTACCAATATACACCTACACAAAAAATATAGCCAGTTTACATACACAATAAACAATAGATAAAAACAGTGGGTAATATTGAGAAAAATTTGGATTTATAAAATATATTTAATATAAAATTCTTAAATTTTACATATTTTCACATGGAAACACTATTTTCTGAAATATTGGTCTAAACAAATTGTGTGTAAATTATTCTTTTTCAATCTCTTACACGACTGTAATAACGGATTGGTCTGGCCTGCTAGACCTAGTATCTAACAAATATGAGAAAAATAGAAATAAAATGAATTTATTTTTCTTGATATTCGAGAATAGTATCTAATTTTTAGTTTCTTTTACATTGATGTTTGTTACTGTATAACAAATTTTTCACTCCTGCAATCGTGATGTGATATATGCTGCTTATTGTTTAAAGAAATTTAAATCACTAATCTAATCTTTCAATCAGTTGGTCAAACAAATATAATAAAAATAACCACCCCTATGCGTTTATGTCAATTTGACAATTTTCCATTTATTCGTTTTATTTTATGGACAATTTTTAAGTTTTTAGTTTTTTTATTTTGTTTTGCCGATTTTTACTTCATTTGTTTGTCTATTTCAGCGTTTTTTTATTTTTGTCGTTTTAGGGATTTTTTTTACTTTTGGAGATTTTTATATTTTTTCGCTTTTTTTCTCACAAAACTGCACGCAAAGCAAAAATATGGTTGTGGTAAACATAATCGAAGAGCAACATATTATGATTAGATTAGATTTAAAAATTTAAAGATAATAAATATGAACATTTTAATAAAATAATAATCTAACTTTTCATATTATGATCCCAGTTTTTACATTTCGAATTTTAATATCTTAAAATGTAATGATCGGGTTTTATCCAGGGACCGTAACGGTTATGAGTTTTATAATAAAAATCATGATTTAATGGTTATTTTTTAACTTTTATTTTTTGCTCAAAAAAATAACAATTATTTTTGATTTTTATTTTTTGCTCAAAAAGTAACTTTTATTTTTTACTTCTATTTTTTTGCTCAAAAAATAACTTTTATTTTTGATTTTTATTTTTTGCTCAAAATACAATGAGTAATTTTTATTAAAAAATTTAAATTATTAAAAATTTTTATTTTTTACGTGTATATATTAACAAAAAATATCAAATTTACATTTAATAAATGTATATATCTGATTTTAATTTCCATTAACAAATAAAGCTTTTAACAAACTATCAGAACACATAGTATAACTAAAGTCACTCAAAATGAATTTTAAACGCTCTATTTATGCTTACATGAATAGCGTGTACAATATGTTAACACTTCTGCAATCTTATATAAATAGAATAGGCATATTTGTTGCTCTCCCAATACGTCATAAAAATAAAATAACTAAAATAATTATAACATTTAAGAAAAAATGTTAGAAATTTTTAAGCAAAAAAAAAAAAAAAAAAACAAATAATAAAAATCAAAAGTAAAAGTTATTTTTTGAGCAAAAAAAATAAAAATCAAAAATAAAAATTATTTTTTGAGCGAAAAATAATCAATTTATTTTAAGCAAAAAATAAAAATCTTAAATAATTGTTATTCATTGATTTTTTTTATAAATATCAAAAAATAACAGTTTATTACATAATTCAAAGCGCGTCCAAAAAAAAGTATAAAAGTGTTCTACAACATATTTCTAAAATTTTTGGATCATTTTGATTTTTTTAGTTTAAAAATTTTTAATAATCGTTATTTACGGTCCCTGGTTTTATCACATTATGATCAAATTTTCTCATATTATGACCGATTTAATTATTTACCATAAAAAATATAAAGTATGTTCAGTATTACACATAACATGTTTCATATAAATCTTATTATGAGAAATCATTATTCATTAATTAATTAATTACCAAAAATTATATGTTGTGCAAGATAATACTAAGATATTTGTTATTGACAGTACTCTTTTATAAATAAATATCTCATATTGTTTTAATCACCCCGAATATAACCGAACCTCGTCTACTTATATTTATTCATATATAAACTAAATTCGTGTTTTTTAGTTCGGATTATATTTTTTCAAATTTTCAATAGCTGTGGAAGAACATTGCATAAAATTTTTGCATAATCGGTATGTTTCAACTTCTGAAATTATTTTTAAATTTGCAGCTACTAGGAATACAATGTTTGTCGCCACCTATTTCAAATATTTTGAAAGCAAAATTTTACTGTAAGAACTGTAAACGATTATATAATTTACTTAAAAACCAAAAGAAAACCAAAACAATAATAAAATAATACTATTTTCCAACATTTAACATTTTGCTACTATTACAGCTACTACTACAGTCAAAAAGCACGCGGCTTAAGTAAAACAACGTTAACTTAACAAGATGCATAGAAAAAGACAAATATTTTTTTTTATAATTATTGTTTATATTTAGGACCTTCATATAAACAAATTGTTTTTAAATTCCTTGTTTAGGAATTATGCAGCAAAAAAAAAAAAATTCTAAAGTATATGGCAACGCTACTATTATTTTGCACAAAATTTACAACATTTTTTTAAGAATACTGGTTTAATGCCAATCTTTTTATAAAATTATATTTTTGCTACTTTTATGTACTGTAGAAAAGTAGATTATTTTTATCATCACAAACATTGGAAACCCCAACTTTAATAGACAAGGTATTTTTTCTATAGATTTCAGAGGTTGCGTCTAAACAGGATAGTTAACTCTTAACTTTCATGATTTAGTATCAATAAAATTCAGCTGCTACTACCTACTACTCTTTTTGCCACAACATTTCTAGTCGCTACTTGAAATGAGGAATTTCTTAATATATTTAAATTAATTATGTAATATTAATAAAAATGTAATTACTTTGTATATGATTGCCCAAAAAAATATATATATTAAATGTTTTTAAACAATAATTTTAGATTTAATTCTTGGAAATTTGAAGAAATTTTTAACACAATATCATAAAATAAAATTTTATAATCTGTAATTTACTGTTTCTCAAATATTTGCCGTCCCAATTAAGTTGGATAACTCATTTCTTTATTTCAATTTACCACCAAATTAACTGTATCACTCAATTTTTAGGGTTTATTTATGATGAAACGTATATCATTGGAAAGCTTATTACTGTAGCTTAAGCTTAAGCTGAATTATTTTGATATTTATCTAGTATGAATTTATCATAGTTCTTCTTTGTCCTTATTTATCTGGCCATCCTCTTTTGATATCCGTAAAAAGTTTGTTTTATGAATAAAGCATTATATTTTTTGTCTGCATACAAAATTTAAATTATTTATACAGAAAAATATCGGTATTGATTTTTGGCCGGAATTTACCACCGTGCACTGTAAGTGATTTATTCAGAGACAAACAATACATATATATGTTTAGAAATATGTATGTATATGTGAATTTGTATTCATTTGAAATCTATCTCAGACTGACTACTATGTAAGTCGAATGGTTGAATGAACAGAGGATGAATGAATAAAACCTAAATAATAAAAACAAACAGAAAAAGCAAAAAAATAAAATGAAGAAGGTACCAATTTCAAATGCTTGTTATTATTGTATGTTGTTAGTTCTTTGTATACCGTTATTTTATTATTTTTACTCACAAAAACAAACACTCAAAGAAATTCATTAATTTACTTGTAGAGAAAAAAACAGGAAGAGATAGTGAATAAGAGATTTTAAATACAAATATGGTTATTTATTTTTGTTTTGCCACGAATGTATTGTATGTATGCGTGTATATAATTAAGTATATGTTGGTTAGTGAATTTATGCTACTGCCCAGTTGGCAAAATGGTCTTAGACGACAATGTCTTTGATGATTTATGGAAGACATGTCCCCTATTTTCTTAGTTTTCTTAACGACAGCTTAAAGAAAATCATCGTTAACGACAAGATAAGCGTCAAAGTCTTGCATTTTGTAATAAACATAGGTGACAATATACAATATTAAAGACAAGAAGAGCGACAACATCTTGCATGTTGTCTTCTATTATTGCTATTTTACTAACGACAAGATGGGCGACATTGTCTCTCTTTTAATCGTGCACGATTTTCGCGACACTTGTTTGAAAAAGTCGTCGACGAATTGCTCTAGCTGCCCTACAAATGTCGTCAAGGACTTAACATGGTCGTGCACCCATCTTCGAGGATGTCTAAAAGACAGGGCCAACTGGGTGTATGTTTACAAACAGAAACAGACACCCAAAGTAGATAAATTACCTTTTATTGCTGTAACATATAGTACATAAACACACGTTAGTTACATGGAGCAATGAACCTTGTTGATGGTCATAGTTTTATAGTACAAGAGTAAAAGTTTATACAACAGATATGACAAATGATATACTAATTTATATTTTACATATTAAAGAAAATAAATTGTAAATTGTATATGAATTACATACACATTGCTTTGTTTAGAAAATAGGTGAATTTCTGGAGGCAGTATTAATGAAAAGTGATAAGGGTTCATTTATATATACATATGTATCTAATCCAAAAATGTTTTCTGTAAATTTCTTTAAAAAAAAAACATTTATAATAAACATTATAAAGGTGAAATAAAAAAAAATTTGTCTAAAAGGTTCACAAATTCTAGGGTAGAAAAATTAAATTGTAGTAAACAAATTGTAAATATTTTTGCTAAGTAATTAAATTCTTTAAACAAGTAGTATATATGTTAAAGTCAAATGTGGTATATTTTTTATTTTATTTTTTATTAAAGTATTTAAGAGGATAGTTTTACTACCTACCCACATTCCTATGTATTTTTCGCTGCTGAATGTTAAGCACTCTTGTGCATCTCTGGCTAAATGTGCAATGGATTATTTTACAGTATCCGTGTTTAAATGTACTTATTCTGATTGGGTACATGTGTTTATAAGTTGAGTGTTAAACGAAAATGTCTGAGCACAAAATGAGGTTAGCAAGTAAATATTTCATAAATCTAAATCGGATTTAAAATGAAATAAAAAAGCAGAAATATTTATATAATCCAACTTCAAATACTAAATGTAAAATGTATAAAAAAGAAATAGTTTTAATTCATTTCAATTATGTTTAAGAATGAGTAATATTTAATAAATTAATATTACTTATACGAAACCTGGAAAATATATAAGAGCATTTGTCGGGGTTTAAATCAAGAAAATTGTGTCATAGCATCAATTAGAAAATATAAAAAAGGCATTAGACTGAAAACAGTGGAGTTATTGTATTTAATCTTTGAGGTAAAATTAAATTTAACTGGAGATTAGCAGTAAGAGTTTTTGAGAAGAGAAAAATTAAATAATTTTTTCTATATTTTTATTTTTTATAATTATAATTACAAATAATATAATTTAAAGCTGAAAGTAATTGGAAAACAATTTTGATTTAAAAATCAGTTCGATCACACATTTATTCATTTCTTATAAATATAAAATTGATAACAATTTTGCTGCAATCTAATAATAATCACATTAAAATTAAACAATTGTTTTAGTTATTACAGTGGCTACCAGAGGTCGTTAAAATCATCATATTAGTAAAAACTGCGTTTGAAAAAAATAGTGGGAAATGTATTAAAATATTTTTAAGTTATCTTTGTTTTTAAAAATGCAATAATTAGTAACACAGGTTGACAAAATGAAAAAAAAGAGTGAATTAAAAAAAGTGATTTAGAGGCTTAATACTTATTAATACCATGTATACGAATCGACTGAGATATCTCGTTCCGTAGAATTAGTGTTTCCCTGTGTAAACAAATAATGTAAAGGTGATTTTTTTTACTAGAAAATCAAACGTGCTAAAATATTTTGAAGCTTTTGGATTTTAAACGACATTTCAAAGGAATTAATGTATTTTGTGTTAATTTTCCAAAAGCGGCAAATAAGAGAAAAATTAATTTAATTTATTTAATTTTATTTTTTATTATTATTATTTTATAGCTTTTTTTTTTATTTAAATAGATATCATAATAATAAAAAGTAAGCTATACGTTTTCTGTTAAATTAGAAATAAACACTATTTGTTTTTAGAGAATAAGTGTTTTATAATTTTTTTCAAGATAGGCCAAGCTTGAGGTGAAACAAAGGGAAAATGTTATAATCTACTTTTCATTAATGCACAATAATTAAAAGAAGATAAACCAAATTTCATATTTTTATTCTCACCATCCAAAATGGTAGGGGTACCACATAAGGTGTATACCTGACGTGACCAGAGGGATTTTGTCAAAAAGTGGAACCCGCAGGATTAAAAAGCGAGATTGTGAACAAAATTTTATGGTAAAAGCTGGTTTTTGAAAAATTTAATAAAGAAATAGGAATTTTCTTACTATATCTTATTTACAAATCCAAATCAGCTATTTTCGCAAGCTCTTGGATACGACATCGAAATTTTGGAACAAAAAATTAAATAGATATATCCCTATAAACTGAAACATTAAAAATTATAATTTTAATGTGTTTCTCAAAACGTTTTACAAAAAAATCCTAGGTAAATTTCAAGTTTAAGTTCTAATTTGGATTCATTCTAATTTGATACCAGGAGTTTTTCTTAAATAATTCTTAGGTCCGTTAAACACTAAATTAAGTTAAAACAAAAAGTTTAAATAAAATCATTAACGCATTATTTTCATTACCATTAACTTTAAGTAAATTTAATCGAAATTTTTCTTAAGAAATTTTGTAAAGGTTCACAATTTTTTTACATTTTACACGTTTTTTTGGCGCTATGTCAACCTTGGATGTAAAATTTTTTTAATTGGTTTTGATTCATATTAATTTTTTATGACACCCATATTCATTGTTTTTTTTTCGTTTTTTTATCATAACCTTTTTCCCGATTCATTTTTCGATGCCAAATCTAGCCGAAGTCTTAATCAACACATTATCTAGTATTTCAGTTGATAGATTATGACATTGTCTTTTCTTTGATGTATCATTTACCAAAATTATCATTGTGAACCTAGGATTTTTTTTTTTTTGACTTGAAGTTGGTTGATGCAGAGTTCAAAAAAATTTGCCCAAAATTAATTTTCTGTTATTTTCCAATTTCTTAAAATATGAATTAACAGTTCGGATTTAATAAAAAAGTATTACATATTTAACCTTTAACTTATGACGTGAAATTGTTTAGCGTATATGAAGAGGTGGTGTAAATTATACACCCGAATTATTTTTCATATAATTTTTAATGTGTATATATTATAATAATGTTATACTTATATTATTCGAATTTGATTGCTTCTAAACGAATTATTAACAAAAACAACGAAAAAAATTAAAATTTATTTAAAAAAATTGTACTTTATTTCACAAGCGTCTTTTACACAAACAAAAAAAAAAAAAAAAAATACGTATATCATTTACTTGTACATTAAGAAAATTAAGGTTAAACAAAAACAATAAATGGCATTTTCAACAGCCTAAGTTATATACTTATTAAAATAAAAAGGAACATTTCAATATCTTATATATATACAAAAATAACAATCAGTCTTTTGAGGTAAAATTATCATTCGTCAAATTCAGTCTTAGTACAATTAATGCATAGCCGTTTGCTGCAGCCCATACACATTGGTTTATTACACTCTAAGCATGTATGTGTAGTTTTCCTTTTTTTTTTGTAGGTTTTTGGGTAACAGGCTAGGGAAGAGAATCAGTCAGTAATATGGCATGAGATTTCCTCCATATTTTTTGAATGTGCCATTTCCTACTATTTAATTGTAGAATAATACCAAAAAAGTTGAAAACTTTTGAGCAACACAAAAACAATGTGAAAAAAAAATTACAAAAATACTTACGCTTACGGAGACGTGTAGTATTTTTATACCCACCATCAAAAATATGGGGGGTATATTGATTTTGTCGAAGGAATCATCTAAGACCCCACAAAGTATATATTTTCTGGGTCCTGGTTCGATTCTAAGTCGATCTAGCTATGTCCGTCCGATTGTCCATCTGTTGAAAGCAGGATAAGGCTCGAACGGGATAACGTAGGGGGACGAAATTTGGCACAAATATTTTTCTTATATCGGTTAACAAACAAAAAAGTTATGGGCTAAAAACTAGAAGCACAGGGTTCCCGTTTTATGGTTTTCTGCTGATATTTCTTCAACAAAAGCATGTACAACAACGAAATTTTGTACGGGGATATAAACTCGGAAAACAAAAATGGGCGTGGTCTACCCACTTAACCGCCCATCTCCCATATAAGGTGAAAATCAAAGAAATTGTGTTCAAATAGTTCAAGGACCAATGTAAACTCGGAAACAAAAAATGGGCGTGGTCTGCCCACTTTACCGCCCCTTTCCATATAGTGTAAAATTTGAAAAAGTTGATGGTGGGTACATAGATTCGGCCGGGCCGAATATTCGCGCTTGTTTTTTTTATATGGGTTGCTAACGTTAGATTAGACGTGGTAGTAAAATATTTTCTATTAAAAATTTCCACAAACGACGACGTGTAGTAAATTTTACACCCACACACATAGATCTCCGCGATGCTGTAACAGTCGAAGGACAAAACTATACTGTCAATAAAAGCATAGTATATTATGAGGGTACTGGCAATATTAGCTTAAGAGAGTGCAACAAAGAAAAGTTATTAGAAAAATAAAAAAGAAGGTGTAAAATTTACTACCACGTCATAAGTTAAAGGTTAAAATCTTCGGACTTCACAAATTCAGAAAAGTACTCGATCTATATCATATTGTTTACAGCGACTGAAATATTTATGTTTTAAAATGTAAAAAAAAAATTCGTTTACATATTTTTTCACGAAATTTGTCCAAAATTTTTTTCTGGTGTTTTGCAATTTTTGAGATATTTCATTGACTGATATCTCGAAACTCAAAATGTAAATGTATATATATTCTCAAGACTTTACAGAATAAGAAACCTTTTAGCTTTTTCCAATACTGTGGCTTAAATATATGCAAATGAAAATGTAAAAAATTTTTCGTTTACATGCTTTTCTAATTAAAAGTACAATATTCATGTTAAGCTTGAGATTAAAGTTCTGATCAAACATATTTTTAAAATGGCACATTTTGGTAAATGAAATTGTTAAAAATTATTTAAATAGCTCACATACAAATGTTCTCCCGGAATGAGTTTTAAATCTAAAAATCTCTTTGAAAGAACAAAATTTCTTTCCCCAAACATTTTTATTTAATTCTAACATTCTGAAAATAATGAAAGTTTTATAGCTATTTCAGGAAAACAAAACAATATTTGTATAAAAATATACATGTAGATAGTCTTGGCAAACAAAAAAGTGGTCTGTCGGTATAAAAAGTTCTAAAAAATTTTTAACTGAAGATATGTTAAAAAAAATTGGTAAATATTTTAAAGAAGAAAAACATCGTAACAAAAAGTTAAATTGATATAATAAATGATATAACTAAATTCCAATATAAAGTTATGCTATGTTCACATATACATGTTTTTTAAAAAACGAGTCGTTTTCTTAAAAAAACGCCAGAAAACATCTCGATTAGAGTTGTTTAATTATTTAACATAATAAAAACATACTAAATTTCCATACAGGGAAGAAATTTTTAGTACAAAGAAAATTGTTGAAAAAAGAATTTGTAAAAATTGTTAAACAGTTTAAAAATAAAAACTTAAAAATTATGAATGAAATTTATATTTGTTCATAAATTTTATTTATTTAAAAATTTTATTTTTTCAATTAGAAAGTGTTTTTGTGGGAAATTTTTATTTAAACCAAAAATTTTTTAAAATATTTTGGCAAACGAAAAACAGGCCAAAAGGAAAAATACAATAAAATGATATATGAACAGTGATGTTAAAACTCATTGTGTTTTATAAAAAACAAGTCGAAAACGAATATGTGTGAACATAATATTAGTTAATAATTTTATTGAAAAATAATTTTAAATATTTTTTTTTTTTTTTTGTGTTAGCTTGGGTTTGAAAATTAAAAAAAATATATATCGTCCATTCCATGAAAGTACGCCCAAAAAAGGGTATTTTTTTACTTGATGGCTTTCAATTTCGATAATAATTTGTATATACAAACTCCATTAAGCCTTTTATCAATTTCAGTTTTTCGTTTCGTGAAATTGCAAAAACTCGCGAATTTATTTCGCTATTTTAATTTCTCAAAAACCAAAAAAATTTAAAAAGTATGTAACTTTGAATAGCTGTATCTCGGAGAAGGCTTTGTGAATTTTAATGATTTAAACTGTCTTTGAATTTCGCATATAGCGGCTTTACGACGAACATTTTAAAGATAAGAAAGATTTTTTAGAAATGCATTTTAATGCAATTGCATTTTTTAAATGCATTTTTCTTTAAATATGCTATTTAAAATTTTTAATTTTTTAACATAATTAAAAAGTTTGGAATTTTTACATTAAAATAAAAGTGTCAAATTTTTGGGACGCGAAAATCTTATATGCATAATCCAATTTTTATAAAAACATGTTCCCAATTTTTCATATAAAAATTAATTATTTTCTTGTTTCTTGGAATTTTCTTTAAAATTTGTATAAAATTTAAAAAAACATAAAAAGTATTAAATTCTAAATATTCATATCTTTTGAAGTTATTGATGGATTTCTGTAATTTAAAAAATATATAAAAGGTCATTATATTTATAATGTGTAGTTTTGTCAGCATTTCAAAAATCTCCTTTTCGTTCCAAAATATTTTCAAAATATAAATGCAATTTATGGATGCATTTTTGTTAATTGCGAATTTTTTAAATTTTAATTTTTCTAAAAGTGTATTTAAAAATGGTTTGTTTATTATAACTTGAAAGAATAATTAGTCTGGTACATAAAGGTTTACTGTTTTTAACGAATTTTAAAAAAGTAACACAATAAATTTTTTTAATGAAATATGTAAAGCTACTCATAAAACCAGAATAATAATATTTTTATATGAAAAAATTTAAATTAGTTGAAGAAAATGCGAAATTGTGCATAGTATTTGTGTTCGTCCCAAAAATTTGAGATTTTTATTCTAATGCAAAGATTCCACGCTTTCGAAATATGTAAAAAAAAATAAAAAATATTAATAGCATATTTAAAGAAAAATGCATTTAAAATGCAATTGCATTAAAATGCATTAAAAAAAAAAAAAAAAATTATAAAATATTCATGTTTAAGCCGACATAATTACAATTCAAATGCCGTTTAAATCATAAATTTCTGCAAAGCCTTCCCAGAAATATTTGTATTTAAAGTTCTATACTTTTGAGATTTTTTAGGTTTTTTCGAAAGTGAAAAAGCAAAACAAAATCGAATCGAATTTTCTGAATTTCGCGAATCTGGAAACGGAAATCTATATAGACATCCATAGACCTTCTACGTGCAAAATTTTATAAAAATCGAAAGACACTTGGTAAATTTTTGGGCGTTCTTTCATGGAATGGTCGATAAACATATATATACCACGCTAAAGCTAACATAAAACTTCCTTTCTCGTTCACATAAACTTTTTTACAAAATTTATAAGACACGGGTATATTTAGTTCGCTCTAGGTATCGGTTGATGTATTTATCATTAATATTGGTAGCAAAATGTTTTTGAGATTTATTATGGGTTCATTTACAAAAACCGTCATGTTCCAATCATCATTATTATTTTAAGTTTTAAATTTTTTTTTTTTTTCATAAAATGCTGGATCACTATATCCTTTTCTATCTAACAAGTAGTTTTATCAAACTTAAAGAAGTAGCTCGGTGGCTAGAGATTTAACTTTATCCATAAAAATATTTTGTTTTCATAGCGTATAAAATTTATTTCTTATGTTTTATTCCTAAATATTGAATGTGAATTAAATTATATTTCTTGTATATAAATACAAAATCTGAAAATGCAAAGTATCTCAATAAGCTGAATTAACAAGTAAAATCGAAACTAATAAACCATTACATGTATATCCCAGCTTATAAAATCTATAATTTTTAAATATTATAAGTTTAAGCAAGTAATTATCCTAATATTTAAATAAATAAAAACTTTATAGTAAAATGTTTCCTCCTACACACACACACCACAGAAACTATTAAATTGATTAAAAACCTGTATATAATATTAAGTTCCTTCCTCATGATTATAACACATTAAATTGTTGCATTCATAACTTTTTTTGTAGTTCAATAAAATGTTGCTTTAAAAAAGTAGAGGAAATTTAATATTTTTCCAAGGTAAATAAATAAAAAGAAAAAACTACAAAAGTGTAAAAACATTCACTTATATTTATTCATCATCAACGTTGTTGTATTCACTCTTCACTTTAAGTGATGGAGATCATGTGATTGTTCTAAATCTCTGGGTGTGTGTGTGTTTTTGTTACAAGGTCATGGGAATTAAATGTTGTTCACTTTTTTTATACTCCTCCCTCTCAGTTTTGGTATCGCTGAAAGTGTGTTTATTTGTATGAGTAAGTTTGCATTATTTTGTTCTTTTATTTTTTTTTTTTTTAGAGAAGAAAAAAGTTTGCTCTTTTTTTGCATATTTTTTTTTTTATAAGTTGCACAGAAAATCTACAAAGAGTTCTATTTAAAAATAATATAATGTTTTTAGTTTTGTTTCTAGTAGTTTACGTGCAAATAAATGTTTGCCTGCATTTTTTATTTGCTGCTACTGCCTTAGTTTTCTTGCTATCATTATTCACTTACAGCAACAACAAATAATGAATCCGCTGAGATAGAAACAAGAAAAAACAGTTAGCAAGCAGCACGTTCATTTTTATTAATTAAAATTCAGTGATTTTAATTTTACATTGTTGAATAAAGTTTTCTCTTGAGGATTTTTTTTTCATTCACTAAATATTTTTTCGTCGTCGTCTTCTTCTACACTCACGTTTCCTTCACTTTCATTTATTTTGTAGCAGTTTTTCTTTATTTTTTTCATATTTTATTTCATTTGACTGTTAAAGTGTTTCTTTTTTTTCTTCGTGCTGCAGTTATATTTTTATTCAAGACTCTTGAAATTTAAAGAGCAATTAAAGTGCTTGTAACTATTTTTTTATGTAAAAATACTATTACTATATACATCTTATAATTTTATTCAAGATGGAAAAGAAATATCTTAATGAAAAGTTATGAAATATAAACACTTTTACTAACAAATGTCTTTAAATTGCCCGCAAATCGAAATTCTAAGGAATGAAAGTAATTTATTTTAAAGATAGTTTTTCAATTAATTTTTGAAAAAATTAATTACAGAAGACTACAAATTTATTAGCTATATAAGTAATTGGCCATTGGAATCGAATTCCAAATAAATATTTCACAACTGGAAAAGTAATTGTGCCCAAATAAATCTCTAGAATTGGGTAAGCTACTATCAATTGGACCAAAACTGTGCTTTGTTCCCATACAACGATGGGACAAAAAAAGAAGGAGTTATCATAGAAAATTTAAATTTGTTGTTTTAAAAAAATTGATGCAAGTACACGCCTTCTTCCCATATATCCTTAAATTAAAAAACTAAATTTTTTCTAAAATACTGGTCAGAAGTTTATCAAAATTTGTACCAGCTATTAAAAATAGATTGCTCTTAAGTCTGATAATGTATTTTTTAATCGAAACATATATTTTGAAATTAAAAAAACGGATTTGGCACTCGAATTCTGGTCAGAATTCCACCACAATTTGTGATTGAAGTTAAGTATGTATTATGTATAAACGTACGATTATTGCAAATAAAAACGAGAAAAAAGATATAGTCGGTCAAGACCGACCATGTGATACCTTATACTATTGTGTATGAGCATTAATATTCGGGAAGCGGACTTTATTTGAGATCTGTGACAAATTGTAGGCTAACACTTTTACAAAATATAAAATAAAATATATAATAATGGACTGATCATAACCAATTTAAATAATAACTATTCGTGCCAAATTTCATGAAGATATCTTTAAAATTGCGAACTCTACTTTGTTCAAAAGGTTTACATGGACAGACAGCCAGCCAGACTCAGGTGGGGGTCCGATAATGTTTTCTGTGCGTTACAAACATCAGCACAAACGCACAATACCCCAACCATCTTAAAAAAAATAAATAACTGTTTATACGCAAATTGAATAAAAAAATATTTCCTTATTTGTTGTGCCAGATGGGAAAAATACAAATATTATCATCGAAAATTCTATGAATGTAATATTTGCAATTAGCTCCACTAATAACAATTATTATTATTATTATTTTTTTTTTTTGAATTACTAATTCGCAAATAGAATATTAACTCACCGTTTATATGTCAATATTTTTAATTGCGAGTAAGAGTTGCGTATAAACGATATAATAGATTATTTGTGAGTCTTCCAATTTTTATTTGAATCGGAATGAGAACACCCCTACCTCCAATATAACCTGAAATAAGAAAAACGCCCCTGCGGGAAATTTGTGGCAATTGCAGTAATTGACCGGTTCCTTAGTACCAATTAGTAGCAATTGACTCCTAACTCGTCACCAAAGTTCCAGTTGAGAACCATTTGACACAAACACACTCAATATATAAAAGTTTAGAGTCAATTTGTTAAGTGCGCAATTAGCAACTCACGCGGAATAACAATCTGTGGCTGAGTGGTTAGCGTTGAAGACTATAAAACACAAGATACGTCAAAAGAACATGGGTTCAATTCGCAGTGCCGCCATCGACATTAACGAAGAATTATAAATTAAAAATAGAATTAATTTTAATAAAAATAATAATGAAAAATGTTTAAGAAGTAAACAATTGCATAATTTTATCAAATTTTTTTTTTTGTATTAATCGATACAGAACATGTATCATGTAGAACATGACCAGTCCTGTGATCTGTCCCAAGGGGCTCATTAGCCACCTCCAATGACAACCCCATATAAAAGTGATAGGTTCCTCTCATATAAAGTTCCGGAACTGGGACCGGTCACTAGCCTTAAGAACCTGTCACGTGACTAGTTTTGAACCAGTGCTCTTTCCTCTAGGGACATTTCTGGCTAAAATACTGCTCTTAATTTTATAAAAATATAAGGAGGAGTCGCAGAAAATTGTAACATGGTACAGTAATAAACTTTAGATCCAAAGTGAATTTATACAAAGCTTTTAAAAAAGGAGCAAGAACATGCCTACCTCCCATATATTCTGAAATGAGAAAAAACATTTTTTTCTAAAATACTGGTCAAAACGATATTCGATTTTTAATTCAAAATTTTTAGTTTTCAATATTGTATAAAATTTTAAAAGAAATGTCAATTAACCATCGCGAAATATGTTAACATAAAGATTTTTTTTTTTTCGTGTAAGAAAAAAAAAAAAAAATAAATAAATGAAAAATGTTTTAATTATTACAGGACTGCACACGAAAAAATCCGTGCATACTCTTGGGCTTATAACTTTTGATGTGGAGAAAAATAAATAATTCTGTTAACTGGGTTACATTTGTTATCATGCTCACTAGCCATGAGCTAAGTTTCATTGAAATAGCAAAACTAGTTTTTCTTAAAATGGAAATTGAACAAAAAAACACCTAAACACATAATTTAAATTTTTTATAAAATCTTAAATCAGTAATAAAAAAAAAACAATTGATAAGAAGGCAGTTGTGTCACAAAATACAGTTTCTTGGGTTAGAATATTATACAAAGAAGTTATTGTCACTGAATTGAAACCTGTTAGTGGAAGAAAACTAGTATCTTGAGGCTGTAGGACTCAGACAAAATATAAAGTATTTTGAGAGAAAATCCCCTCATCTCAGGAAGAAAAGTGTCAAAAAAGTTATTTGCTTTCAATCTTTATAAGAAAAGTTGAAAGGAAATCAAGCCTGAAAACGTATAAAGTACAAAAAATCCTAATAAAAACACAAGCAAGAATTGAATTTTTTCAACTTCCTGGCCAGGAATTCTATGTTGTAGATACTAGAGGGAATATGGCAGAAAAATATCGTGCATCAAAGAAATCAAAATTTCCAAAAAAGTTTTTGATTTGGGAAGCCATATTCATATGCGGGAAAGAAGCACTTCATTCATTAAAAATGGTTCCATTAACACAGAAATATACGTGCATGATTGCCTTCGGAAAATACTTTTTTCTGGCCCGTTTTCACTTCTTCTCATTACAGCAATAAAACATTGGAGTGGTAGCAAAGAAATTGTTAGTGTTTGTACGGAAAGAGGATTATCCATCAAATTGTTCGAAAAAAATGATCAGATATTTCCTTAAAAACCAACAGGAAATAATTTATTCTTTTATGTTTAGAACTTGAACATAACAGACATTAATAAAAATATAATTTAAAAAAAAAATCGCCCATTGGTTTAGTTTCTATAAGCAGATTTGTATGTACAGATTTTTTCGTGCACAGTCCTTATTTTTTTAGTTGTACAAAAAATAGGAAATAATTATTATTTTTCTTTTATAAATTAAAAAATACTAAATTACAGAATCAAGCGAAAAATATGTATAATTTTTTTGATACTCCATCGAACTCATGTAATTTGTTTTATTAAAATTTTAAACTGCTCTGTAATTAGCGCCATCTTGAGGATCTTTAATATACAGAACAGTTTAAAATTAGCTATTTTGTTCATTAATCTACGTCTTCACAAAGAAATTTTTATTTCCTAACATAAGAAATAACGTCGGCAGAATAACGGGAACAAACTTTTATTTCCAACTTTATGTTAAGAGGTGGAGCATAGATTAATAAGTAGATATTTATGTGAGAGAAAAAACCCTAATTGAATTCTCAAAAACCTAATTCATACAACAACAAAATACATGTAGTCACATATATTTTGTTTTTGGCTTTTGAAAAAAATTTGTAAATTTTTGGAAAATTTAGTATGAGGTGCCTCTCACATAAACTTCTAGTTCTATTATATGGGGTGGAGAAAACGTACATGAGAAATTAAAATTTTAATTTGCCTTTTTCACCGAAAAATTTATTTTTTTCTCCGTTTTTATTTTTTATTTGTATTTTTAAAACAAAACTAATTCATTTTCCATCTTTGTTTTGTTAAAAAATTAAAATTTAAAAAAAGAACATTAAATTCGACAGCTTATATTAAACATTACTGCTTAGCTTCGTGTTTAAACATTTATTGCTAAATAGATTGCGCAATAGATTTCTTATTGGTCTACACGTAATATTTTGAAGAGAGAGAATTTGACAATTTCGGACACAAAAATGTATATGTGTAGACTAAAAAAAAAGAGAATACTTCAACACTATTTGAAAAATGCTTTTATTTTAATTTTTGTCTATAGAAAAAAGCATTGCTTCAACAAAGGAATGCACAAGAAAAATTTAGTGCATACAATTTAGCTTATAAAAATGAAACGTATAAAACAATGAAATTTTGAATTTGTCAAAAGCTGTAATATTAAAGTTTTAAATTTCAATTTTTCTGCAAGCTACTTTTTAACATTTATATAAACATAATTTAACATTCTTATGATAATTGGATTAATTAAATATCTCAAGTAAATATCTTTTATTTTAATTAAATTTAATTTTATAATTTCATAAAAATATCATTTTCATTTTCGTAAAATTTAATACTAATTATAAGCTTACAACCCTCTTTACTGTCAACCTTGATTAATAAATCCCACTTCATATTTAATTCATAAAATATTATTATTTCTATTTTAAAAATTATTACTTTTTATACAATTATTACTTTTTCCCTTTATCTAAAAAATACTTACATATTTAATCCTTGAAATGGGAAAAATAACAAATAAATTAGATTGCTTTTTGAACACAAAATCCTTTTTTTCATTCATTTAATATATATAGTCAAACCTTTATTAATAAACAATGACAGTGTGTAAGCTCTTTAAGTTTTAAATAATTAATTTAATAAATTCTATATGTTTGTCTCTAACAGTGAAAGTAATTGGAATTGTCGTTATAAGTTTCATTTACAAAAGGGACCAAAGTTGATTTTTTTAAATATTTATTTAATAAATTAATTTAGAAACAAACTGACAGTTATTTTTAGCTCGTAATAATGACATTATTGGATGATATTTCATAACTTATTTTCAAAATGATTACCAAATTAAATAAATGATTTAAATATATTTAAACTATTTTGCAAAAAAATTACATTTAAGTCATTTTTTAACTTTAACACTCAAACATTAACACATACACACTTAAATATATTGAAATATAATTAAAGAAAACATTACCCATTCCCATTCTCTTCCCCTTTATCACTCACTCACACACTATGATTTACTTTATTTCTATCGAGAAAAAAGCTTTTGAAATAAGTTTAAAGCTTTTTTTTATTGGATGTTAACTTGTTTCAATAAAAAGCACTATTGTTTTTGTTAAAACATGAGGAAAACCCAACATAAAATAGGAAGGAAATAAGTTTTAAATTAAAAAAAATAAAACAGAAATTAATATAACATAAAACTACGTTTTTATATGGCTGATGTACACATATACATACATATATTATAGTAAATGAAGAGAATGAGGTAAGATTTATAGGCATAATGTAGGCCTTTATGTGAAACTTTTTAATTCCCTTGTTTTTTAATGTGGCTTGGGAGAGAAACATTAAGAACAATATAAGTATAATTGCTAATTACCAACATTATAATGAGGGCTTTTTAAGTGCAAAAAGAAATAAATTAATGGAAAATTTATTGAGTAATAAGTTGCGGTAGGGTAATCAATAAGTTATTGATGAGAATATCATTACTTAAATTGAAAGGGTTTTTAAGCAAATATTTGCTTAAAATCTTTAACAAATTATTAAGGAGTGAATTCGAAAATATTTTTACAAATATTAAATATAAAAAATATAAATGCAGCTACAAAATACAAGAGGAAAATGATTTACTTTTTTTAAATAATGCAAGTTTATTGAACTAAGGACTGCGCACGAAAAAATCCATGCATGTTATTAGGCTTATAGCTTTTGATGTGGTGAAAAATAAATAATTCTGTTAATTAATTTACATTTCTCATTATGCTCACTAACCATGTGCTAAGTTTCATGGTAATAGCAAAACTAGTTTTTCTTAAAATGCAGTTGTGTCACAAAATACAGTTTCTTGGGTCATAATATTATACAAAGAAGTCATGGTCAATGAACCTGGTAGTGGAAGAAGAATAGTATATTCAGGCTGTAGAACTCAAAATAAATAAAAAGAATTTTAAGAAAAAATCCCCTCATCTCTGGAAGAAAAGTGTCACAAAAAGTTAATTGTTTCGAATTTTTATCAGAAAAGTTGAAAGGACATATAGCATGAAGACGTATAAAGTACAAAAAATCCTAACAGAAACGCAAGCAAGAATTTGGAGGTAATAAAAATAACGTAAAAGTACATCAGATGATTTTTTTTTATAATTAGAATTACAAGCTGACTTTTTTCAACTACCTGGCCAGGAATTCGATGTTGCAGATGCTAGAGAGTATATGGCAGAAAAATATCAAGAAAATTTTTGATTTAGAAAGCCATATGCATATGCGGGAAAGAAGCACTTCATTCATAAAAAATGGTTCCATTAACACAGAAATATACGTGAATGAGTGCCTTTCGAAAATACTTCTCCCTTTTCTAAGAAAATACAATGTATTCGCTTTTTTTTAGCCTGTTCATCGCTTCATTACTGCAACAAATCAATGAAGTGATAATAAGGAAATTGTTAGTGTTAGTACCGAAAGAGGCTAATTCATCAAATTGTCCGGAATTCCGTGAAATTGAAAGATTTTGGGCACCAGTAAAAAATAATTTAAAGAACATTAAAAGCTTATCATAAGATGAAACTTTTAAATTTAAAATGCCTTTGAAACAAAATTTGTATACAATAAATTTTTTTTTGAATACGAGGGTGTGTTAAGATATATGAACAATTTAATAATATTGAAAGAAATTGTTCAATATCTTCTTTCAGTTTTTAAGTGATTTGAAAAAAATTATATATTATTTTGTTTTTAACAACATAGCAACAACATTTTCATCCCCGAATTTTAGTTTCAATATAAATCAAATCTAATTAAATATATCGTTCATTCCATGAAAGATTTATAAAAAATGCTAATTTTTTGACAGAGGGTCATCCGATTTTGTTAATTTTTTTACCAAATTCTTAAATTTTTTTGAGACTATTATTTGAATGATCAAGTGTTCACGTTTTATGATCCTCTTATTCTAATTTGTTATTAAAACTACGTTTTATAAGTTATTCCAAAAAAAATATAGAAGTGTTAAGAAATTACTTAATTTTTGGCTGAATTGTTTTATAATTATGATTATCATATCATAATAAAATGATTTAAATTGTATTTTAAACGTTTTTATAAGAATTACAACTTACTTTCATAATCTATCTAAAGATGGAATTAGATAATTTACCTGAAATGAAAAAAAGAACAAAGATATATTTAAAATTTATGATAAAAATGAATTTAATTATAATAAAAGTTGGACTCAAACAAACTGCTTCATAATCACCACAATTGATGACGCTTTAATCTTCTGATATTTATTTGCAAAAAGAAATAAATATTAATTCAAGCACATTTGCTCATTGAAACAAGGAAAATTCGCTAGACAATGAAAAAAAATATTTGGTCTTCGTCAGACTAAGCGATTTGTAATGCTTAGCTGAAATAAGAACAATCTTGGAGTTTAAATATTTTGCCCATATTTTAGGTGTTTAACATAAACATTTACCCGTAATTTAAAAAGAGATATTTTTTTTTTCAATTATTTAAGTTTGCCACCAGCATCTAATAGATATATTTGGAAAGTTTATTAAGTGATAAGGTATTTTATTGCTCTATGTTTTAATTTTATTAAGTTTAACAAAAAACCTTAAAACTTTATTCTCATTTTTAAAAATTACCAAGAGCTACAAAATAGTTTAAAACTAATTTTGTAAACTTTATTTAACAGCAATAATAATTTATTATTTTGTTGGCCATTTTTTGAGTAGAACATAACAAAAGCTGAATACAAAAATTGTTATTGTACATTTAAACATATTTGAAAACTAAAAATTATTCATGTGTAAGGCACGCGTCTTCATATAAGAGTATATTTTGTTAATACCCGCACTTATATTTCAAACCCTCATGAGCCAACCAGTAAACAACCAGCAACCTAACTGTTATCCATTTACTTATCCAATCTAACCAAGAACAACAATAAACAACCGAAAAACCCACTTAAATATGAGAAGAAGAACAAACATTTGCAATGAGAGGAATAAGGGGGAACCCTTAAGCTGTTTTTTCAACGAATTTTTCAAATTTTAAACAAAAAGCAACTTTATTGCCTACGTATGTTCTTTTTTTTTTTTTCTTTTTCTTTTCTTAAGGAACATCCTAAAAAATACAAACACTATAGGCTATAAACATCATAATACCCACACATAAATATTTTCTTTTTCACATCACACTCTTACTAAATTGTTATTCATAGTACAATAAATAAACATAATACTTACAATATATAAGTATTGAATATTTGATTACTTAGTTATTCCTACATAAATAATATTTTACTTTACAATTGTTGTACTAAATTCATACTGTGCGCTGTTCATTCGTGATTACATCAAGAAAATGCCAAACCATGTTAAGTGTATGTAAGAGTTTTATTGTTGTAATGCAGTCAAAGTAATACAAAATAATAAATACATATTGAAACTGAATAACAAATAAAATTACGTATACGCACTGTTTGATTATTTCGTATGAAGTAAAGTAAGAAAAAGTATTGTAGGTAACTGAATTAAGTGAGTGTATGTGAGTGTGTCTGTGGTAGTTGTTGCATTCACAATAATTATGTCATAAACATATAACAAAAAGGAAAAATTTTAAAATATAACTTTAAAGCGAATTGTAAGCGAAATTTAAAAGATGCTAAATTTGACGATCTATAAAACTAATGTTTTCTTTTTTAAGAATTAATTTCATTTCCGCTAAAAGTACATTTATTTTCACTTTTTTGGAAATTATTATTAGTAACTTTCTAAAAACACAAAGTATGTACTTATTTAGTTTTACTTCTGAAGTCTTGAAAAGTGTTTTTTAAGCACTTGCTCCTTTTGTGACTGGAAAGTAATCTCTTCACTTCTTGATTAAATATTTATTGGAATTATGAATTTCCGTCTGTAAGTTCGTATTCTCAATATGCCTCACAGCTATATTTCGCTTATAAAATATCGACAAGACAAGACAAATAATAGTTACGCCCCGTTAACAAGAAACTACTTTACTAAGAAGTTGCCATTACCGAAAACCAATAAATTTTTGCAGGGTACATCCTTATTAATATTAATCATACGTACCGTGCAACATTTTAATTTTCTTATTTTTTATATATAAAAATTTAGTAGATAATGGAAATAAAAAATTAAAAAATACGAGGTGTATTGCAAAATATTTATCTATAAGGTCTTATGTTCTCAAACAATTTTACTATATAAAAGCTATTTCTGTATTGTAAAAATACTTTAAAAATCGTCTTCATCAAAAAAATGTATTTCATAAATATTTCGATGTCCAGAACAGTTTTTCTCTTTTATGGATAAACAATATCGTCCTATATCCTTGAAGTGGAAAAATTGGTATTTATGTGTAAGATTCTAATACAAAAAATCAGTCAACAGTATTACTCCCTGCAGTTTGCCCAACCGAATAAAATTTGCACTCAGAAGGAGCATTTAAAACCAAACGGTCGATTGGTTTTTGAGAAATCAGGACACCCTGGTACGTTTGGAGTAAAAAAGTAATATTTGCTGTGAATATTTTACCATCATTTGTTTGCTAGAAGTCTTGCAAAAAGTAAGGAAAATTATCTGCCAAACCAGGATCATTCTCTACTATGATAACACTGGGAAATACTGATTCTGCGGCACGGGGTTTCTTAGTCAATTTGGATACACGGTATTAGTATGTACTAAGCATCTAATCCACTTTTTTAAGGAGGCTGCTTTATATATTGAAATATATCTCGAAAACAACTTGTCTGATTTTGTTCAAAAGAATATCAAAAATTCCAATTAAAATTATCTTCAAGTCGTTCTTACATTATTTTTTAATACGGTCAGCAGTTATGGAAATAAAGCCCATCTTTCGAGATTTTTTTTTGTTTTTTTTTTTTTTTTTTTTTTTTTCAAAAAATCATAAAAAATTGGAAAGTGTCAAAAATTCAAATTTTTATCACATGTTTATGGAGATAAATCTGTTGCAATTAAAACAAGACATATTTTATTAAAATCAAAGCATAAGTTTAAATTTTATTCACAAATTAGTGAAAATACACAGAAAAAAGTAAAATGGGCTTCAATTACGAAATATGTAATATTAATTAATTTTTAATTGTTTTTGCTCCAATCATCAAAATGATAATATTAATAACTAGAGTAATTGATATTATTATTACTTCTTTTCTTTAAATAGATGCAATGAGCTGAAAATTTTTGAAAATTTACTTAAATTTATTTTGTTTCTGTACTTTTATAGACAACTATTTAATTTTTCTTTATATTTTATTAACAGCTATCAATTTATTAAAAAACAAAACTGAAAACCAATTAGAAAATTAATTATATTAATAAATCATATAATTAAATTCCAATATAAAGTTAATTAAAAATTTTATTAAAAAATTATTTGAAATATTTTTCTGTGTACTTATTTACAAGTTACATGGAAACATTTAAAAAATAAAAAAATGATTTTGTGATTTTTTAAAATTTTTTATGTAACTTTTAAATTAGTAGTATCACTAATTTGTAAATAAGATCAAAACCTATGCATTAATTTTTGTGCAATATATCTTATTTTATTTGCAACAAATCTATCTTTATGACTATCAAATTTTTGACACTTTCAAAATTTTAAGATTTTACAAAACAATTTTTATTTGAAATTTTGTATAAAATTGAATTTTTTTTTTTTTTCAAAAGATGGGTTTAATATCTTCATAACTGTTGATCCAAGTAATGTAAGAACGACTTAAAGATAATTTTAATTAGAATTTTTTGATATACTTTTGGACAAAATCAGACAAATCGTTTTCGAGTTATGCTTTAATATATAGTGCAGCCTCCTTAATTTTACAAATCTCAATTCAAAAAAAGTGGATTAGAGGCTTAGTACATATTAATACCGTGTATCCAAATTGACTGAGAAACCCCGTGACGCAGATTATTTTCTCATTTTGTAACTCTGTGTAATTATAATTTTTACACAGTGCTTGAAAAAACCGCCAATATATATCCTACATTATTGTCCAATAACTTCATTGCATTAAATTAAAATAAATTACGTGACCAACTTATTGCTACACTTGGAAAATTTTATTGTAACAAAATCATATGATTTGCCATTTCTTCAATCAAAGTGGAAAAACTGCCTTAAGACTTGGTTTATATGTATCAATAAAGGTATTGACCATATATTATAACATAGATATGAAGTTGCGTTTTCAAAAACCTAAGTCGGTTGTAAAAAAAAACCTAAGTCTAAGAATGTGTTAGTAGAAAATTTCATTGAAAACAAAAACAATTCTGTGGCCAAAAGGAAAAACTACATAACTTGAGTTATGTTGTTTTTCGTTTTTTTTTTTTTTTTTTAATTTTTAGAATTGTTGTATTCCATTACATATTGTGTAAATTTTTTTAGAGAAATCTGTCCATTACTTTAGGAGATAGTAGTCTAAAAAACGACATAATTCGATTTGATTTTCATTTTTTCGAAATGTAAAATATGTATAAATTAACATATGCTATTTTTGCATATTTAATAAATTAAAATTCATTATGGAATTTAATATACTTATTTGAAATATATTACCTTTCAAGACAAAAATTATATTTTTTTAATATTTTGGAAATAGAATAAGTACATAATTCAACATATTCATAATATATTTTAAAGTTCCATATTGGAAAAAATGTATATCTTGAGATATTATTTAAACGAAATATAAATTTTATCAAAGGAAAAACAACACCATTACTTTATTGCTATTTTTTTCGATAACCAGTATACACATCGGGTTCAAAAATATATAAAATATTTTTCATACGAATTGCGAATATATTTACTCGAAAGGTAATTTAAAATTGTATACCTATACCTAAATTTTAAACCTTAAAAACGCTCTCCTGAAAAGTAGTAAAAATGAATTATGTAGTTTTTCCTTTTTGTCACAGAATTGTAGTACGTGTGCTTTTTTTGAGTAATTTTTTTTTTTTTTCAATCGAGTTTTTTTAAGCTTCAATCTATGTTATAATCTATGATATTAACTGTCATGACTACTAGGAAACATTAATATACTTTTCTAAAAGAAATATTATAGTTTTCGCAAAATATAAAAGGCATCCCACATATTTCATTAGCTTTGATCTATTTATTTATAAAATTTTCTTATTACACTTTTATAACAAGTGATATAAAATTCGATGAACATAATAATGGTTTTTTTTTTCAATCGAGTTTTTTTAAGCTTCAATCTATGTTATAATCTATGATATTAACTGTCATGACTACTAGGAAACATTAATATACTTTTCTAAAAGAAATATTATAGTTTTCGCAAAATATAAAAGGCATCCCACATATTTCATTAGCTTTGATCTATTTATTTATAAAATTTTCTTATTAGACTTTTATAACAAGTGATATAAAATTCGATGAACATAATAATGGTAGATTTATCTGATGATTATAAGTTAAAGTGTTTCATATTTGTTGTTTAGTTTGTAAAATTTCTTTTTAAGTTGACAAATTTATTGAAGGATTTAGGATCACGTTTGATGTTTTTCTTATTAATATTAAGTAATAAACAACTAATTAAATAATTAAAATGGTATATAAATAAATAATTTGCCTTTGATGTTAAAAAAAGTTATAATGTGCATGATTTACCACTTTGATGCCCACTCTTAAGCCAACTGTTTTTTTTTAGACCCATCTTAAGAATTTTTGAAGATTCCAAGTCTCTTGAGTTTCTCAGTTCGTAGATATTGGAAGTAGTTTATAAGCAAACTTAAGCCGATTTAAGACATTAAAAAGTAATAAAATCAAAATTTTTTTATATATTTTATTAATCTTTTTTTTTAATTCTTTATTTAATTTTTATATATTCAACTATAATTTTACCAACTTTTTACCAACACTGAGTAATGCATCATAGCGGTAGGACTCATAATTTTTAATATTTTTTATTCTAAAGCTTTCAATTAACTAAATCGATGTGTTTATACATGAATTAGTTCCGTTATTTTAAAATAAAACGGTGCTAAAGCCGAATTTGGGGGTCGAAAGAGTTCAACAAATGGCTTAATAATTAATATTAATTATACGCCTTGCATTGAAAATTCCAAAAAAAAAAAAAAAAAAAACTTTAAAATTTCTTTAAAATTACTTATTATTATTTTGTTTTAAGACAAGTCCTTAAAATTAAAACAACACAATTTTTAATTTTCATAGATATTTGGTTATAAAGAATGAGGAAATCACGGAATTTACATAATAATAAATTATTATAGTTCCCATTCTGTTTGGTAATATAATTTTAACATCCCTTTGTTGCATGTTATGTTTGTAATCATTATAAATGTTTAATGTTCATCCATTACAAAAGGTATTAGTGACATAAAAAAAAAAACATTTTAATAATCCCTTTACTAAGACTACCATTTCCTAACAATGACACATTTAGACTGCTGCAGTTGTTGGTATGTATTACAAACACTAATCCACTACTAGATTTACATAATGAAACTTAAAGACATCTAAAAGTAACCTTAAATACCACTGACCTTAAACCAAATGACTTTAAACACACAATGGGTTTAAGTTGGTTGCAAATGGAAAAAGTATCCCTTTTTGCGTTATGGTTTCACATTATATTGAGTTAATGTTAAGCTGACCTTAATGATAGATGTTGCGGAAGTTCTAAAATTAAACAGATCAATATAAAGACAAGTAATACTATTGGGGAGAATAATTTGCAATTAGGGGAAATATTACAATAACTAGTAAACTGAGGTAAAGAACGTTGAGTAAAATTAGAAATGAGGGCTAATAAGAAAATGTTAATATATGTCATATCATATTTTTCATTTTAGTGTCAACATCAATTCAATAATTACTGCTGTAGATATTATATGGGTTTTTATTCTTCATACAGTTCTTAGTACTCACAAGTGATTTTGTACCTAAAAAGACATTTTAAGACAAAGAGCTCTATTTTGGTTAACTTCACCTTAAAGAGCCATAACAGATGTGCTTCGTAGCTCATCTACAGAGAAATGATCGGTAATTGTGCAAAAATTAACCCAGAACTGTAGGTGTATTTTAGGAGAATTTAAAAAAAAAAAACAAGCGCGAATTTTATATTCGGCCCGGCCGAATCTATATACCCACCATCAACTTTTTAAAATTTTACGTTATATGGGAGGGGGCGGTAAAGTGGGCATTAAAGTGGGCGGACCACGCCCATTTTTTGTTTCCGAGTTTACATTGGTCCTTAAACTATTTGAACACAATTTTGTTGATTTTCACCTTATATAGGAGGTGGGCAGTAAAGTGGGCGGACCACGCCCATTTTCGGTTTCCGAGTTTATATCGATCCCCGAACTATACGTACAAAATTTCGTTGTCGTACATGTTTTTGTTGAAGAAATATCAGCAGAAAAGTATAAAACGGACACCCTGTGTTTCTAGTTTTTAGCCCATAACTTTTTTGTTTATAAACCGATTTTGCCCATTTTCAATCCCAAATAAACCTTATATAAGATAAATATTTGTGCCAATTTTCGTCCCCCTACGTTTTCCCGTTCGAGCCCTATCCTGCTTTCAACAGACGGACAGACGGACGGACATAGCTAGATCGACTCAGAATCTAACCAGGACCCAGAAAATATATACTTTGTGGGGTCTTAGATGATTCCTTCGACATGTTACACACGGAATGACAAAATCAATATACCCCTCATCTTTTTGATGGTGGGTATAATAACCAAAAATATAAAGACAAAATATAATTTACAAATACTTAAAGAAAGGTAAACTTCAATACCTGAAGTTGATGGTACCATTTTAAATTTTTATTTTAAAAGACCTTTTATTTAAAATAAATACATTGAAAGTTGATAAAAATTTAATTTTTTACTCTTTTTCAAAAATGTAAATAAAATTTTAACTTTGACAGCTCCTTATGAGCAAACAACACAATCTAGCTTAATGATTTTAATTAATATTGATACCTAATTTTGTCTATTTTTATTTGGTACTCTACTTTATTACAAAAATTTTAATTTCAAAATTCAATTTATCGCCACTTTTGACACCTTTTACCCCAACGCGCAACGTGCACAAATCAACAAATGTAGTTGTATTAAGAGTTCCAAGAAACATTCACTCTTATTCTTTCTCTTTCTTTAGTTTATATCTTTTACAGTTAATTACAAAAAATTCATTTTAATATATTCCCAACTTAACTAAAACCACTGTGCACTCGCAGTGTGTAACCAAAAACCGTTGTAAGAAGAAAAAAACATATTGTGTTGTATTTTATTTCATTATATGTTTAAGTGAATAATAATCATTTAATTAATACCCCAAGGAGCCAATTGTTGCATACATTTGACACCCTATAAAAAAGTCTGGGTAAAAAAAAAAAAAAAAAAACCAGCAGTAGCAGCAAAAGAAACATGTGTCTTAAATTAAACAGCAACTTAAACAAAGTTACATTAACAACATTAAGCTTTTAAAAATAATATTTGTCTTAATTTTAGTAAAAACATGTTTTTCTCTTTTTTCTCATTTACTTTCAGCATAAATCTATATTAAAAGGCAATAATGAATTGAAAATTCATGTTGAAATTTTCAACATCAATAAAAAAAAGTTTTCTTTTTTTTTAAAGAAAATCGAAAATTAGACAATAGTAAAACAGAAAACGAAATAAACACAAACCATTAAAACAACATCAGAAATTATGGCCGAACAACAAAAGCTTTCATTATGTCCACGTTTAGTGGACTATTTGGCAATTGTGGGTGCTCGGACAACACCACCTGTACACAAGGGATTACCAGGAAATAAGACACCACCTGTGCAAGTAAGTCTTAATTATTTTTCTAAGTCAAATACATACGTAACTTAATTTAAGTCATTTGGAGGCCAAAGAGATTACATGTAGACTAACAAAGTGCAAGTAATTGAATTTCCATGTAGATAAAATTAAAGGTTATTTTAAAGGTTAGATTGTGGTTGTAATATTTAGCTAGATTCTATTAAATTATGCAGTAAACATTAAGAGGAATTTGAACATTTTTAGTATATATTATATAGTAGACAACAATTACACGCTGATATAATTAAAAATCACTCGAAAAATTACATAGTGTACGTTATAGACCTTCCTGAGGAAATAATAAATCAGTTTTAAAAATTTACAATATATCCTCAAAATTTTAAGTCATTAGTAAAAACTGTTTTTGGGTAGATTCTTGTATAAATTTTTCTAGTTCTGTTATTTTTTTTGTCCTTTTTCCATTTGAAACTTTATATGGACACTCTGGTCTATTGTGGACCAGTTCCTTTGAAATTTGGTAGAGCAGTTTATGTTTGCCAAACATGTAGTATTGCATCTAGTAGGAGTATGTAGATGCTATGTATAATTCTGGATATCTATGTTACTTTTTTGCTTTCAAAAATTTTAAAACATAAAAAAACGAGAGAGAAACTATAGTAGGTCAAGACCAACCATATGATACCCTACACCATTGTGTATGAGCTAAAAATTAGACCTGTGACTAATTGTAGACCAACACTTTTACTCAATGTAAAATAAATTATACAAATACAGAACAATGCATTGATACTAACATCTATATGATTTTATGCCCTTTAGGGCGATTCCCGGAAGTGGGTTTATATGGAAGCTATGTTAAATTATGGATCGATTCTCATAAATTTTGCCAATGTTGTTTCTACTTATATAAAACTTATTTTTTTCGAATATTAACTTGATACTGACATTCGTATGGGATTTATGTACGTTAAAGTGATTTTCGGAAGAGTGGATTTATATGGGAGCTATGGTCAATTATAGACCGATCTTGATGGCACAAGGATTGGCACTTATACAAAACTCTTTTGTACCGAGTTTCATTGAAATATTGTTATAGTTAAGGCATTTATGATCGTTAAACCCCTATTCCGGGAGGAAATTTGCATGGGGGCTAGTTGAAACAATGGACCGATCATATCCAATAGACTTCGCCCTTGTGTCAAAATAATTATTAGTGCCAAATTTCATCAAAATATCTTTAAAATTGCGACCTG
The DNA here is from genome assembly GCA_951394005.1 of Protophormia terraenovae. Lineage (NCBI taxonomy): Eukaryota > Metazoa > Arthropoda > Insecta > Diptera > Calliphoridae > Protophormia > Protophormia terraenovae. The sequence goes on along the minus strand of OX596076.1, from coordinate 87,585,800 downwards.
TACTTTGTTCACAAAGTTTACATGGACAGACAGCCAGCCAGCCGACCAGACGGACGGAGGGACGGACATCGTTAAATCGTCTCAAAAAGTGATTCTGAGTCGAATGGTACACTTTATGGTGGGGGTCCGATAATTTCTTCTGTGTGTTACAAACATATTAGGCAGATGACTTAGTAATACTATCATCGCACGTTGGGGTAAAATGTGTCAAAAGTGGCGATTAACTGAGTTTTGAAAATTAAATGTTTGTAATAAAGTTAGGTACCACATAAATATAGATAAAATGTATGTATCAATATCAATTAAAATCTTTAAGCTAGGTTGTGTTGTTTGCTCATAAGAAGCTGTCAAAGTTAAACATTTTTTTACATGTCCAAAAAAGAGTAAAAAATTAAATTTTCATCAATTTTCATTTAATTTATATTAATTAAAAGGTCTTTTAGAGTAAAAATTAAAATGGAACCATCAACTTCAGGTATTTAGGTTTATTGTTCTTTAAATATTAGTAAATTAGATTTTGTCCTAATATTTTTGTTATTTTTTTGAAAATTGTCCTTAAATACACTAATTTTCAAATTTCATGGAATGCAACTTAAAATGTTACAGGAAGTTTGTTTGTTCTGAACATTTTCTGAAAAATAGTACATATTGTCCACTTTAATATTATGGAAAAAAATCGTGCGCATATATAGCCCGATTTGAGAAATAATTTTTTTTTTTTTTCGTAAAAACTCCAGTAGATTTCATACAAAAAATAGCTTAAGTGCAGTCCTTTTCTTTGCTTTATCAAACATTAAACAGTGGGGCATAAACGAAATAAATCTGTAACTTCCAGTAGGCTGGTTGGATTTATATGAATTTTCACATAGTCATTGCAGAGTACAGTAGCATTTTGTGTTTAGAAGCCGGATCCAATATTCGCATCTGGAGCGGAACTATAGGGGTTCAAAATAGAGTATTAATGTTATGGAAAATGTTTAACCACTAGCGAATTTTTGTTCCTTAGCCGATTTCCAAGATATATATAAATTCCACCAACTTTCATCCGCCCATGTTGTCCCTTTTACCTCAAATCCTGAAAAGTCCTTTAAAAAAAATATGAAATTTGAAATTTTTTAAATTTCAAATTTTTCTATAAAAACACGCTAGTTAAAGATTCTGACTATTGATTATGATAGATGTCCACCTTGACTATAAATTCCACCAACTTTCATCCGCCCATGTTGTCCCTTTTTCCTGAAATCCTGAAAAGTCCTTTAAAAAAAATATGAAATTTCAAATTTCAAATTTCCTTTTTCCTCAAATCCTGAAAAGTCCTTTAAAAAAAATATGAAATTTGAAATTTTGTAAATTAAATTCTGACTATTGATTATGATAGATGTCCACCTTGACTATAAATTCCACCAACTTTCATCCGCCCATGTTGTCCTGTTTTCCTATAAAGGATATGTATCCTGAATACTTATTGGTATTTTTGTTTCGCTATAAAATTTTAAGTTAACAGAATATTTTTGATATAGTATAATTTTCTGATAATGAGTACAATGGACTTTCGATCCTAAATTTTTTGGTTCATTTGGTCAGGAAATGTCGCCAAAAATCCTTTTTAAAGTCATACACCCAATTTAACAGAGTTTAACAGAAGTATGTTAACGCCTTAACAGAGCTCTGTTAAAGCTAAAGGTTTGTGTCTAGGGTTTCATATTTAAAATTTATCTTCACACACATAAAGTTATAAGCATTAAAGAACGAACCTTATTTCTACATTAAAATCGATTAATAAGTTTTGGACCAATTTAAACAGAGGAATGTTTGTAAAATCTTGTCGACAAAATTTTCAAGGTAATCTAGGGGATAAGAGGTGCGGACAGGTCCAACGTCGAGTTTTTAAACTCGTGATGAAAAAGTACATCATCGGTCCTCTAAAAGTACATAAAAGAGATAAAATTTGTTTACAAATAAAACTAACATAACAAGCTATATATTAAAGAAATTAATTATGTTATTTGTCGAAATTTTATTCCGCATACGTTATATATTAATTAATCGATTAACTCTAGGCCACTATCCGAGTGGCCTAGAGTTAAATGAGTTAAACTACATTTAGTTATGAAAAAAGTTGTCTTTTTATTCGCAACATATAATCATTTATGACGGCAAAAAAATACCAGTTTTAATTTAGTCATTATGTTTTCGCAATTTCCTGAAACTGAAAACTGAAATCGATAAAGAGATCTACTATGCATTTTTTTTGCATTTTAAAATTTTCTTTTGTACTCATCTTTGGTTCATTTTAAACTATTAAAAAAAAAACCCAAAATAAAATAAAAATTTCCTTTCAAGGAAGAAATTTATGGAGTAAAAAATTAAAAATATTTTTTTCGTTGGTACTCTTGCAAAATTAACCGTCAGATTTAATTAAATATATTTTTTTTTTTGTGATTTTGCCAAACTTATTTGATTTCATAGAATAAACTTCCAGTTTCCATCCATCTATAATTTAAATTTAATTTTCCTTTTTAGATCCCGGAACTTTTACGACGTTATCCACCCTCGGATCATGCCGATTTTCCGCTACCACTCGACATGGTATATTTTTGCCAGCCCGAGGGTTGTACCAGTGTTGGTCCTCGAAGAACGGGTTCGGCCATAAGGGATATGACATCATTTGTGTTTGCTTTAACAGACAAAGATTCAGGCAAAACTCGCTATGGTATTTGTGTTAACTTCTATAGGCCGGTAGAGAAACATACACCCACTCTAGAGAAACCTCAAACGCATAGTACAACCCCAACGGCACAAAGTACAAGAGGCCGCAGAAGTTCAGCATTTCGACGAGAATCATGGCGAAAGAGTATGGAAAGAAGTTCAGATTCAGCTTTTAGTAGGCAAGTAGAGATTGGATATAAATTACACTTTAAATGCTTTAAGCTTTTTTTTCGGTTAACAAATAATTTTGAGTTTATTTTTGGTTTAATTATAAATTTTTTCGGTTTACGCTAAAACGCCTTTAAAGTACAATTGATATAATTCTCTTAATAGTTACGGCCTTCTAACTTCTTCTAGCGACTACAGAAGTAACGTCGCACCCAGTGATTCTGATCGTGAAATGACCTCTCGTCGTGATTCTGATACTCAACATCATTTATCACATCATGGCCATACTATGCAACAGGTGCCCAAATTAGGTTTGATGGCACCTTCCGCTGATTCCGAATCAGGTGGTAGTCATTCTCCCTCGCCTCGGGCTTCTAGGAAACGTACAAAATTAAGAAATCAATCATTAACTTCATTGTGCATTATTTCACATCATCCTTTCTTCACCACATTTCGTGAATGTTTGTTTATATTGAAAAAATTAATAGATGCCTGTAACGAATCCTCATCACCTAAAAGAGTGGGAGCTTCGCAGAAAACAAATCGAGATAATGTTTGGACAGTTTTAACGGGTCATGCTAGTGAGGCGACCTCTTCTATAGTATTGCATGATGTTAAAGAAATTGAAACCTGGATATTGAGATTGTTATCCACACCGGTACCAGTGCCGGGTTCAACAAGGGTTGAGGTGGGTTTATATTGTGAGTTAGAAAGTAAAATATGATTTACTAAATTTGATTTTGTTTTCATTTAAGGTGGAGGTACTTTCTCCTACAGTCCATGAACCTTTACTATTTGCTTTGCCTGATCATACTCGTTTTTCATTAGTGGATTTTCCTTTACACTTGCCTTTAGAGCTGTTGGGCGTGGAAACTTGTTTAAAGGTTTGGACTTTGATTATGTTGGAGAATAAGGTGTTGTTTCAATCTCGTGACTATAATGCACTCTCCATGTCGGTAATGGCGTTTGTTACTATGTTATATCCTTTGGAGTATATGTTTCCAGTGATACCGCTACTGCCGACATGTTTGAGTTGTGCCGAACAATTGTTATTGGCCCCCACACCCTTTGTTATAGGTGTACCGGCCACTTTTCTTATGTATAAAAAGAATTTCAGGTAAGTTGTCATTAGATTAAAATAATATGTTATTTATTTTATTATGTTCAAATGTTTTAGACTACCCGATGATATTTGGGTGGTGGATTTAGATTCAACCAAATTGACCCCTCCCACTGGTGGTTATGATGAAATTCCTCCTTTACCGGAGCCTGAAGGCACCGTTTTAAAAAATCATTTGAAGCAGGTAACTCTAAATTTAATTTTCCTCTTTTTTTGTTTTAAAGGAATAAAAAATTCATAAAACTTTTTTCTTTAAGAACTCATAATTAAATATTGGCTAAAGTTTGTTTTTTTAACTAATAAAATTTTCAAAATTAACTTGAATTCCCAAATGAAAAAGAAATCTAAAACACTTTTATTGTAAATTTCAAACATGAATGTCTTCTCTAACTCTCTCTCTCTCTATAAACAAACCATTGTTCAAAAAAGCTTTCAGTGTAATATCTCTTAATTTATTTCTAACTTAAGTTATTCAAAATAAACGTTCATTAATCATGTTCATATAAAAGAAACATACAATTATCCAAAAAAAATAAAATAAAAAAATTACATATTGTACAGTTTTCAATTAAAGCACTTGATTTATGAACTTTATAAATTAAAATTTTTCTTTATTTTTATGAGTTTTTCTCGACTTTTGTATGATTTTTTTTCTTTTATTTATTTGTGAATTAACTTGCTATCTTCTTTCTACTTTTTTATGAATAACTTTATTAACATTGCCTTCATTAAAACAATTAAAAATGTATTCAAAAATCAATGAAATATATTCGTTCATCTTATTAAAACTTAAAACACAGGCTATGCAACTTATGGATGAAGCTGGACTTGGTGTAAATATTTTATTTGACTTTCTTTCTAGTTTAATTTTTTCTTTTTCACCCCGCTTTTTGTATGTTTTATTTATCAAGCTTTTGTATGAAATTTTATTTTGCATGTTTCTTTTATGATTTATATAATTGTCTATTTATGTAAATACAACTAATATTTTTATAGAAAATTGTTTTTATACCCACAATCAAAAAGATGAGAGGTATATTGAGTTTGTCATTCCGTGTGTAACATGTCAAAAAAATCATTTAAGATACCATAAAGTATTATATAAATATAAAGTATTTTCTGTGTCCTGGTAAAATTCTGAGTCGATCTAGCTATGTCCGTCCGTCTGTCTGTCTATTGAAAGCAGGAAGGAGCTCGGACGGGACCACTTAGGCGGCGAAATTTTGTGTAAAAAACATAAAAATTCGATACCAAAGCTGAATATCTTTGTCGCTAAGATTATATTCTGAATATAGAAGGATCTCATATATTATTGGATATTAAAATCGGATAAATCACGGCATTCCAATACCAAACACAGTTAATCCGTTTGAAGAGAGCAGCGAACGGAAGAATTGCCTGAGTATAAAAAATGTTTCATCTTGATAGTGCTCGATCTTATTTTGTGCGACCAATTGGAAACTAAGGCTTTGAAATGAAATTAGTACCAACGAAAACGAAAAACTTTCAAATCAAAAATATGAAATAACTTCCAAAGGAATAAATAAAAAAATTACCAATGCTTGGGAGTTTTATTAAAAAAAATCCATTTACTAACATTGTACAGTGGGGCAGAATCGAACATTTTGGAAATAATTCTGTAACTTGTAATCGGCTGGCTAAATTTACATAAAATTTCACATAGACGTAGCAGAGGAATGCTGGCATAGAACATTTTTAAACGTTTTCCAATTTTGTTTATTTCTTATCCGTTTTAAAATATTTTTACATCCTTTTAAAGCCCTTGATAAGGCCTATAAAAAATATTCTTACTTGTGTTATATATCTGTTAAAGTTTTCGAGTTATTTGCATTTGAAATTTGCAAGTTTTTGGTGTAGTTTTTTCTTCATATATATCCCAGTATTTCTGACCGATTTTAATTAAGGAACAAAATTAACTATTGAATATATTTTAAGACAATAACTTTACTGAGTCCAAAAATAAAAGATTTTGAGAATTGCAAAAATTACGATTTTTCTACTCTTTTTTCTTTAATAAAATATAATGATTTTATAGTTTTCTGAAAGGTATCTTCACAAAGATAATTTTAAAATAGAAAACAAGCCCAATAACTCAACCGGTCTAGGTGCACACCCTCACAAATTTGACCTATTTTATATAAAAGTTTTACTTTAGTCTATATGTATTTACTAAAATCTCAAAGCATGAATCTGGCAACAGAATTTATTTTCGAAACTATAATATGCTTTCAAGAGTTTTCAATTGTAATCATTCATAATCGGCTTAGCTAACATAATCCTTCATTATATAGAAAAATATCTAACTCATTATATTTTACAGAACAGAAATTAAGCTCCAGTCTGATTAAAGTTGCAGACGAAATATTTGAAAATTTAACCGATTTTGCTAAAATTCGGTAAATATATACATATGCCAAATATACATACATTGTAGTACCAATTTTGGTCGCAATCTGATTAAAACTCAGTTCAATGGGAGGATTTGGTTGCAAATTTTAATTTTTCTTAATTTTGCCACAAGATACTACTGTGGCAAATTTTATCTTTTTATGATAATTCCTTTATTTTTGCCTATTCACTGTGCGTTGCGACTGTTGATTAATTCGTAAGATATAGACCTCTAGCTAAAAAAGGAATGTAAAAGATTTTGTAAAAATTGTTGGTAAAAATTATTTTAAAAAAAATGTTTATGTTAATTTTTGATGATTTCAGACAAAAAAAAAAAAAAAAAGAAAAAACAAAATGGCAATAACAATTTGTTATATTTTTATATTAATATCAATTAACAAAATGTTAATAATGCCACATATAGTGCAAGCTCGATTTTCGCGACTGATTAAAAACCAGACCTGTCGCGAAAACTTTATTGAAACCAAAATTTTATTGAAAAATTTTATGTAATTTTTTAAAATTAGATTTGTTTTTATTAATATATTTACATTTTTAAAGAAATTGGAGATTTTGAGTTGCTTTTATGGCAAATTATTTATTAAAATAATAGCTGAATCATGTAGTTGATGTAGTGCTGTTCTCGGTTTATTATTTTCCAAAGCCCATTGTATGCATATATTTATTGATGTTATACAATTTAATTTTGTTTACTTCATGACCACTATCGTATAAATCCCCCGATTCCGTATCTGATAATTCCATTTGCTCCTCATAACTTTCCACATGAAATTCTTCTTGAATCCAGTTGTTTATGTCAGCATTCGTGAAAAGATGTTCTGTATCAATTTGAGATACAAGTGTACCAATAGTTGAAAGATCTTCATTTACTTCCTGAAGTCTGAGCAGTTGTTTTTTATAATTCAATTTGACCAAGTTCATAACTTTTTGATCTAACGGTTGAATAAGCGCAGTGCAATAAGGTGGTAGATTCATTGCTATAATTAAACCGTCATGACTTTTTAGTTCCTCAACTGGGTGACACTTCGCGTAATCTAAAAGCAAAACTGCTTTTGCGGCAGACCTTTTGAAGCCAAAAATTCTCGGACCTAAAAAATGTTTACTTATGAACAACTTACTTTTACTAATTGGTGAAAATTAACTTACGTGGGGAACAAATTCGGGATGGAGCCAGTCCTTGAATATAAATGATATCATCCAGGCGTTATCACTGGAGTTGTATATTACACGATTATTGAAAAAGCATTTAAAGGCGCGTGGGTATTTCGATTTTCCAACAAAAAAAAATGTTCAGTTTTTCTGTGCCATTCGCATTTGAACAGGCCAAAAAAGTTATTCGCTCTTTACATATTTTTCTTCCGGGAGCAGTTTTCCCATAACATGTGACAAGAGTGTGATTTGGAAACATCCTATAATATAAACCGAATTCGTCGGCATTGTAGATTTGGTGAAGAGTCAACCCATGCTCATCAAAGTAATCCTTAAACTCTTTCACAAATGGATCAATAAGATGAGGTTTCGAAGACAATTTCTCGACGGTAATTTTTTAAAATCTAATTCCATATTGACGCTTAAATTTCTTCAACCATCTTTCACTGGCATTGAAACCTGAATTGGTTTGATAAATTTTGGAATACAAATGACTGGCTTTTGATCGTAAAATCGCTGCTGATATTGGAAAATTTTTTACACAAAAAATGACACGAATAAACTGACAAAATTTAAGATAAAAATCATCCAAAAAGGTTTATATACCAAAAGACGGGGATTTCCCTTTTTTAGTTATAGATATTGTATTCAAATTAAAAAAAAAAAAAAAAAAAAGATAAAAGTCGCGATAATAGAACCCTGTCGCGATTATAAAACCGGGCCGTTGCGATAATGGGTAGTCGCGAATACCGTGCTTGCACAGTATTTTTTTTTTTTTTCGCATTTAAATCGGAAAATCATAAAACAAATTCGCTTCAAGGGATAAAAAAATATCTCAAATTTAATTATCAAAAATGTTGTCAAGTTATAAAATAAATTTGTTGATTGCCATATTGGATCCTCCATTTTAAATTATTATTGCAGAATCGTAATTAGCGTTCCTAAAAACCTTATATGTGAGGTTTATTTTTTACATAAATAAAGTATTCTAATTATAGTAAAAATTCAGGGACCGTAGCTCTGTGTGAAAAAAGGCAAAAGTAAAAATTTCCAAAAATATTCGAAAGAAATTCGTTTATTAAAAAAAGATTAAAGCCATAAGATACATATGTATGTATATGCTTTTTGTAACATAACTAAATCTTGGATGCTTATTTCCACATACTTATTGAAAGTATAAACTTGTGGTCCTAGAAGGATGAAGTTTACAAAAAAGTTTCTTTTTAATTATAACTTTCTAGTGTTACATATTAATGTCAATTTAAGCTTGAAGCGTTAGGACTTATTTTAATGGAGAATATATAATGATTATTAGAATATTACATTAAAAATTATGAAAAATTATATCTTTCTTATTACTGCATGTCTATTTGTTTTTTATTCCCTTAGCTTTTTTTCTAAGTTTAATTTAAAGAGCTTTTTACAATTTATTTTTTTCTGCACCACAATTGTACTAATAACAGTCATTAAATATCAAAAGCATTTTTCTTAATTTTCTTAATATCGAAAATAAATCATAACTAAAACATTAATCATTCAAGACGACTGTTATCATTACATTTTGTACATTTGTAAAAATCCTTTTTGTTGTTACTATCATACCCCAAATAAAAATAATTTGGTTATAAAATACCAAATCCACTAAACAATTTTTAGCTACAAATTAAAGAAAATAAGATACCAATATTAATATTTAATATTTTTATCATAAAAATAGGCTTTAAGTTCAATGACTGCTTCAAATCAAGCAATATCAACACAACAACTAATGCCCTCAGTAAGGGATAGTCTAACGGAGCCTACACTATTGGGGTGAGTTAAAAGATTTTTTCGAAAAATCGTGAAAGAATTGAAATAATATTATTTTATTTTACTAATTTTATAGAGTATCTCAGGCTCGTTTACCCTTACAATCACCCTCCCAATCGGCTTATACTAGTCAAAGAAATTCGGTGTCTACTCAGGGAGCTATGTCACGACAACCAAGCCCCATGAATTCGCCAGCTTTGAATCCTTTTATATATGGTACTGATGTGGATTCAGTAGATGTTGCCACCCGAGTAGCCATGGTAAGATTTATTTATTTCATCATTGTAGCCATTAATGTTAAAAATATTCCTCCCTTTTTTTAGGTACGCTTTTTCAATTCCCAAAATACTTTGGCTAATTTTGCCGAACACACACGTACTCTACGCTTGTATCCTCGTCCTGTGGTGGCCTTTCAAATTAATAGCTTTTTACGCTCACGACCTCGCGCTTCATCGTTCCTCAATCAGTTTGCCAAAACTCAGGCTGTAGAATTTTTAGCTGAATGGTCTTTAACGCCCACAAATGTAGCCTTCCTTAGAGTACAAACCGGTGTCATGGATCCTTTGCAAGTGGGCGATAAACCTAAATGGTTTGCTCATAGTTTGACACCCATCAGATTTTCCGTTTGGGATGACGGCAGTTCATTAAATGGGGCTTTACGTTCGCTCAAGCAATTAGAGAGTGCTGCCACAGATGAGAGTGGTTCAGACTCTGAGGGAGCTGATAGCTCGAGTTCTTCATATTCTTCACTTAGTGATTTTGTTTCCGAAATGGTTTCCTCTGATCTTTCGCCTAGTTTACATGATGTTTTTGGCTCACATAATCGTCAGCATAATGTTCCTCAGACGTTATCTTCTAATTTAGATCCAGCTTTGGTTTATCATCCTCCCAGTAAGCTACAATATCCAGAGGGTATGGTGGAACAAATGTCTTCCAAAGAGGATGAAGATGATCGTCCAGAATCGCCCATGTCATCGGCGTCATCAAGTCGTTCGGATTTGTCTTCGCCTAGTTTTAATCGAGATTCAGAATTTGATTTTCCCGCCAAACCATTTGAATTGGCCGCCCCTGTGGCTCAAAGATTAGATGCCACCATTAAGGCAGCCAGTTTGGAACAAGAGTCTGAAAGTAATTTGAATATAACCATAACAGCACCTCAGATGCATCATCAAAGAGGTCAAAGAGATTCGGAAGTAAGACATGCTCAGGAAAAGAAAATACCGGTAGGTTGAAAGACTTAAATTTTTTTTTTTATTTTTAATTTTGAAATTTTTATTAAGCCCCCCATAACACCTGTCAAACAGCCTAGTGTTACCAATATCTTGGCTCGAACTGGCAGTTCTGGTTCTAGTTCTAGTAGTCCGGGACGTCAATCTTCGCAATCTTCTTTGTTTGAAAACATAGCTTCGCATGCCAAGGACTTAGTAAGAGAAACTACCCGACAAAGTAGCCAGGAAGGCATATTGGCTCATATGGATAAGGTAAGTGTTGCAATTGAATTTAAAGTCTTTTTTATCAAAAAGGAATGTCAACTTAATAAATGTTGTGTTGGTGTTTTTAAGTTTATTTAAAAATTTCTTTTTTTAATTTCTTATATTCGTTATTATTTACGAAAATCTCACCCCCTTTTTTGACAAAAAACACTTACAATAAAACATTGTATAATAAAATTTATGTTAAAAATACAAATTAATTGTTAAATATAAAAATTAACAAATTTCTTAGCAATCTTTGGATGAAGATATTGATGACAAAATGCGTCATACATTTGAAAAGGTTTGTAAATGTGTTGCTAAACTATTAACACTTTGAATACACATATATAAAGAATTTAGTCATGGGGTTTCTTAGTAATTTGATCTTTAATTTTAGTTGCTATTAAAGCACTTATTTGTATTAATTACTTTTTTTATTTAAAAAAAAAAAATTGGCTCAAATAAATTTTCATTGGAATTTTTATGTTCAGTTTAAGAAATGTATGCGAGTTAATAACTAATTCAAATTAAATTTTATTGAATGTAACGAATTACAAAAATGTTTTAATTGTTAAATATTTCATGTTTCACTCCATTATTTTTCGAATATCAGAAAAGCATATTATTTTTATACCCAACATCAAAAAGATATATTGAGTTTGTCATTTTGTTTGTAACATGTCGAAAAAATCAAGTATATATTTTCTAGGTCTAGGTAAGATTCTGAGTCGATCTAGCTATGTTCGTCCGTCTGTCCTTCGGTCCGTCTGTCTGTTGAAAGCAAGATAGTGATCGGAGGGGACCACCTAGGGGGACGAAATTTGGCTCAAATATATGTCTTATATAAATTTGAAGTTGGTATAAAAAATGGGAAAATCCATTAATAAACAAAAAAATTATGGGCTAAATACTAGAAACACGGTGTGTCGGTTGTAACTTCATTTCATACTTTTCTGCAGATATCTCAATATCTCTTAAACAAAAGCATTACGACAATGAAATTTTGCACAAATAGTGTAAATGGTATTTTATCAAAATCGAATGGACATAACAACACTTTCGAAAGTGTTATATTCAAGGCAACCAAAAATAGGCAATATCATAAGGAGTGCGTTCGAAAAAATCTTAACACACGATTTGCCTCTTAACCTTTTTGGGAAGCAATATTTAATTTTTTTCTTTGATCTAGTTATCTTTGGAAAATATGTCGTTATTATTTTGAATAAAAACCATGTTGATTTGTTGTGAGTTTGATCAAAATGAGTGACGAAAAATATATACGTGCTATAAATTATTAAAAAATTTCAAAAAAAATCCCAATTTGTCCTACAAAAAATTGGCCAAAAAATTAAATGTCTGCTGTCAAACTGTTTTCAATGTTATTAAACAGTATCAGGAGAATTTGACCATAGATAGGAAACAAGGTTTGGGAAGAAAAAAATATCCACCTGATATTAGGAAGGTCAGAAAATTTATATTGAAAAGAACTCCAAACACATCTGGTAGAAAAGCAGTCCGGTTAGCTCAGCACTCTGACTATTTGGTGCAAAAACTTAAAGCTAATGCAGAGTTAAAACATATAAAGTCCAAAAAATTCCAGACAATGTAGAAGCCAAGAATAGGGTACGGAAATAAAAATCAAATTTCATACAAAAATTCACATGTTGTATAATGGACAACGAAAGGTATGTGCTGGGAGCATTTTCGCAGCTTCTAGGTCAAAATTTGTATGTTGCTAATGTTGTAGGATACGTTTAGGATCCAAAAGCAGACAAAATTTCTTAAAAAATTTCTGGTATAATAGGCTTTATGCAATAGCGGCAAAACAAGAAAATCTATTGTTACAGTCGACTCTATAAGTACCAAAATAAACATCAAAGAATGTTTGCAAAAAAGGTTTCTTTCTTTCATAAGAGAGCACAATAGTCATAAAATATCAAAGAGAGATGGACAAACTGTTCTAAAAATGTGACTGAAACAACTATCAAATCTCTGATGGAAGAGTTATCAAAAAAGGTCCACAAGTTCATAAGTAATGGTTAGAACTATAAAAATTATATTTTTCTGTGAACTGTAATATAATATTAATTAAATATAAAAAAACCAAAACTCTAAGATCAACCGTATCAAAATTGTTGAATTTTATATAAGTTAAGATTTTTTCGAACGCACTCCTTATATTTTTCTTGAGCTTCAAATAAACCAAACTGTTACATATTTGTACGTTTAAGACAATAATTTTAGATATGTTTAAATGTAGCTCGCAAAAAGGAATTTTGGACCACCCTAATATACATACATGCATTAGATGTGATTTATACATATCGTCACCGAAGTGCAAAACAAAAAACGTAGCATCACTTTTCATAACTTTACAGGCACAAACAAAGTTTCTAAAGTCAAAACAAAATGGTTCTACAAATAAGAATTTTGAGTTATTGGTGATGAATATTTTTTTTATTAAATATTTTTTAATTTTCTGAAGCCAAAAAGACGTAACCTCAATAAAAATTATAATTAAAAAGATCTCTGAAAGTAAATTAATTAGCACGACATAAATAACATTAATAATGAAAATTTGCTCCAACATTTTTTTATAGCTTCTATATTTTGAATAACTTGCAATCTAAATTCCTTAAAAAAAAAAAAAAATAAATAATAATAATAATTTAATAAATGTGATGTTACGTTATTTTGACTTAAGAAAATCATTGCCTTCGTTAATGTAATCGTTTGAGCAACAAGTCTGAAAATTTGTTATCGCACGTATTTTGGAATAATAAACTATATTTCGTCAAAAACCCAAATTTTAACATTTTTATGTTACGTTGTTTTGCATTTTCGGTGATGATATACAATTTTGGTGAAAAATTGCATAGTTTCGGACACATTTGGACTTGGTCTGAAATTTAAGTAAAATGTCATTAAATGCGTGACCCATAGACCTTTCTTGTGATATCAAATTTCATTTTATTCCTTTTTTTATTGTGATGCAGATGTCAAAAGGATAATGATAGGATGAAAATTTTAAGAAACGGTAAATTAGAATGAAAAAAAAAAAAAAATTATTTAAGATGGGAACTTCGATACTTTTTTTTCCCCACACAAACGGGGTCACCCCAATACACATACAATGGCGGCCATGAGGTTAGCACACTTGCTACTGCCTATCTTTAAAAGCAAATATTTCCTGTATTTCTTTTTTTTTTTAATATTCTTTTATATACTTATATATTCATTGTCATTCCTATATATATCTTTGCTGTTTTTCTGTTCAGAATAGAATAACCGTCAAAAAACACTGGACAGTATTTTAGCACAAAATAAAAAAAAATTTATTCACATTTAAAAAAAAAGTTCCAAAACAAAAAACTTATTTCACTATAAAATTAGTACTTAGTTGGGTATACATTATTTTTTATTACAGCTGCCAATCTCCTTGGCATACTTTCCACAAGTCCCATACAGCGCTCCACTGAAATAGCATACCAAGCTTTTTCTATTTTGTCCATAAATCGGCCAAATTTTTAGGTTTTGCTCTCATTACGTGCTGCTCTACATCATTCGAAAGGTTCTCAATAGGATTGAGATACGGAGATTGGGCTGGCCATTTTAACACGTTAATATTGTTCTCTTCCAAGCAACTCTTCACTAAGCGTGAGGAGTGTTTTTGGTCATTGTCGTGCATAAAACTCCACCTAAGTGGCATGTTGTCCTCTGCATATGGCATCATTTTATTTAGTAGTATATTCTGGTATACATATTGGTCCATATGTGTATCAATCTTGCATATAGGACCAACGACATGCCCAGAAAAAGCTGCCCACACCATCACATTTCCTCCACCGAGTTTTATTGTTTTAGAAGTGTACTTTGGATTGTGTTGGATGTTTGGAGGACTTCATACATACCTCTTACCATCCGATCCGAATCTACAAAACTTGGATTCATCACTCCAGAGGACATTTTTCCAAAAAACTAATGGCTTTTCCAAATGCTCACGAGCAAAGCACAGCCGATCCCGTAGATTCTTATTTGAAACGTGTGGCTTATGCTGAGAAAAGCATCCACGTAAATTTTTTTCATTAAGTCTTCTTCTTATTGTTCTGCAGGACACGTTGATACCATATTTTCTTGAAATTTCCCTCTGGATTACGGTGGAGCTTTTAAAAGGATCTTCGCCAGAGGTTCTATATATTAAAGAATTCTCTTTACGTGACGTTTTTCTTGGCCTAGGAGCCTGTGTAAAATGTTTAAATGTTTCATACTTCCGAATATGGTTTAGTGCATTATAATTCATCTTTCTGGAACATTCGAAAGTATTAGCAATCTCACTTATGCTTATTCCTCTTGAGTACATCTGTTGAATAATCTTACGTTGTTCCTCTGTACATCACTTTTTTTTAGACATGTCTAAATAATGTTTATTTATTTAACTTTTTATCTTCATTGATGAAATAATATCTAAACTTACCAAAAAAATTATTTATATTCACAAAAAACATATAAAAAATTTAAATATACTTGCTTGTGCTAAAATTGTGACCAGCTTATTTTGCCTATTACTGCACTTAAATTAAAAATTAAAAGAGAATTGCGATAGAATGCAAAAAAAAAGTAACGGGACTTATTGCAGACACCATAAACAACACTAAAAAGCAAAAATTTTAGTAAATAATTGTAATGAGACGAAATAATTTTCTTTTAAAAACAGTAGATATGATGTGTGCTAACCTCATGGCCACCACTGTATGTATATAGTTGGTCTTTAATTCACACTACTCAAATTTTAATCGGTTTGTATGTAATTTTTTAAAAACGGACTAGAAATGACCCCTTATAATAAGAGATAGATCCATTGAAAGTTCTAATAAAATATTGACTTTTAAATACTGTAACTATTTATATACTTAGCATAAAACAAAAATTTATCAAGAGCCGTCATTTGCAGATTGAATGATTCCGCCCCAAAATACTGTTGCATAGTGTTATTCAAATTATCAGTTATTTTTATTCATATTTTATTAATTTATTAATTGATACAATAAGAAAAATAATTAAAATCTGTTAAATTATTTTTGGTAAAAAATGTTAGAAAATTCTAATTGAATAATTTATACAACTAAAAAAGTAATTGGAATAGTTGTTATCTTTGGTTAGACTATTTTTAACTTAGTAAAGATTCTTTATATTTAGAAAAATTGTAATTTATGCAATCATTACATTATCAAAAAATAAATAAACTTGATGCTTTTTAAAAAGTATTGTTAACATATACATGCAAAGAAAAAACATGATTAAGACATTGTTACCATAACAATAGTATGTTCTCATTGTTAATTTCCATTAATGTTTATAATACTGTGTTTATAATTACAATGTTTTTGTTTCAGTTTTATCAATCAATATTTTAATTCAATAAATTTTTAATTTCCCGAAAAAAAAAAAAAAAATATATTAAATAAATAATATCATTATTTCTACAACTATTATATACTATAAATCTATTTCTTTGCTCATAAACCATATTTTGTTTTCAAACCTATTAATTAATATTAGTATTCCCATACAGATACAATGCTATTTATAAATATGGTTGACAAATTTTTCAACTTGTTTGTTTTCACCTTCATTATAATTCTCATTTAGTTTATACATGAATTAACATAAGTAGACAAGGTTTTGTTGATAAGATTGGATAATATGATTAAATAGAATGATAAGATAGAATGGGATAATAAAATAGGATAACAATATGATTAAATGGAACACTAATATGATAGAATGTAATAATAATAAAATATAATATGATAAAATGGAATCATAAAAATTATTATTCATAATCATATCTGTTTTTAGCTGTGATCATATACTCCAATCATAATATCTTGCTCTTAGATTATGGTCACCACAACTATAATTTTTTCTCTGCGTGTAGTAAAAATCAGTATTGAGACTTCCCCCTTTATACCTAATCCTGTCTTTAAATACAAATAAAAATTAAATTGGTGATATTTCTAAAATAATTTTATTTTCAATTTAAGGCTGAAACTAATTACAACATAAGGGATACTCCAGATAAGGTTAATAATGTTCTTCTTTCCATTAAATAAAATGCTAAATATAGCTAGAATAACACATCTTAAAAACATTAATTTTTAGGAGATAGATACTTAGCTTCAAAAATCATGCGTTTATATTAAATATGTAGATTAATTTAGTCATATGTAAATGGTTTTTATAGGGATATTCATTTCATATAAAACATTGTGCCCTCAACTAAAAGAGACAAGAACAATAATTTGTTTGTATAACTTTCTAGTGGAAAAAATAAAATTCTTATCAAATTATCATTATAGATATGAAAGCATTAATTTTATCTAAATTAATATCCTGATCCAAAAAATATTTATTATTTCCATATTTGTTCTTAACTTAAATACATTAATACACTACCTTATACAATTAAACGACACAATATTACAATTTTCACTCTTCCTCCCCTCTTTAACATTAACAAAATTTTAGTTTTTATTTCGTTAATTTATATTTTATTGTTAAAGCATTTTCTAGGCAGTAGTTAGATGTTTTAATGTCTTAGTTTTGCTTTTTAAAACATTAATATGTTCAACAAAAATTAAAATGATTTAATCTCTCACAGCTTACATTGCATGCTAAGAAAGCAGCTGGAGAGGCCTCTAAACAGGCTTTGGAAGTGTCCAAACAAGCAGCAGGTGTGAGTAAAAATACATTTGAAGACTTAAGTTATGTGGGTAAATCAACCTTGGGTGATATTACGAAAAAAGCCAAAGAAGAAGCTACTAAAAAGGGTTTTATCAGAGTAGACGAAAAAATGGAATCACAAAGTCACGGAGCAGGCAATCAAGTAGCTACACAAAAGCAGGTACAAAATAGTGGAGCTGGCTCAGGGAATTTTTTCTCCAATATTGGTACTGATTTTAACGGTTTGGCTTCCTCAACAACCACCATGTTTTCGGGAATGTTTGGAAAGAGTAAGACAATTATTTTTAAGAAAATAAATATAATTTTGTTAATTTGTTTTATTTAAAACCTATAGAAAATCAACAAAAACAACAGTCTCAACCATCAACACAACAAACTATGGGTCCTAAGTCAAAATCTGGTTCAGGTTTTGATCCTTTTCCAGGTCGTAAAGGTTTAGTAGAACGTACTCCGCTAATAAAACACTCTGGGCCACATAAAACACAAGAAGAAATAACGCGTCAACAAAATCAAGAACGTTCCCATAGTAATGCTGAAAATCAGGCTTTTCTTAAAGAAATGACAAATCAGGTATTGGCAGGAGAAGGTATTGGTTGGTTGAAAATGAATCGTTTTAAGAAACTAATGGAAGATGAATCGTATCGTACCTTGGTGTTGAGTAAACTCAATAAAACATTAGATAAGAAAATAGCACCCGATGATCACATAGATGATATGGTAAGATTATAGGATAAATTAATACAAAATTAATACTAATTCCCCTTTTAAACAGTGTGTTACCAAACCTGTATGGAAGGGCATGTTAAAATGCCTACAGGCCATCACTTATGGTTTAGAAGTTACTTTCTCTAATTTTGGTTTGGGTGGCACTGCTTCCGTTTTTCAAATGATGGAAATTGCTCACACCCATTATTGGAGCAAAGAAATTAACGATGCTAGTGATATGTCTTCTAGTCTACTCTCCAGTCATGCTACCAGTCCCATGGGTAGTCGTGAAAATTTACGCTCTCCCTCTAGTCCTAATGGTTCACATTCGGGCTTAGGCAGCGAATGGGCTTCACCGCAGGAATCTCGTAAAAGTTCTACTCACACCGATAGATCGGGACCAACACAAGTTGCTGGCAATACGGGTCCCTCACGTCGTCTATCTACAGCCGACAGTCAAGATGGTCAATCAACAACGGAAATGTTTAAGGATATGTTAGCTCAAAAGCGATCGGCTTTGTTGAGTAAATTGACATCATTTGATTCAGATGTAAGTATTTTGGAATTATTGTTTTTAGTACAAAATACATATATACGTTAAAAAGCTTTTATCCCAATGTATCATTAAAGTAATTACCCCCCCAAAGTATATATTGTATTCATATATAAAAGAACACAGTGGAATGAAATTATGAAAAGTTTAGCATTGTAAAAACTTTAAATAAGGTTTGCAAGGAAACTAAAAATGTTTTTCAAAAATATTGTTGTTCAATTCAACAAAATAAACTTGAACATAGTATAGTTTGAACAATTGAATGTGGGGATTTGAGTTCATCTGGGTCATCTGGGCATGGTTTGTTGACCACGTTTATCATTAAGAGTATTTAAACATTTTTTATCCGAGCATGGAAAAGTGTTTGGATTATGCTGCGGAAACATAAACATATTTATCAATAATTATGGTTCTAATTTAATGGAAATATTTATTTATTTAAATATTTATAAAAAAATTTCGTTAAACACTCCTTACACAAGTGTTATAAAACACATTAATGGTCTGGGGATTTCGTAATAACTTTAAAATTTGTTAACCACTTTTTTCTGTTTATATCTTGTTTGATAGATAATTATGTGCAGATTACAACTTTTTACTTTTAGTTACAAAACAAAGTACTTAATGGAACAAATTTTTCTAAAAAAGAAAAAAAGACCAACTTTTTCCCATATAAACGCACCCTACAAATTTCAGGTCCGATACGGCACGGGTTAACGACATCCGATTTCACTAACATTTCACACAGTACTTTTTTGCAACGCAAAGAACGATTCTATGGAAAGTAAGCTCAAAATTCGAAATTTGGTAAATTTTTGTGCAGTCTAATTTAGCTCATAAGGTTTCTTGTACAAACCCTTAATGCTGCCGGCTAGCTCCATCGACAAAAACGACAAGCTCGATTTTTACATCCTTGGTGAAAAGTGTTGTTCAAGTCTTCGTTGGTGATAACTGCAATAATAGATCTGATTGAGATAACCGTTCACCCGACGCCGTTATAGTCGTTCGCATTTGTAATCACCTCTACTCCTTGAGAATGTGTGGGACTCATTTCATTGGAAGTAATTTCATAAAACAAGTAAGAAGTGAGATCGAAAAAATCTTAGCATATATAAAATTAAATAATTTGCAAACGGTTGATCTTAGAGTTTTGTTTTTTTTATATTTAATTGATAAGTCATTCCATTTAAAACCAACACGAAAAAATACAATTCTGGACCTTACCTTTTCGAATTTAATGTGTTTTTGTACAATAATTATGCATGTCAAAACTAAGACTGATTCAAAATATATTTCGCAAACCACTTGATGAAATTATCTAAAATTTTGAATTAGTCTTAGTTTGCATAATGAAAATATATTCAAATTCGGAAGTGGTGAGGAAATCAGCTGGTTGATGTTAAGTTAAGTTAATTTTTCTTTCTAACCATTTCTTATGAACTCGTGGACCTTTTTTATAACTCTTTCATTAGAGATTTGATAGTTGCTTCAGACACTTTTTTGGAACAGTTTGCCCATCTCCTTTTAACACATTCGATATTTTGGGACACCTTTTTTTGCTCTTCAATTCTCTTTTCACAACAGCCCACAGTGGGCAGAATCGAAATTTTTTGGAAATAAATCTGTAACTTCTGATCGGCTGATTGGATTTGCATGAAATTTGGTATAGGCGTAGCAGAGGAGTGTACAATGTTAAGTTTGGAAGAGGAAATTTAAAGTCAATATCTTTACCGAGTCCAAAAATAAACGATTTTCAATTTGAAAATTACAAAAATAACGACTTTTTGTATTTTTTTTTTTTTGCCGAAAATATATCTGCACTCTTTTTTCTCTAAAAGGAAATTTTTTTTAACAACATATAATAATTTTATATTTTTCTGAAAGATATCTTTACAGAGAAGACTTTAAAATAAAAAGCAAGCCCAATAATTCAAGTGATCAATGTACACACCCCTTCCGAATTTGACCTATTTTATATGAAAGTTTTGACTTTCAGTCTATATTTTCTCAAATCCCAAAGCACGAATCGGCAAACGGAATGCAGTTTAAGAATTTATAATATGTTGTTAAAAGTTTTCAATCAAAACCTACAGGACTTCGAAAAAATGTGAATTTTATAGCCGAAAATATGAAAAAACACATTTTTTGGATTTTCGGGTTTTTTTTTTGGGAATTGTAGGATTCTTTTTACAAAAATCTTAAAGATTGTTTTTTTCACTTTCTCATTTTATACGATAAAGTCTACATTCATCGAAAATTTCGTTAAGATATCTTTAATAACAAAGATTTTATTACAGATAAAATATTTATAGTTTCTCAAAAAACCAATTTCTTACAAAATTATTATTTTAATTTAAGAAATCAGAAAAAGTATAAACTCGATTTTTTTTTTCATCTAAATTACATTGCTTAGCTGATATAATTCTTCGTTATACAGAAAAAGATTGAAATCAATATCTTTTACAAAACCGAAACTATGCCACTTTAAAGTTTATTAAGTCACGGAAAATTCCAAAAACATTGTACTATTGTGGATGTCATAACAAAAAAAGTCATAACAACATAAATAATAAATAAATACGCAAAAAATGGAATTAATAAATATATCTACTTAAAATTTTTTTATTCAATAGATAATTTTGTTTTTTTTAATTAACTAAAGAAAAAACAAATAAAATCGGTTGGAAATACTATATGAAAAAAACTGGACCAAGAACATGCAAAGTTAAGGTACTTAAAAGTTCAACGCAAATAACTCAAAAACTATAAGAGATAAATAGAACATGCAAGCATGTTTTTTTAGGTCTTATCAGTGGCTTCAACAGTATATAAAAATATTTGAAATCGGATGAGAAACAAAAATTTGGCAAGCGATTAAATAATTTTTATGTCAGAGATACCCAACTTTGAGCCTCTTTAGCTCCGCCCCTGAGGGGTCGGTTCGGTCTCACTTCCAAACTTAATATTATGCATTCCCCTGCTACGCCTTTACCCAATTTCATACAAATCCAACCAGCCGATCAGAAGTTACAGATTTATTTCCAAAAAATTTCGATTCTGCCCCACTGTGCAGCCCAATATGTCTTCAATTGTCTTAGCTCCGGACAATTTGGAAAATTTACCTCTTTTGTTACAAAAACTATGTTATTACTTTGGTACCACTCAAGAGCTTTCTTACCGTAGTGACATGATGCCAAATCGGGCCAAAAATATGTGGATACATTATGCTTTCTTTGATATATATATAGCCGACTTTAACAAATGACTTTCGTATTTTGGATTTTATTTAGGATTCCTGTCTGAAATTTTTTGGACTTTATATGTTTTAAACTCCGCATTAGTTTTAACATTTCGCACCAAATAGTTAGAGCACTGAGCTAACCGGGCAGCTTTTCTACCAGATGTGTTTGAAGCTCTTTTCAATATGAATAAAATTTTCTTGACCTTCTCAATATTTCTTCCTATCAATGGTAAAATTCTCCTGATACTGCTTAATAACATTAGAAACAGTTTGTCGGCAGAAATTTAATTCTTTGACCATTTTTTTTTTTTTTTTTTGTAGGACCAATTTTGATTTTTTTGAAAATATTTTATAATTTTAGCACATACATCTTTTTCGTCACTCATTTTGCACAAACTCACAACAAATCAATAATTAACAAATTTTTCAAAGACAACTAAACCAAAAATTAAATATAGCTTCCCAAAAAAGTTATGAGGCAAAACGTATTTTATGATTTCTTCGATCTCATTGGCATAAGTATAATGGTTTCAGTTCTTCAGATGATCTAACCATCTCTTTCGCTTGTCCTCATTTGACATACTGATGATGTCTTTGCTTAGCTGTGCGATCTCAGGATGAAATATTAATTTTACTAAAATATCTTACTTCCAGAGTGTAGACTATCTGTCTATGGTGATCCATCCATAATGGACCATCTAATTTTTGTACTCAGATTTTTTTTATTGTTTTAATGAAACCTTATCTTTATTAACGAAACTGTTGAATAATCTTAATATCCTTTGATATATATCTCTTCATGGCTTAGTCAAGAAATATGTCTGAGGTAATAGGACTCTAAACAAATTAATTTCGTTAAACATTATACAATTTTCAAATATAATTCATAATAAATAAATTATAGGGAGCTACCTTTTCGAATTCTACAATTGTAGTTACATTACAGAGCTGAAAGCCCTTGATCGAATAATTCCAAATACAACCAGTGCGTAAAACTGGAAGGTTATTTGAACTTAACAAGTAGGTTCAACATTGAGAAAATGTTTTCCTTAAAAAAAAATAATAATAAAATATAGTTTAATACACTTTTTTGCTTAACTAAGTTTTACATGAAATAGATTTACGTAAACTTTTCATAAATTTCGTCACTGTGTTCTCTCTCCATACATAAATATATATAGATGTTGTTGTCCTACCATTATCCCAGTCCCCATAGAACTTTTTAATTAAGTTGAGTTGTGTTCAAATATTTATTAAAATTATTTTTGTCGTAAAAATAAATATTGTAGAATTTATTTAGCTTTTTTCATGAAAAAATATTTGAAATATCTTTCATTTTCAACCTGTAACCAATCAAATCATGTATATTTTTCCTATTCATCATTACAATTAAAAATAAAAATAATGCATTTTAGTTAATTGTGAGCAGCTTGTTATTAAATAAATATCAATCGCCATAAATAAAATATCAATAAATATTTACTTAACGTAATTAGTACGTTAATAATTAAGATGTTAATATGCTTAAATATAAAAAAATAAAAAATAAACAAAATATAAAATTATATACATGTTGTCATACGTGTTAAACAAATATTTAATCAAATCAAATATATAGACAAAAATATTGTTGTAATGTATATTTTTATACTGCTACTATTCTTACTACAACAAACTTTTCTACTACTATTACTATTGCTACTACTTAAATTCGTAGGCTGCTGGTTCTACGGGTGCACTATCGGTTGTTAGTGATCTGCTACCCGTTGGTAGTTTGAATGTTCGTATGCCATCCAGTTGTCGTTCTACTGTTTCCGATACTGAATATGAAAATGTAAGTAAAAATGTTTTAAGCAGAAAAGTTTGCAAATTAAGACATGAATTTAATAAATTCATTCATCGATTCATTTAATGATACATTTCCTAAAAACCCACCTGCAAACCAAATGTTTGTGTGCGTGTGTATGCATTTTTTAAAAGGACTTAAGTGTTTTATTTTATAATTATTATTATTATTTTGTTTATTAAAAACTTAGTTTTTAAAAGAATTAAATTATAAAAACATACTCCCCTGCTTAAATTTGATTTCCTTTGAATGATATGGGCTTGTATGTTTCTATACATTTTTTTTTTTTTTAATTCAACAATAATTTTAGACTACCACCTCCAAAGATTCAAAACGCAGTTCGGGCAACATGTGGTCGGGTAAATCTACTCTAAGCGCTGGTTTTCGCTATACGGGTGGCCATTTGATAAATACCTCCTCTTCGCCTTCACCTGATAGTCCTCGTGTTTATTTGTTTGAGGGTTTATTGGGTAAAGATCGTTCAAATCTTTGGAATCAAATGCAATTTTGGGAAGATGCTTTCTTAGATGCTGTCAGTCAGGAAAGGGATATGATTGGTATGGATCAGGTAAGTTAAATTTCAAGACTTTTAATTAATAGATTTCAGACTATACTAAAGACTACTGTACTACTATACGCTCGACTATAGAATAGCCTATAGGCTAGACTATAGTCTATAGGCTAGACTATTATCTCGACTATAGGCTATATTATTGCCTTGACTATAGGCTTTAGCCTATAGGCTGAACTACTGTCTTGACTTTAGAATAGCATATAGGCTAGGCTATAGAATATCATATAGGCGAGGCTATTGTCTAGGCTATAAGCTAGGCTATTGTCTTTATTATAAGCTATACTATTGTCTTGACTATGGAATTGCCTATAGAATAGACTATAGAATGGATGGCCTGTAGGCTGAACTACTGTCTTGACTATGGAATTGCCTATAGAATAGCCTATAGGCTAGACTATTGTCTTGATTATAATAGCCTAGTCTATTGTCTTCACTATAAACTAGACTATAGGCTAGACTATTGTCTTAACTATAAGCTAGACTCTTGTTTTGCCTATAGGCTAGACTATTGTCTTGACTATAGACTAGACTATTGCCTTGATTATGAAATAGTCTAGAAGACTATAGAATGGCCTGTAGGCTGAACTACTATCTTGACTATAGAAGACTAGACTGTAGTCTTGATTATAAGCTAGGCTATTGTCTTGACTATAAACTAGACTATTGTCTTAAATATACGCTAGACTATTGTCTTGACTATACGCGAGACTATTGTCTTGACTATAGACTAGACTATTGTCTTGAATATAGACTATACTATTGCCTTGATTATGAAATAGCCTAGAAGACTACAGAATGGCCTGTAGGCTGAACAACTATCTTGACTATAGAAGACTAGACTGTAGTCTTGATTATAAGCTAGGCTATTGTCTTGACTATAAACTAGACTATTGTCCTGACTATAGAATAACCTATAAGTTAAACTATTGTCCTGACTATAGGTTGGACTACTGTCTTGACTATAGAAAGCCTGTAGACAAAACTAATGTCTTGACATTAGAATAGTCTAGTTTATAGACTATTATCTTGACTATAAATTAGAATCTGAACTTTATTAAAGAATATTAAGAAAGCCTTAAATCAATATTCTTAAAAATGCTTAAGAGTAAGTTTTGATTTAATCCTTAAACTTTTCAGGGACCCATTGAAATGATGGAACGTTACAAATCACTCAGTGATTCGGAACGTAAACGTTTGGAACATGATGAGGATCGTTTACTCTCAACTATGTTATACAATTTGACTGCCATTTTGGTAATGTTGAATGTAAATAAAGAGGAAATACGACGAAAGATAAGAAGATTGTTGGGTAAATCTCACATTGGTCTAGTGTATGCTCAAGAAGTCCATAATGTAGTGGATCAAATTAATAATTTGGTAAGAATTTTAATCAAATTCAAAAAAATCACAAATTTCCTGATTATAACATTTTTATAACAGAATGGCAATGATATTGATTTAAAACCACTTGGTTCGAGACTTTTGCATCGTCAAAGTTTCACCGTTCACCAGGGTGTTGATGCTTCCGGTCCCCTAAGATTTATGGAAGTACGTGATGATGGTTTGGTATTACGGTCAGTCGATGGCACCATTGTGGAACGATGGTGGTATGAGCGTTTAGTTAACATGACCTATTCACCAAAAACAAAGCTACTTTGCTTGTGGCGGCGTAATGGTGGTCAAACTCAATTGCACAAGTATTATACCAGAAAGGTGAATAATATAAGTATTTCCCTTTAAACTTACTAATCTCTCTATAATATATTTTATAACAGTGCAAAGAACTGTATAATTGTATTAAAGAAGCCATGGAACGTGGTGGTACACCCACCAATGTTCCCGAGCTCGGTGGTGAGTTCCCTGTACAAGATATGAATACCGGTGAAGGTGGCCTATTGCAAGTGTGCCTTGAAGGTGTTGGTTTGTTATTTGCCAACAGCAAGGTAAGTAATTTGTACACATTTTCGCTTAAAATTCCCATTTCCTTTTTTAAGCCCCTTTTTAAAAATCAAATATATATGAAACTCCCTTTCTATACTGCTTAATTTTTTTAACATATCAAAATCAAAAATTTTTTTGTATTTAAAAAAATATAAAATTTATATAAATTTAAAATAAAAAAATAAAAAATAAAAAATATTTATTGATTTTGTACTAATGAACGTTCGTACGTCTTAAATGGGAAGGTGATTTATATATTTCTTTAATTTTGTGTTCATTTATGATTTTATTTCTTATTTAAATTTTTTGTTTTATATTTTAATTATAAACCTTGTACAAAAATAATACGTGGTAATGTTTTTTTTTATTTTAATTTTTTATTTTAATAATTGCTTTTATTATTTTATTAACTAAAAGTAATAGTAAAATATTAACAAAATATTCTAAGAAGAAAAATCAACAATAATTGTTATAAAACATTTTCTGTGTTTAGAAAATGTTATATATAAATTTCTTATAAAAATGAAAGCAAGGACCTTCTCAACTTTTTTTTCTTTCGTTTACTAAATTTTATGTTGATTTCATTAAACAATTTTAAATCATTCAATTAAAACATTTAATTAAGTTAAAAAATAATGTTTTTTTTTAGTTTTTTACGAGGGCTGATAAATATTTTTGAGAAAGGAAAATATAATTAAAACTATGATATTAAATGGAAAAAAACAACCAATGTAGAAAGGAAAGTAAGAAAAGAATAAAATTATGGTTTGTTTGTTGGGCTTTGTTTAAGCTTTGATATTTTTAATGTAGAACATTTAATCTTCATTGAGTTTATAAAGTATACACTCTAATAAATATTTAGTTTTTCTAAAGAAATTGCAAAAGGTTGCCTGATGATCTGGCTAAAGCAACCGGCGAAATGCGCATAGGAACTACCTTCCCCCCAACAAATAAATTGTGAATTCATTCAAAGTAACTATCCTCAGTGGTTCCAAAACGTTTTTTTTTTAATAATTCAGTAACTATTGTACCGTTAGAGATATCTCAATAATTATCTCAATTTTACATGGTCAGAGCTGAGGTGTTTTCGAGTTGATTTATAGGAGTACAGATTCCTAGCCGGTCAGGGGGGAAGTGGGTGGCCCTCCAAATTTGGCCATCTCGAGTATGTAATTTTTTTTTGAAATATTGCCAAAAATTCATTTATGATATGACAGAAAATAAATTTTATATATAGATGATCCTTGTAAATCTCTACACATGTGTAGGTTATCTCTTTTAGTTTAAGAGATATTCGGTTCGAAATAAATATTTACCTCATTTTTAGCCGCGTTTTTTTTTAGTTTTATTAACTTAATATTGGCGGGCTTAATATTGCCCCTAAAATTTTTCAAAAATATTCGCCAGATTCCTTATAACTTTCTAAATAATATTGCTGTAAGAATCATATAAATACATGAATCCGTTAAAAAGTTATATTAATCTGAAATTGTAACTTAAAAAAAAATTACATTTTTTGTTTTTTTTTTTTTTCAAAAAGGTGGCAATATTTATTCACTGATATTTTTTTTTTTTTTTTTTTGGTTTTTGTTCTGAGCTTTATCATTTTTTTAATGTTTTCAAAAGAAATCTTAATATAAATGCGTGTAAAGTAAATTCGGAGGAGTTTGGGGCAAAGGTCTGCACACAAGCCCTTTTTGTTATGTTCTCAAATTACAAATTATTTTAGTTTTATAGTTCTATATGTAAGGTATACACCCAAAAAGTATTATTTGATGGAGGCCCCTTATAACGACAGGGTGACCATTTCAATAAAAAAAAGTAAATTTTTTTAACACGTTTTATACGAATTAAGATTTTAGGTATTTTCATGTAAAAAAAAGTGGGAAGCTTTTTAATTATATTATTTTAGAACAAGTTTATACACATTATACTGAAATTTCAATAAAATATCACTGTTCGTTTAAATTTTATTAAAGTTTAAACATTTACTTTATGTTTAAAAAACACAAAAATGCCAAATTTTAAGTCCTTCGAGAAATTCTACAATCAAATTACATTCCACTAACTTTTATTCATAAATTATCAATCTCCATATTCTAGCCTTTTCTTAGATACCAAATACTTGTATAAATAGTTTACACTTTTGCCTAAAATTCAACAGAAAATTGGCCTCCTCTAGCCATTAAAATAATAATATCAGAAATAATTTTCTTAAGTCATTTTGGAACAAAAATCTTCCACATCTAAACGTAGGAATGGCACATATTTATGCGGATAACGTACAGATTGTTGGTTCTTGTTTACCAGAAAGGGTTACCATGTTTACAGCATCATTGAATGAATGTCTTCAAAGTATTACATTGTATTGAATCCTGGGAAATGTAGGGCTATTTTCTTTCCTAATCGGTCTATCATTTCGCCACCTTTGTTTATTGAGAGTACAAGGATTGAGTATGTAAATCAATACAGGGCTTTAGGATTTTTCATAGATGACAGCTTGAAGTTTGATAGCCATATTGCTCTTGTGACTCACAGTGTATATGGTACATTAAGAAGGTTGGTTTTTTTTCTGCGTTTTTACATTCGTAAGAAGGTAGCGAATTTACTTCTCATGTCAAAGATTTTGTATGGTTCAGAGCTTTTTAGTGGGACATCTGCTACTAATTTGACTAGGCTGAAAATGTGTGTCAACCAATTTGTAAGATTTGTATACAATTAAATTAAAGTTTTCGAATAAAGTTAATCTAGGGTTATTTATATAAGTCTGAAACTTTTTAAATAACAAGAATATATTCTTATCTAGGCTTATAATTTTGAATTTGAAACTATAAAAACTGGAATTTGGAATTTTTTTTAAAGCCAAACCTACTATTAAAGCTAGTAGTTTTTTATATTTTAAAATTAAAATTTTAAAATATAAAACTTGGATAAATTTTAACAGACATATCAGCCCTCGTCTATCATATATTTTATTTTTATATTATTATTTTTAAATCATAATAATTCTATAACCAAAATCACATCAATCATATTTATATATCACGCATATTACTACACACTTATCAAATTAAATATTTTATTAACAAACACTTTAACATTTTATCAATTAACACAAATACATGCATTGAAAACATAACATTTTTATAAATTCTATATTTAAAACAACAAACATCATACTCTTTCTATATAAAAAAAGAAATAATTTACTAAAGAAAAATATGCTGCTAGTGAATGTACTGAATGCTAAAAAAAATTAAAAAAATGCATTACTTTTCTTTTAAATTTTTTTTTTTTTTTTTTTTTTCAACATTTAATTGTTTTTAAAAATTTTTTTTTTCTTTTTTTTCAATTTTCTTTACAAAAAAGATAAAAAATATAAAACTTAAAAAAAACATAATATAATCACAGTACTCTAATATATTTTTTTAGCTTATTTTCTTAATTGTAAAATTGTGTAAAATTTTAAAAGAAAAAAAATATATATAAAATAGAATTTTTTCATTAAAAAATCTACTACATTTTATGTTATTTTTAATAATTTCTATTATTACTTTATGATTTTTTTCTTAAAAATAAAAAATATTATATATAAAAAAGTGTACGTGATGAGTGGTATTGAAAAAATATATTAACATTTTTTATAAAAAACACTACTAATCAATTTATTTTATGTTTTTTTCTCAACTTTATTCTTTTATTTATGATTTATGTAAATATTATTAAAGTCCTTTTTATAATTTTTAAGTTTTCCAGTTATTTGAAAAAGATATAACGTATTTACTTTATTTTATTTTTTTATAAAATAATTAAACTTTTTCACTTTAATTGCATATATTTTATTAATTTTTTTCTCTTTTTAATTATAAATATTTTATTTAATTTTAAACACTATATATATTTAAATTTTTATTTTTTATTATTTTTTTTTTAACAAAATAAACTGTTTTTTTGTAAACAGTTTTTTAATTTTTAAATATAAAACTAAACAAAAAAAGCAATAAAAAATTTAAGTTTTTCTAAATTGGTATCTTTTGAGATGGTCCTTGTTGTACATTCGCTATTTTGAAGTCTTCTTTTTTTTATTGATTTTATTTTTTAATATTTGGTTTCAGTTTCTTAAAACAATATTTTTATTTAAGCTTTTTTATTAAAAGAACTTTAAATATTTTTATTTTTATTTAAAAAACCGTTTGTTAGAGTCGAAAAATAAAACTAATAAAAATTAACATAAATTTTATTAAGAATATTTATTGAAATATTAAAAAAATATTTATTTTTATTATAATTTTTAAATTTTTTATTGTATTTTTTCATTGTTTTTATTTTTCTGTATAATTTTTTTTCTCAAACAAAAATAAAAACTTCAAAAATTTACTAAACGCGGAACGCTGCTTTTTACCTAAAAAAAAATATATATTAAAACAACTGCCCAAAAAAAATTAACTTTAAAACTTTATTAAAAATATGTGGATTTTTTTTATTAATTAATTAAAAATAAACATTAAAAAATTAAACATTAATAATAATTTCTACGATTGGTCTTCTTCTCTTCCATCATGTTCTTCTTAACGAATGAAAAAACTAAAACAAATCAAAACAAAACCAAAAACAAAATGTTACAAAAACCAAAACAAAATTCTTCCCGTATCAAAATTTGAACATTTTCGTTATTGAAATCTTCTAAATCATCATCACAATTAAACAAAAAAAGGACTTTGAGGTATTATTCATCAATATTTTGTTAAAAAAATACAATTTTTTTATTAAATTTTAAGCAAATTTTTCTGTTTTTATTACAAAAAAAAAAAAAAAAATTCTTTAAAAACAAACTATTTTCAAATTTAAACTGAGTTGTTATTTAAACAATTAGTAACTAGTTGATTATTATTTTATGTTTAAGTCAAACAAAAAAAGCTTTTTATTTTTTTCTTTAAAGAAAATTTAGTTTTAGTAAAATTTTTTTAGTTTTGTTTTATACCTTATTATTTATGTTGACAACTGGCTTTTTTAAGAAAAATTAAATAAAAATAAAAAAAGCAAAAATTTGTTCTATTAGTTAATTGTTACTACCT
The DNA here is from genome assembly GCA_951394005.1 of Protophormia terraenovae. Lineage (NCBI taxonomy): Eukaryota > Metazoa > Arthropoda > Insecta > Diptera > Calliphoridae > Protophormia > Protophormia terraenovae. Next base: position 87,554,261 of record OX596076.1, on the reverse strand, counting down.
ACTTCTTGTATCTACATATTTTCATTTTGTTACATTAAAGAATTTTGCAAAAGAATATTTTTATTTTTTTATTAGAGTAATCACAATCATATATTTTTTTTAGTTAGTTTTTTCTTTTTCAAATTATATTTTGAAATGTTTACAAATTATACATGACTTTACAGAAAACAACTACAACAAATAAAGAATTAATTCAAATGAATATTTAACCACTCACCACCCACCACTACACACACAATCATGTCATCACTTTTAAATAAATATATTTTTAATTTACTTAATAATTGTTAAATTTTTTTATTTATTATTGTTAAAAAATATATATAAGTATTTAAATTTATCAATTTAGTTGTTTTGATCTATTTAATTTATTAAATTTAACTTAAAATTTTAAGTAAATGACCTGTAAACTTTTTCATTATTCATAGAACGGTTTTAAATGCACAATTTGGTAAATTCCTTTTATGGATATTTTAATAATTGCAAATGAAAACAAGCGCGAATGTTATATTCGGCTCGGTCGAATTTAAATACCCACCATCAATTTTTTAAAATTTTACGTTATATGGGAGGTGGGCGGTAAAGTGGGCGGACCACGTACATTTTTTGTTTCCGACTTTACATTGGTCCTTGAACTATTTGAACACAATTTCGTTGAAGTTTCACCTTATATGGTAGGTGGGCGGTCCACGCCCCCACAAAGTATATATTTTCTGGGTCCTGGTTAGATTCTGAGTCGATCTAGCTATGTCCGTCCGTATGTCCGTCTGTTGAAAGCAGGATAGGGCTCGAACAGGACAACGTAGGGATTGAAAATGGGCAAAATCGGTTAATAAACAAAAATGTTATGGGCTAAAAACTAGAAACACAGGGTGTCCATTTCATACTTTTCTGCTGATATTTCTTCAACAAAAGCATGTACGACAACGAAATTTTGTACGTATAGTTCGGGAATCGATATAAACTCGGAAAGCGGGCGTGATCCGCCCACTTCCCATATAAGATGAAATTGTGTTCAAATAGTTCAAGGACCAATGTAAACTCGGAAACAAGTGGGCCACTTTTCTGCCCACTTTACCGCCCCCTCCCATATAACATAAAATTTGAAAAAGTTGATGGTGGGTATATAGATTCGGCCGGGCCGAATATAACATTCGCGCTTGTTTTTTTTAGTTTTGAAAAATTCGCAGATTTATTCACGATTTTCACTTTCAGAAAAGTAAAACAAAAAATCGAAAAAGTTTGTAACTTAAAACATCAATATCTTTATAAGTTGCTAGCGAATTTTAATGATTTAAATTGCATAAAGAAAATGAACATATAATGATACTTTCATTTAAAAATGTACTCATAATGCAAATGCATTTTTAAAAATGTCTATCCCTTCGATTCTAATTTTCTTTTTATATGTTAAAAAGCAATACCTTTATTTAAAAAAAAAGGAAAAGAAAAAAATGTTCTGGGACAAGAAAATCTACTATTTTTTAATTACCATAAATTTTTTTAATACAAAAATGTTTTTTTTTTTTTTTTTTTGTTATCCTCTTGTAGTAATATGTAACTTTAAAAGTTTATAACACCTAAACAATACGTTGGATTTTATTGATTCAAAAACCAGTATAAACTTTATTACAATATAAATATTTAAGGGATTCACAAGGTGTGCTATCATGTCATATTGTTATAATATTCTAAAATTTTGCTATGGTTAAAAAATAGTGTTGCTGTTTTTCAAACAAAATGTGTCTTAAAAATTATTTTTAATCTATTGTATGTATAACATGATAAGAGTAGCATACTTTGTGAATTCCCCAATTGTAAATTATATTGTATATCAAAATTAAAAATAATTTTTTTGCTATGAATTTTCAAATAAACACAAGAAATAAAAATAAAAAAATTAAAAAAAAAAAAATAAAAAATTTTGTATAGAAAAATTTGAAGAAATATTTAATTTCTTTTCTAATAGTGGACCATTTCGTCTCAGAACAATTTATATTGAAATTTTTAGCAAACATAATAATTTTTTTTATGTTAGAGGGAGAAAAAAATAAAAGGGTAGACAATTTCCAAAATGCATCCTAAAATTGCATTTGAATTATGAATGCATTTTTAAATGATAATATTATTATTAAATTATAGAAGACATAATTTATCTTCTATATGCAATTTAAATCACTTAAATCCATTAACAACTTTTAGAGATATTGAAGTTTTAAATTATACTCTCTTCTAATTTTTTTTTTTTTATTTCTTTTTTTTTACTTTTCGGAAATTTGAAAAACTCAAAAAAATAAAAATGGAGGTATTTAAATGGCAAATATTAACAAAATCTTTTGTGCTATCCATAAAATATTTTTAAGGAATTTATTAAAAATTGTTTACACTCACTTCGAGACAACAATTTAAACTTTTTTTTTTTTTTTGGCTTAATGAAATCATAATGGAATTTTACGATTTGATATCGCAATTTTTCTAGGAGGTAATTCACACAAAATATCGATCATTGACGATAAACCAATAAATAAGGACATTTTTGATCAAGCTATTTAAGGTGACAAAATAAATTTAATTTTTTGTATAAACAGAATAATTTACCTTAAAAACGTCCATGGTCTCATAAGACTTTTTTTCATACAGAGATATCGGTATTCCTTAAAATCATGTTCAGCTTCATATTCAATTTCACTGGGAAACAGTCGAAAACGACTTGACTGATTTTATTAAAAAAAAAATAATATCAAAATATTCTAATTAAATTTGTCTTTAATCGTCGATTAATCCGAGAACTATAGTCAATTAAAAAGTGGATTAGAGGCTTAGTACTTATTAATAACGTATTAATTATTAATATTAATAATGTATCCGAATTGAATGAGAAACGCCATTTTTTTTTTTTTTTTTTTGGCGTCAGTAAGATTAGTACAGTACACCATCACGCACTTAATTTTCCAAGTGACAAAAACTTGTTTTAGTATAAAATATATTTTTAGAAATTTTGGTAAAAAAAAAAAAAAACTAACAGCATGAAAATGGGGTGCTCTAGCCAACTGGTCCACGTGATTGTAAATTACTCTGCTATTATACTATTGAGTACTTATTTATGTAATGTAGAGAAAGCAAATAATAATAACGCCTCATTACCAAGAAACTACTTTAATAAGTAGTTGTCATTACCGAAAACCAAAAAGTTTTTGCTGGGACTTTTTTGTTTTATTCAAAAATGTAGTTTTATTTTATTTCTGAGTTTTTAGTTTCCTTTAAATATTTTTATAATAAGGCTCAATATTTTCCAAATGGAAAATTTGTTTGACTGATAGAAATATTTCCGAAGTCACTTATTCAATGAATGAATTAATGAATTATGTTATGTTATGAATTAAGTCCCTCTTTCTCTGCACACACAAATGTCTTGCCAGCCAAAATTTTTTGGACAACTTCATTTTCTACACGATATTTTTCAACACATTTCCCCTAGCATCAGGATATTTAAAAAAGATTAATGAATCAGCCATTTTGCTTCCACAGATGTGGGAATTTTTTTTTTTTAAATTTATATTTTATTGTCTGCGGTAATACAGGAAGAAAATTCACTTTTACCAGGTTGCCTTTCGGATATCATGAAATCATTATATTGTTTTTCAAAAATTGACATGGGTTTTCAATATAAATTTGAATTATGCGTTTGCGTAGGTTTTGTTAAATTTAATTAATAGAAAATATAATAGCGCTATTGTAGCAAAAATTAACACATAGTTGCTAACAATAATGACAAATGTAAAAAATTTAACGGTAAAAATTATTTATAAGTTGTCATCTGAACTATATTTTACAAGAAACATGGGCAGCAAAACCCATCAAAAAATGGTGTTACTTGAAAGCAATAGCATTGCTTACATAAGCAATGTATTGTTTATTTAATTAAATAAAGCTTCAAAAATGCAATATAGTAAGCTATGGACTCTGCACAAAATAATACTATTTCTTACCCTAGTGCTCCAGAGAAGCAAAAAAATCACATTCTATTGCTTCCAGGCGGCTTATCTCGAACAAAAATCATGCATTATTAATGCGCTTCAGTAATGTTTTATTATAAAATCTGCTCTACAACTGTAAGAATTATAATATAAGCATTGCTAATGCGCATTTATAATGGATGATTTTTATTCGAGATGAGCCGCATAGAAGCAATAGAATGTGATTTTTTGCTTCTCTGGAGCACTATGGTAAGGAATAGTATTTTTTTGTTGCTCTAGAAAAATTTTGTATAATTTTATGGCCGATTTTCTGGCAACACTGTAAAGGAGATGAAGTTGTTTTCATTAGTTTACTATAGATATAGTGAGAACTCGCTCACTCTTGTTAAGGCGATTTAAAAATGATATTATGATTGGTCAATGCGCTTTAAAGGAAAGAAGCCAGTTTTTACTATTTTTATTATTGAAATATATAATCGGTTGTATCGATTTATTTATTTGTTTTTTTATGTTGTTGTATTTAAATTTTTTATGTTTCTAAAAACACTTAAACAAAATAACACTAAAACTTACAATTAAACTTTTATTAGAAAAATTTTAAAACTTAACAGAACACTTAAAAAAGTTCTTACCTTTTATAATTTATTATTTTTTAGTTTTGCTTGTGTAGTTGAGTTTTATTGTCTAGCATCATACAAAAAAAATCTAAAATACAAAAAATATATACATGAATTAAAAAAAATGTAGAATTGTAGTTAATAAATAAAACAAATAAAAAAATACTTATATTATAAAGAATTTGCTAAAATAAAGAATTCTAAAATACACATTAAACAAGTTGTTTATGAAAAAAAAAAAAATAAACATAATAATTAATATAAAATAACAACAAAAAAACTAAATTAACAAGCATGATGTTGATTAAACATGTTGGCAAAATTAAAATTAATTTAAATACTTAATTGTATTGATTTGAATAAGTACTTAAACAAAAACGTTTCTTAGTTTTTAAAATACAAACCCCGCTCGCAGATTTTAACAAATGAATTTTTTTTCTTTTTCCTTTAAAACAAAACCACAATTACATATTTAAAACCTTTCCCCCTAAAATAAACCCCAGCGGCTGATTTAATTTGCTTTTACTTCATACATACTATTTAATCGTACAAAATTTCAGTTTAAGATTTAATTTTATTTATTAAAAACAAAAGAAAACATTTAAATATTTTTATAACTAAAAGAATTTCTTTAAATGTCTTTTAAAATAATGAAAATACATAAATTATATTTACGTTTTTCTTGATGAAACGTATTTAATTTCTCTATTAAATTAAGACCATCTCACAAGTGCTAATTAGAAGTTTAAACAAAACAAATTTAAAAGAAAGTTTAAAAAAATTTAGATAAGCAGACTTTTTTTAATAATTAAAAAAAAAAAAAAAAACAGAAAATAAAATTATTTTAATTATTTGCCTGCTTTGCATTTTATTAATTTTTATTTTGTTTAATCTCCAACTATTTTATTTTTTAATTTTATTTGAAATTTTTTTTGAAAAATTTTCTTTTATATTTACAAAATTTTCTTTTATGAAACTGCTTTTTTATAATAAACAATCAATATGAAAGAATAAAAATCTACACCATCTTTAGCTGCATATAAATAAAAGAAAACGCTTTTTTCTATCCACTTACTAACACACTCTTTAACTTTTTCCCCACCCTAATATTTATGAAATTTATTCAAGCTTTTAAGTATTCAATTTGAAGTATATCAATTCAATGAAACCGTATAGTAATAATATTTTGATTGCTTTTGTTGTAATTGCTTTAAAAATAAATAAATTTGAAATTAAAATGCTTTAATTGTTGTCCTTTATTAAATTTTATATTGTTTTTTGTTTAAAATTTATTTAAAATTTCTTATATAATTTTGCATGCTTTTTTTTAAGTTAATTAAAGTATTTTAGCACACTTTGTTTTTAAAGTATTTTAAAGAAAGAAATGAAAATGTTTTTAAAGTCTAGTTTAAGTATTAAAGAGATTATTGTGAAAACTTTTGCTTTTTATTGAAGTTATAATAAATTTTCTTAAAATTTTTACAGTTTTTCGTTCGTCTGGATCATATACGAAAGTGTTTTACACAAAAAGGTGGCATATTCGTATTGGAGGAATATAGTAAGTATTAGAATTTATTTACTTCGATTAGTGTCTAGTATGTCTAATAAGATATATGGTCCAATATCCAAAATTTGTAATCTGGCTAAAACTGAATTTAATCCTTAATGAGTTGTGTGCTAATACTATTCTAATCAAACGAATTACAGATCTGAACTCACAAGACTTGAAACTAATAGAATGCAAAATTTTAGCATAATAGGTTTCATTTTATAATCATGCGCACTTTAACGGAACACAAATATTGACATAGGAATTGATACTTGTTGCAATTGTATGTATTTTTTTCTATATGGCGTGACCAAAAATAGTTAAGTTTGGAAATCAAGAGGGAGAGAAGCCCATGAAAATATAAAATCTCTAAGTAATCGGACAAAATTAAGCTATACGAATAAAACAAAAAAATAAAATGATCCTTAATATATAGAAGGCTTGTTATTCGAATAAAAATTATTAGATTAAACGAAGAAAAAAATTGTAATTTAAGTATTTGAACGAACAAACTTTTTCAATTTAGAATAGATAATTATTCAATAAATTCCGTTTGCCTTTTAAACGGAATATTGAAGATTATTTTCACAAAAAAAAAAAAAAAAAAACAAAAAACGGAGTAATTCTGTGTGTCATTAATAACACAATTGTGCAATCATCACTGGTTCTCATAGTAAAATTCTCTGGTGTCTGTTGCAAATAGGGTTGCCAGACGGGCTTGAATGAACTTGATTGTCAAGATACTTTAGAAGTTGTCAAGTTACAAGTTAAAATGTAATTTGTCAAGTTAAAAACAATTTGTAGTTATGAAGATAATCCCGAAGCATATCTTTATATTTTAGAGAATACTATGTCATATGATTTATTACACAATGAAAGTGAAACCTGTACAGTACTGCACAGCATAATTAATTTATTTTAAATAATCTTAAAATCATATGTATATGAGATATACGAATCGTTTTAAATTTGAACAACATATTTCAGAACAAACTGAATACCATAAGTTAAACATAGATCAATGTTTCCTCGAGATTTATTTGAAAACTTCCAGAACAAATTCGCTTATAGCAGTTTTTTAACACTTTTACTTTTCTCTCTCTTTATAGTTAAAGCTGTAACTACAGAATATTAATTCATTCTGTTATTCAAATTTATAAAAAGTATTTTATTGTTTATTATTATGTCAAAATGTTACTTAACGTAAGTTTATTGTAGGTTCATACCTACCTAAGCTAATAAACGTTTTTGCATACAACTTTTAGGAATTTAGATTAACAATGCTTTGCAAAGCTGTGTTAAGTTTTTTTGAATACGGCCGTAAATGTTCAAAAGAAATATTAATGGATATCAGTGTTGCCAGTTTAGCCATTTTAAGGCAAAATCTACCCTTTTTATTTTGCTTTTAGCCTCAAAATTTTCGTTTTAGCTTCTAGCCTTTTTTTATTCTTAACATAGCCTTAAAAAGGCTAAAAATTTACTAATTTTATTTTTACAGAACCATCAATTTAAGCATTTTTGTGTATTAAATATTACAAAAATATTATAATTATTTTTTAACAAACTTTATTACACATACAAACTATTTATGTTATATTTACAAATTCACTAAAATATCTTTAAGAAATGCCAAACAGTTTCTGGCCTTTTTTAAAGTCTAATTTAGCTTCTTTTTCTCAAGTCCTGGCAACTCTGATGGATATTGAAATAATTCAACAATTGCAATAATTCAAAAATCGCATTTCTTAATATTTTTCAGTGGCACAAATGGATATGCTATGTAAAGTCTTATTTTCGAAAATATTTTAAACCTTTATCCCTATTGTACAGAAATTTGTATATACGCATATAGGTTTCATATAAATTTTTTTTGGCGAAAGTCGATTGTCAAGTTTTTTTTAGAAATCAAGCTCGTCTTTCAGAAATGTCAAGTTATATCACAATTCGAATCTGGTAACCCTAGTTGCAAACTAGTTACTTAACCGACTACATTAGGGCACCACTAGTCACTTTATTAATTACGTGGCTAGTCACTTTAACATGGGCTAGTCACTGACCTGGAAGGAAGTCTATTGTCATTTCAGTGATAACGTAGTGCCACATTTTTGCAAACACAATAATAACCAAAGGGTCAGTAAAATGCAAAATGCGACCTCCGCGACTACGGTGTGGCTCTTTTTGACACACACAATCACCTCCACGGCTACAAGGTGGCACTTTTATGCACACAAAGTCACTTTTCTGGTTACAATGACTCAATAAAACATTTCTGATATCTTCCACCCGCTTACCATAGTGTCAGTAGGTGACAGTTTCTGTTTTTTTCAGTTCTGTTTTTTTTTTTTTCATATTTCTCACGAATGACAAATCTTCAATCACTTCGAAGCACTAAAAATACTGCCTTAGTAGTTATAGCTATTTTCATGTATACTGGAACTAGTAGAACTAAACATTTTTTTGCTGGCTCTAAACACTATTTCCTTTTTTTCTTACAGATCCTAAAACTCGTCAACTCATACAACGAAAATATAAATCTACTATGGTAAGTTTTTTCCATATTCCAATTATATTCTTTTTAAAATGTTAAATTTTTTTTAAAAATCCAATAAAGTAAAAGATTTAATGTTTTTGTGCACGTTTTAACATGTTCATCCTTAAATATTTAACAATCATTTCAACACTAATTTTTTGCAAAATTTTGAAACTAAAAAATAAATTAAAAAAAAAAATCCGAAATTTTGAATTCATTTTAAATTTACTTTTTTAATTTTATATCTTTTTATGTATGTGTCTGTACAATCTAACCTTAACTATCTGTGTGTGTGTGTGTGCATTAAACAAAAATCTCTTAATTTTAAAACAACACTATATCTCTCTCAACACCAAACTAATAACCATCCATATCATAACTACACTGTAAAAAATCAAATAAAATGTTAAATAACTAAAAACACAATGCTACACTTCACAAATGGCCTAACTTTGTATATTTAAATGCATTATATGTGTGTGCGTGTATGAAATAGGCTTCAGAGGCCGCCTTAAGTTTACATCGCATGTTCAGCATCAAATTTGCCAAAAGGCTAATACAACATCCTGAATTTTATGGCAAAAAGGACTCAAATCATAATATACGTAACTCACAAATATTTGAAGAAAAGGAGTTTGTAAATACAAGTTCATCATCAAGTGACAGTGATTGAAAACTAATTGAATTGAACTAAGGCCTTTATTACAATATTAAAACAGAACATGTTTGTTTTTTTAATTTATAAACTTATCTAATACACTTATCAAATTGTAAATGTAAATATTATAATTAATTATTTTGTTTTTTAAATAAAATTTACATTACAAAAAAATTGCTAACATTAAACAAATTTAAATAAAACGCATGAATTTTTCTAAGTACTTTTTTGAAATATTTAAAAAAACCAAGAAAATTTATTTCATAATTATTATGTTTTTTAGAACAAAATTTTATTATTTAAAATCATATTCATCTTAGTTTAGTGTTTACAGTGGAGGCTTAAGTCTTGGTATTAGCAAAAATTTTAGTTCGATTATTGAAATACATTTTGGTACGGTTTTAAATGTATACATTTTTAAATAACAATTTTTTTTTATTTTCCCCCCTTTTTTGGACCCAAGACTAGCCTTTAAACTGTATTAAATGGTTATAAAACATGTTTTTGTTTTTATTAATTTTAATAATGTATTTACTTTTTAATGTATTTTTTTATAAAAAAAAAAAAAACTTAAGGCCGATCAAATTTGTTACTCGGTATTATGTGTCTTCTCTTATGTGGCGGCTGGTCAAGATCAAAATCAAAAGAAAAATCCTGTAGTTATAACGCCCCAGATACAGGATATTCATGCCCAACAAAAACAACAACATGCTCAACAACATCATCAGCAGCAGCAGTCATCAACACAACAGAAACAACCTCATACAACTGCCTCATCTACAGCGCATACTTCTAAGACTACACATTTACCCTCACAACAGCAGAGTAATCATAAACATCAGACTATTACTATACGTCATACCCAACCCATGCAAAAACCAACTATAACCACTTCTACTGTACAGCCTCAGTCTAAATTAGTACATACAAATGCTAAAACTCATACTACAGCCACCATGGCTACTTCTCAATCACAAATGCAACAACAACATCACCAACAACAAAAACAACAACAGCAGCATCAACCTCATCATCCACAACCACTGCAGCAGCAACATCAACAACCAAAACCTAAATCACCCATACAACAACCAACATCACCACATCCTCCTTTAGGTCCTAGGTCTAGCTCAGGCAGCCAAACGGGACCTTTACCACAATTGCCACCTCGCATATCTTCACAAACATCTACGGAAAGTTTAGCAACTTCACCTACTCCCTCTACTGGTTCTCAAGGACGTACGAGAGGTCCTCCTCCTGGGCCACCACCCGCCATACCACCGCGTACTGGCGCCATAGCCAGAAGTGGTTCAGTGCAACAGCAAACTCTAACACAACAAAGAACATTTAAACGTCAAATCTCTGCCACCTCTACACCACCCCAATACACACCTCAGCCACCACCAGCATTTGTTATACCCAAACGTCATACTCCCATTTCAAGGGCTTCATCTGTGGCCACTACAAGTTACAGCGCTGCAAACACTGCCTACTCACATCAAAATACCTCGTCGACCATAGCAAATGCTACAACTACTGGCACTACCTTACCTTCACCCTACAACTCGCAAAATAAGCGGCCCTCTTATGGTAGTGTCAGCTTGAGTTCTTCACAATCCTCTTCCTCACCCAATAACTCTAATGCTGGTAGCAGCTCAACCTCGCCTCAAGCGCATCGCAAACACTGACGAAGGAGTTCCTTCTTCAAATTTAGCAGAGGCGAAAGCAAACACGATCACAATAATGGTAGCAGTGGTGGTGGTGGTGGTGGAGGAGGCAAAACTGGTGATGAGCCTTACTCTAGAGAAGTATGTCGTACCATGTGTATACCTTGGCTGTAGTCAGCATTAAAATAAAAAGATAATAACTAACTAAACTTAAACAAAAAAAAAACACAAAATATGCTTACAAAGGAAAAAAAAACACTATAAACAAATAAAAAAAAAAAACTATACATAACTTTAAAGGTAACAAAATGCTTAAAATTATATTTAAGAAATTGTTATAAACATAAACAGAAACTAAAAAACTTACTCTTGTAATAAACAGCAACAACATTTTAAAGAATAAACAATTTATTGAGAATAAAAACTAATTTTTTTCTTTGATCTTTTTCTTTTAATAATTAAGCACTTTATTTAAAAACAGAAGAAAGAAAAGAACACTAATATTATATTAATTTATTAACTGAAACACTTTAAGCACAATTTATTTATTAAATTTATATTTTAATTAAATACTTTTTTCTTTAAAACACTTAATAGAAAACAAAACACGTATTTACTCGACAACCGCTTTACAATTTCTTTGTTTACCTCCATTACAATAACTCTCAATCCTTAGCTCTCTTTCTCGCTTTTTGTTAATCCCTTTTAATTGTTTAAGGCTCAATTACATAGAATACTTTCGCTTCAACTGCGACTGACAGCTACGCAACACATAAATGATATTAACCCAGTCGTTGCATTATTTTGTTATTAAAATTTTATATAATAAAATATAAAGATGTAAAATTCTATTATGTTCTCAGTTGAAATAATGAATTGCAAATTAAAATTTCCGACTTAACGAAAAAATATTAAAATAAGAATAAAACAACCGACAAAATATATTTACGTACTTCAGCACTTCAAAGTTGAACATTTTTCATCTTTGAAGTACTTCACGCAGAAGTTTGGCGTACTGATTTGATTGCGCTCAATATAAATGCATGTATTTAACTTAGCTGTCAGTCGCAGTTGAAGCGAAAGTATTCTATGTAGTTGAGCCTTTACTTTATTTTGCAACAAACATGCATAGTTGCATTTCCTTTCATACTATACACAGGGTTACCCAAAATAACTAAATTAAACTAATAAAAAATAAAACATTCATACATTATTATAAACTAAAAAATATCTACAAAATTTGTCCTGAAAGCTTTAATTATTTATAATTATAAAATTTGAAAAAAAAAAAAAAAAAATAATAATAATAAAAAGAATTAAGAAAAAATAATGAATAAATTATATGTATGAATAAATGTTGTATAAATGTTTTGATGTAATTTCCTATAAATTAAAAGTAATAATTAAACGTATTATGAATATAAACTGCAATAAATATTTGTAAACTAATTCTTAATAAATTTATGAAATTTAGTAATTTGTGGACACAAAAAATTATATACATAAACACTTAAATATATTAAAAAAATTAAATAAAAAACAATGGTAATTGAAGGCAATCTAGGTAGGGAATGTTTGTATAATTAAATTAAATATAAAAATAAATTAAAGTAAAGTAAAACAGAAATAAACTATTATAAAAATATGAAAAAAATGTATTTCTATTAAAAAATAAGACAAATGAAAATTTTTGGGAAAAATGTTTAAAGGCTGGAATCAAATTTGTTTTTTGTTTAAAATTGGATTTCTTTAAAAATCAGAGGAAAATATATTTGTTTTGAAAAAAAGTGAACTTTTTTGAATTTTGCTATAATATTCTGAATAGTTTATTGTTACAAAATATAAAAGTATTTAAAAATGTAAATGGGGTCTGTTTAGTCGGAAAAAGATACAATGATATAGGAAATAACAAATTCTCAAAATTTAAATCTCTGATTTTGGGGAAAATAAAATGATCATAATAATCTAACAATTTTTCACCAAAATTAAGTTTTGGTAAGTTTCTATAAATTTTGGTAGATTATTTAGAAAATTTTGGTTGAGTCTATATCAGAAAAATTTGTATCAAGACAAACGTCAAATTTTTGTTTGATTTGCAGATAATTTTTTATCTCTGTCAATTTTAGGAGAAAACGTATGTCATAATAAACCATGCAAAAAGTACCAACAACAATCAAGATGGCGTCTTTTACCAAGCATTATCAAGACAACGTTAACATTGCAATAATACTGACAAATTCAGTCTACATTAGACAAATCTTTATCTTGATAAAATTTTGACTTTTGTCTTGATAAAAATTTGTCTAATGTAGACTCAAAGTAATTAACAGAGATAAAAAAAATTATCTGCAATTCAAACAAAATTTTTACTTTTGTTTTGATACAAATTTCTGATGTATAGACACGAAGTAAAGTGGCCGTAAATCTACAAAAACAACAATTACATGAATTTTGTTAGTGTAAAACTATTGCACATAATGTCAAAATGCTATGAGCGGAAAATGCGAAAATGGAGAAGAATATTTACGCCAAAAAATAAAACATACAGTTTCACGAGGTACGCGCATTAAAAAATTTCAAATCAGCTGTGCTTATGAGTCACTTTTTTAATTTTACTATGGGAGTGAGCTATTTTTAACGGATTTTAGGTTTTTGCAAAATTTGGAAAAGGAGTCAAATATGGACCGATCTTCATGAAATTTGTTAAACAGACTTATACCTATTATTTGTTCTAAATTTCATTAAAATATTCCCATTTTTAAGATATTTATGAGTGTTTAAACCCTATTACGGAAAGAATTTATGTGGGGACTGAGTGAAATAATGGGTCGACTAGACAAACATTTCCAAGAAAATGTTTGATTTGGCAAATCATTTTATCGTGCGACGAAAGAAGCAATTCATTCGTAACAAATGGCTACATTAACACAGAAATATACGTGAATGGTGTGACCGCATTTTTTGGCCTGATCTCTCTAATTCTCATTGCAGCCACAAAGCAATGGTGTGATATCAAACAAATGATATTCTTCAAAAAAATAGCCAAAAACACTATAAAAACTCTAATAGAGGGATTTCCTTAAATTTATTTTATTAAAAACCAATAAGAAATAATTTAAATTTAACAAAAATAATATTTTAAAAATTTTTTCCTGTGCAGTTTTTATTTTTCTTTTGGATCCAAAACTAAAGATTCCTTCAAAAAAATTCATATTTTCAACGTAAATATTTCAACCAAATATTAGAAAATTTATTTGATTTTAGCCTTTAATGGAATATTGTAGAAATGTATTAAGTGTAAAAAAAAAACTATTTAATTGGTAACTACAATAAGAAAATAAATATTAAAATTTTCTAAATGCAAAAAAGAAAAAATAAAACACTATAAAAAATTTGGATAATACACTAAAGGAGAAAATTGATATTTAAAAGGTTTGAAACATAAATTAAATAAAAGCAATAAAACTTGATAAACAAAAATAATAAAAATAAATTTTAATACTTTGTTGTAAAAATGGAAATTATTTAAAAATGTAAATTGGTAGAAAAATATAATAAATTTACACATTTAAATTAAAAATACATTTATAAATTATTATTTTTTTATTTCTAAACATCACTCTTCAGATAATTAAAATTATCAAACTTTTTCTAAAAAACTATTTTCAAATCTTTTAAATTTCAATTTTAATTCTTAATGCACTTAAGTGTATCAACTGTAGTTGTTAATCTGATGTTTAAATGTATTTATTGCAAAATATAAGAAACTAAAATAAATTGGAATTAGTACAATAACTTACATATTAATTAAAACAAAAATAATAAAATAAATACAACTTAAAGGACCTTTTTTCTTTAAAATAAAAACATTTACATGCAAACACATAAATACATACATAATAGAATTTTTGTAATAATTTTTATTATTTAATATGAATAAAAAAAAAAAAATATTTGTGTTTTTGGTTTCAAATAAAATTTTATATATCATTTGTAAAAATAATTTTATACATTATTATATTGTTATGATTATTTAAAAGTTTTGTAAATTTCGTTTTTATATTTTTCAAATAAATTAATATTAATAACAAAAAACAAGGAAAACATTAAATAAAATACAAAAATCAGGTATTTGAACAAAAAATATTTAAAGACCATTTTTTATTGGGTAAAAAATTTAAAAAAAGTAAGTTAAAAATATTTTGTAACATATAAAACCGATTAAAAAAATCAAAATGAATTTAAAAAAGTATCTTTATTAAATGAATAGCTTGATTTGATTTTGTGGCTAAGCAAGGGTTAATGATTTTCTTGTAAGCCACAGCAATAATAATTGCATACTTTTAGGATCTATTTATATTTAATTTATAAGATATTATACCCAGTGTTGCCAGAAAATGTTTATCTCATGACCCCAAACCCGAAGCTCAATATCCACAAAAATCCCCATTTTAATATGCAAATTAGCAAATTTGTCCCCAAATATTTTTCATATAAAATTAAGTACACAATTTCCGTTAAAAAAAAATTATATTTTTTTTAATATTTTTAAATATTAAAAAATTACTACAATTCAACAAAGATCATTAAAAATTTTCTTTAAAAAGAAATTTAACAAACATTATTTTTAACATAAATTTCCGACAAAAAAAAATATACATCGAAAATTTTCTACAAAACGAAAATTTATGAAAAATTTACTAAAGAAAATATGTTCAAAAATTCATAAAAAGTAGCTTTTAATAAAAATATTCCTAGAGAAGATAATTTATAAAAAATGTGCCATAAAAGAAAATATATGAAAAATTTCTCTTAAAAGGAACATTTATTAAAAATTTCTTATTTAAAGAAAATGTATGGATTTTTTCTATAAATTGAAAGTTTACCGAAATTCGGTATAAAGAACAAATAATAATTAAATACTTTCTATAAAGATAAAACAATCCAATATTTTTACTATATAAAAATTCGACATTTTCTATAAAAAATTTTTTAAAAATTACTTTTATAAAGAAATTTAGCGACAAATTTTTTTAAATAGAATGGCTAACGAAGAAATTATAAAATTTATAAAATCCATAGCAACTATCTACAAAAATGAAAACCGAAATTGTTCATAAAAATCAAGAATTTTTCGACAATTTTCTAAAAATTTAATAAATGTATAAAAATAAAAAATAAAAATCGAAATATTTTACGAAAATCCTCAAATCCCACCCTACGAAAATGTGTCAAATCCACAATTTGGAGACAAACCCCTCATCTGACAACACTTATTATACCGTAAAGTTTACTAAGAGACCTTTAAATAATAACACTGGTCTGCCAAATAAGTAATGACTCGCTAATAAAAGTCGAGAAAGGTTTGTCAAGATTAGATAAATAAAAAAACCAATAAACACTGTCAAAAATTAACTAAGTTATTTTGAGTTAGAAATTGGATTTCTTCACAGACCAGTATAATTGAACCTAGATATTACTCGCAGCTGCTTTACAGCGATAAATATTACCACTTCGTATTGAAAAAAAATATGAGATTGCTTAAATTCAATTTAAAAATTAAATGATTCATAAAATAATAAAATATGAATCTACAATTTTTATCATTTATATTTGTTTATTACTAAAAATATAAACTAAATGTAAACCACTTAAATAAGTAATAAAACTCAAGGTTATTATTGTTCTGCAAATAAAATAAATTAATTCTAAAATACATAAGAACTAAATAATTTCTACTGAACCATTCATTGCTTTTTTAAAGATATTAGAGGGTGTGTTTTTAAATGTTTTTATAATTTTGGTAATATTTTAAGATACTGTTTATTTATTTTAAGATACTGTTTATTTAATTTCTGTTAACAAAGATCTACATCAGTTAATTGTTCATTTTGCTCAGGTAATTCAAAAATCCTGTTTGGACCCGGTTTTTTCATTATAAAAATCTCACAAAACTTAAAAAAAAAATTGACATAAGCGGTAATTCAAATAAATATTTGAGATCGTCAGATAAGAAGATTTTGTTTTTTTTGCAAAACATACATCAACACTAAATTAACATTAATTAAAATGTTTATGCTTGAAAGATTGATGACAATAAAAGATTAATTAACAAAAATATATTTTTATGAGAAATTTTAAACAAAAATTTAAATCCTTCATAACATTGCAAAAACAGCGTTTTTCAAGAAAATAAGCTTACTTCATGATCACTTATGTTTCACACCAAATCCTTTACAAATTGTTAAATATTGCTTTTTTGAGAAAATAAGGTTATTTCGTGATCAGTTATGTTTCATACCAAAAATCGATTATTACACTCAAAAAATCTTTAGATTTATTGACTAGTTTATTTAAAAAGTTTTCCTTTATATCCTTTTAGAAAAATTATTTATTTCACAAAAGGAAATAATTTTTTAATTTTTTATATACATAGGTTCGTTGTTCAAAAAACGAACAACCAAAAATAAGTATTTTTGTTTGTTCGGCGCCCATAGACACATACAGCAGAGAGATACTGCCGATGAACTTTCCTGTACGTGTGTGATTGATGAATTTTCTACACATTCATCAAACAAATTTTTATTATACCCTTCACCACAGGTGTAAAGGGTATATATAAGTTTGTCATTCCGTTTGTAATTTCCACAATTTTCGTCGGAGAGCAAAAAAGTTTATATTTTCGGAATCCTTGTAAGAAGCGATGACGATTGGACCATGTCCGTCCGTCCGTCCGTCCGTGTGTCGGTTGAAATGGCGTTTATGAAGCCCACCGATAACTGACATATATAATATGTATGTCAAACGATCGGAAATGCTTTCGAGAATTTTGCTATTGGAATTCAGCAAGATAGGTTCATACAATGCGGAGATATGTTCAAAAAACCGGTTTTTTGAACCGGTTTTCCAGTTTCTGAAGCCTCTGTATACACTACGGACTTCGTTTTTACAAAGAATTCTCGGACATTTTTTTCTGAATTTTTGTTCTGAAAAAATAAAATAAATCGGTTCAGTAATAACTGAGATATCGGACAAAACGCATTTTTTATTTTTTGAAGCCTTGGTTTAAGCTATAGATTTTTATTTTTATACAGATCGGTCACAAATATTTTTATAAAATTTCAGTTTTTTGAATCAGGAAGATCGGTTTATAAATGGTGGAGATATGCTTTAAAAACCGGTTTTTAGAACCGGTTTTTTAGTTTCTGAAGCCTCTGCATATACCAGGGACTTCGAATTTTTAAAAATTCGAAAATTATTTTCTGAATTTTTGTTCTGAAAAAATTAAATAAATCGGTTCAGTAATAACTGAGATATCGGGGAAAACGAATTTTTTATTTTTGAAGCCCTTGTTCAAGCTATAGATTTTTATTTTTATATAGATCAGTCATAAATATTTTTATAAAATTTCGGTTTTTTTAATAAACCAAATTCGTTCATAATCAACAGAGTTATGGCCCAAAAACAAATCTGTTAAGAATATAAATACACCAACAAACATGTATATTAAGCATTGTAATGACTATTAGTGACGTTTTTTGTTTTTTGTATAGACAAGTAGTTTAGTTATCAACAGCAGTAATATGATGAATAACAGTGTTGTTGTTGTTGTTTTTTGTATATGCAGTCTGTACAAAAATAAATAGATATGGAATTGTAGTTGTTTATTTTTAAAAACTAAAACATATCTGTTAAGAATATACATAAATACATACACAAACATGTATATTAAGCATTGTAATGACTATTAGTGACGTTTTTTGTATAGAAAAGTAGTTTAGTTAGCAACAGCAGTAATATAATGAATAACAGTGTTGTTGTTGTTCTTTGTGTATTCAGTCAGTTTGTACATACAAAAATAAATATATATGGAATTGTTGTTGTTTCTTTTTTAAAAGCAAAGCCTGTTATGATTGTTTTTTTTTTCATATTCAAATTTTCGTAGTTTGAAAAAAATTTAGATTTAGAAAATATGCAAGCATACGTTAAGGCGAAAATTTGTATTAATTGTCGGTAATATGGTAATATGATGTCGATAAGATGGTAAGATGGTAATATGGTGAAGGGTATCAAAGATTCGGCACAGCCGAATCTTTTTTCAATTTCATTTTTGTGAAGAAATTTATCAAAACAAAAAGAATTTAAAATATTTTTATACCCACCATCAAAAAGATGGGGGTATATTGACCAAACCTAAGTATGAAAAATACAATAATTTAAAATTTTTTCCATACTGATATTTATTTTTAAAGATATTTATTTTTTCATCATGATGGATATTTTTGTATTAAAAACATAAAAATCCCACACATATTTTTTTTTCAACAAATGAAAAAACATTTTGAACAGTAAAGATATTTATATTGATTGAAAAGTAAAGTTTTCGGGCGCTTGTATTTATTTTTACTGATATTTTTGTTAAGTATACTTACATAATTTTTTGAGTGTGCAACGAATGTTTCAATGAACTTGTTAAATATTTTGTTCAAGAAAAGTAAGTCCTATTTATTTAAAATACGTACATAAAAAATAATAATTGTATTACATAATCTAAATAGAATTCTTTATAATTCTTTAACTTCTTTCAAAAAAAATATATGTAGTATTAAATAAACAGGTAAATAAAATATATAGTACAAAAATTAAATGAATAATAAAGATTTTTTTAATGTAGACAACTAACAAAAACCTGTACCTTAATTAATAATTAAAACAATTATAATGACCATTAATAATTAAAAAAAAAAAATAAACAAAAAAACATAACTTATATTTTAGCTAATTTAAATGCAAAAAAAATATTAAATTCAATGTCATTCTGCAATAAAAATTTATAAGAGAACAATAATACATAAAGTAATCTAAGAGAAGACCCAATTATGGTGGTGCATCTAATGTCAACGGAAGCAGTCTAGTTTCAAATTAACTTCTATAAAAATATACATTTCTTATGCAATATTACGATATTTAAATAACCAAAAATTTATGTTAAATATCAATGTTATTTTTAAGAATTTAAATCAAATGTGAAAAAAATGTGTGGGAGATTAAATGCAGTAAATTAAATTTAATAAATTTTGGAAAATTTTTTTTTAAGGGGGAAGTAAAAAATCGTAATTTTGGGTAGCACAAGATCATATGATTTCCTATTTATTTAAAAATTAACAAATTTGCATTATTTAAGTATCAGGAATTTTTAGAGGGCACCAGTGGTTCCAAAGCTCTTTTTTTAGGAAATAATTCTGTAACTTTTCATCTATAGGAGATATCTCAATAAAATTTCATATGGCCAGAGATGATATATTTTGAGTTGATTTGGAGAAATACAAAGGTGGTAGTGGGTGGCCAAAATGGGCCATTTCCTGTATGTATTTTTTATCGCCAAAACAGGCCTGAACAGCTCCAATTGTTCAGGAGAACAAAAAAAATTTTTATTTCCTTAATTTTTCAACATTTTGCAATCCGTTCTTCTACGAGTTATTAATATTACGTAACCTCACACTGAAAAATAAATCTTTTAACTACATTATTTGCGAAGTTATGGTAGATTTTTAATGTATGTTATAAAATGTTTGTTTTGTTTATTGGAAATTAAAGAAGTAAAACATAATATTTTTGGAAAAAAATTGACAATATGTTAAATTTATGATATCATACCAATCGGGAGATAAAAAAACGAAATTTTGTGGTTGGCTGGACCATTTTTAAAAGAACGAAAATGTGTTCAAAATTAAAATTATAAATAAAATTTTGAAAAAAATTTCAAAAAAAATTTTTGCAAAACAAATTTTGAACCAATTAAAATTGTATTAAATTGCATATCAACAACTCAAAAATTATTAAAACCTTTAAAGATGATGTTTATTGCACTTTTTATTTAATTATATTTTTTTTAAGAAACTACTTTTGGTATCTAAGATATTTTCCTTATAATCTCGATTTTTATTAAAATTTTTTCATTCCTGTCTTTATATCTAGGCAATGGTGCTCCCACTTATGATCTATAAGCATCTAAAAAAGGTTAAAAATCTAACTTCAATTGCTTTTTTTTTTTCAGACTGCATTGAGATAACAACATTTTTGTGAGATACAGCGGGTGTCATAAATAAGTAAACGTTTGAACTCAATTGGTTCTTTTTCAAGTTGTATATTGAATATATCTAAAGTAACATATAATTATAAATATATAATGTCTTGTTAGTAAAATAAGCAGCAAAAGATTCAATTCAACACATTACTTCTTAGTGAATGTGACTGTTTTTAAAGAAGTCTAAAAAATCAATGTTCCATAAATAAGTAAACATGGCTTCTGATAGCCACGGTGACCGCCTATATTTTGACATATTAGTGCCAAACGTGTTAGTATAGTGACTACATATATTCTGCATATTCCTGGACAAAATAAGATGTTTTAGTAATAATTAAGTCTATTAATTTGGTCAATTATGGGGGACTCTTTGTTTTTTATTTTTTATTAAATTTCATGCAATTTCTATTGGTAACACATCTAGACTTTGAGCAGGTCTCTCTGAAATATTAACTATTTCCTTAGCTATATATTTTGAATCAAATTAACCCTAATTTATAGACGAATTTTCCTACTATAGGATAAAATCCACAAAAATTAAACAAACATTTTTGTAACTTTATACCTTTTAACAGATTAAGGTTAATCTGGGGTTTTAATAAAAATTTTGGAGCAAAAAGCATAGGATTTTAAAGCTAAATTGTTATCTATTATTTATGTAGTGATTCTTATACGTTTACGAGAGTAATTGCGGTCAACGCGTTCATTGTGTTTGAAGCATTTAACCACTTTGAGAATAAAGTGGCCGTTTTATTAAAGGTTTTTTTTTATATTTCTATATATTTCACCTTTTTCGTATTGTATGATAGTTACTCTTAGTTCTCCTACACTTTATTGGGCGCTATTTGCCATCTTTTAAGTTGAAATGATGGTTAATTAAAATTTTCTGCTTTTATAAAATTTTAGAATATAATCAAAAAAGTGAGTTTTTATTTCTCTCATAATGTAACAAATAACTATCGCTGTTGTGCTAAAATCATTTTGCAACCATAAACTTCACTTACTTTTAATAAAAAATTAAAGAAATTAAGCTAATAATTTTTGACACGTCCGAAAACGACTTCTTTTCAACTTTCTCTAGAAAGAAACTTAAAATGGAATAATATTTGAAAAATTTGTCATCAATGTAAAAGAAAACAAATTGACTTCATCAAAAACATGTAAATTTTTAAAAATGGACCGTTACATTTTCGGCTTTTTAAAGCGAAACAGAAATGATAAGTTTGTTTAAAAAAAAATTTGTAAATCTGCATGAGGCCCAATTTGAATATAAGCCCTCGATATATAAACATATTTAGGCTGAAATTTTTTACTCTTTTTTTTACTTTTTTTGTTTTTTAAATTTGCAGTTAATATTTCTTTAAAATTTTAATAATATTACTGCAAGAATCATATAAATATTTGAATCCGATAAAAAGTTGGAACTAAAAATAAATTTCTTATTATTTTTTTTTTTCCAAAGTTTTACTATTTAAATTGAAATAAAATTTAAACGGACAAAGGTATATTATTAAAATTTTGAAATGTTGTAGATAAACTTGTTCTTCAACTTAATAATTTAAAATACTCTCTCTTTTAAAAGATAACTTCTTTCATTGAAAACGTCACCCTGTCGTTATAAAAATTGTCCATCTGAAAGTACTTTTTATGAATTTTCACAACATATAGGGGTATTTAATTAATATAATTTTTTATTGATTCCAGTTTTTTTTACAAAGTTTGGATAGGGCTTGTAGAGAAACCTTTATCCCAAGCTTTTTCGAATTTACTTTACACACATTTCCGTTAAGATTTCTGTTTAAAGCATTAACAAAAATTATGCAACCCAAAACAAAAAAAATTAAAGTAAGATATAGTCGGTCAAGCCCGCTCAAATTTGGCACTATCATTTTTGTTTATATAAAACTTATTTCTATCGAATATTAACTGAGATTTATGCCCTTTAAGGTGATTTTCTAAAGCGGGGTATATATGGGAGCTGTAGTCAATTATGAACCGATAATCGTTAATTTCGGCGCATGGATTTAGATTAAAATATTGCTGCATTTAAGGAATTTATAATCGTAAAATTCCTTTCCAGGGAGGACATTTGTATGGCGGCTTTGTGAAATAATGGACCGATCATATCCAATTTCAATAGACTATAAAAAAAAACCTGTATGCCAAATTTCATTCATTGTAATTCTGTAGTTGATTGGACGGACGGACGAACATTGTTAAATCGACTCAGAAAATGATTTATAATGTGGGTTTTAGACCAATATATTTACAAACATTAGCACAAACGCATAATAATCTCCCTACCTATTGTTGTGTAGGGTATAACAAAATTTTATAATTGATAAAAATTGACAACAACAAATTTTTTTTAAAGTACCAACTTCAGATTAATATAACATTTTATCGGATTCATATGATTATATGATCATTGCAGCAATTTAGAATTTTGTAAAAAATCTGGTGAATATAAAAAATTGGAGTAATTTTTAGGCCCCTATTAAAAAAAAAACGAGGCTGAAAATGAGACAAAAGTTAATTACGACCTAAATATCTCTTATTTTTTGTCATAGAAAAAGGGTTTTATATTATCCATAAATCAAAAAGAGATCGCCTAGATATGGAATCTAGATAAATTAAAAGAACCCTAGTTGTCGACTGATTTGTTTACGTTTCACCAAACATCAAGGTTTTATAAATTTCAACTTAGCTACCGGACATCTCATTAAAAAAAATCCTCTCCCATTGACGAATAGTTGGATTTGATGTATTTTGATGTGCTAAACATGAATCTGCTTTCAGTTTTTTTCCATCAGGTCTGGTTTTTTTTTATGGGCGTGTCTAATATTTCACCCATAGTAATGCCATTACTTTAGTATATTTCCCCATAACTGAAGAACGATCGACATAAGTGATACACCAAAAGATGAGTACTAAAAATATCTTCAAATTAACCAAGTGCCCAAAAAAATCATTTTCGTTCAAAATTTTAAAGGAAAGCATCAAAAATATTACAGTTTATCATCTTTATTTTAAAGCTGGTAATGCTGCGAACAAAATACATACCTTTATTTTATCTTCAAAATTGATGCACAAATCGTGATTTTATTCACAGTTAAGTAAAAATACCCATGTTACATACAATTTCGTAAAACTACAGTGGTGTGCAAAAAAAAAATAAAAAATTTATTTTTTCTTGAAACAAAAATAGGTTGATTTGATGCATTTTGACGAGCTAAACAAGAATCCGCATTAACTTTTTTTCTATCATGTACTGATTTCTTTTTATGGGCATGACTAATGTCATCACCTTATTCAGCGGTCACACTATAAAATTCGAGAAAGGTTAGTTAAATTTAGACTATATCTCAAGAACCGTTTATACGATTTTGATAAATGATACATCAAAAGATGCGTACAAAAATTGTCTTCAAGGTATGTCAACAATATTTTTTATTCGCTCAAGAATTTCAGAGTTATGGATCAAAATTTTCAAAATTAAAAAAAAAAAAAAATTTTTTGCTACTAATTACCAAATAACTAAGGAAATATTAACTGAACAAAAAATTATATAAATTCAGCTCAAAGACAATTTAGATCACTATCTACTTAAGTTTAATTTATCTTAATTGGACAAACCGTTCTCGAGTTATACAAGTGTGACTGCCTAAAGGCGGGGTCATAGTAGTCATGCCCATAAAAAAAATCGATACGTGATAGAAAAAAGTAAAAGCTGATTCTTATCTAGCACATTAAATTCCATCTAATCCACCATTTTTTTTTTTTTTATTTAAGACAAAAATTTTTTTTTTTTTTGTATTTCCACTTAACTGTGTATGCATGGGTATTTTAACTGTGAATGCAATCAAGATTTGTGCATCAATTTTTATGATAAGTGGCTTTATTTACTCGTAGTTTTGCTATCTTTGATGATAAAATGAAATATTTTTGATGTTTTCACTTTTAAAAAGAAGTTTTAGTAAAAAAAAAGAAATCTTGAATTTAACATTAAACAAATTTTTCGGACACTTATTTCAAAATATCTTCAAAACTATTGAGCGGATAAAAATTTGTTAGCAGAACGACTTAAAGCCAATTTTATTCCACATATTTTGGTGTATTATTTATATAAATACTCGAGTAATCCGCTTATTTAGGGCACAATATTAGACATGCCCATAAAAAAATTCGAGTTTAGCATGCGGAATTCCATCTGAAGGAGCACGAAAAAAGTTTTTTTTGTTGGTCAGTGTATTTAAAAACAGTTAAGTAGCCAATTGATTGCATCTAAAGAACCCTAAAATGGAATTAATACTATACTAATACTACTTTTTTTGCAATTTGTTAAACGTTTGTAAAAAATTTCTCTGGAAGATATTAATACGAAATTTGTTTTATATATATTTTTTTACATTTTTGTCAAATAAAAACTTATTTCTTTAATAAATTTAACTTTTAATGCTAATCTTACATAGCTAAACAAATGACGCAGTTACTAATTTTTAGCTGTTTTAAGCGATGAAGTAAGTATAAAATAACATTTTAAATTTAGATTTATTTCTTTTCCAGTTAATAGAAACACTTTTAAGAACAACATTTGAGTTAATTTACGATGAAGAAACCGTTAGAATTTATTTAAAAACCAAAAAAAAACAAATTTCGCTAAAAACACTTTATTTGTAATTAATTCTTTTCCATAAAAAATCAGTTTTTATGTAGAAATGTTTATCACATAGAATAAGGAATTTTATAAGGAAAATCAAAAAAATTACATTTCCAATTTTTTTAAGAATATACCCTTTAATTTTGTATAGCTAATTAACTATTTATTAATTTATTTTTCTCCTAAACATACGAAAACTGACAAGTTTTTTTATAAAAATATAATATCAAACAATGAATAATTTAAAACTTAATTTACGCTTTAAAATAAATTGTAAATTAATGAGAATGGCTTTTTTAAAATGAAGCGTAAAAAGCATTTAAATTTAAATTTATTTACAACAATCTATGCAATTAATGACGGTTTTACATATTATGGTCTAGAGTAATAACAATAAAAAATATATACATAGAAAAGCAGACACGCAAATCTATAAGAAAGGCAAATAAGTGATTGTAAAAATCGTAAAATAGATTTATTGTCTGAATATGTAAATATTTCCGGGTTTTTGGTACCTTTAACCTAAAGGTACCTATCTACCCACATAATATGTTGCACTACTTAAAAATCATTTATAAATAAGTGAAACTGTAGAAATAATTTATTCCTTTTAAATATAATGCATTAAAGATTTAATTGTTTTTTAATGATTTTTTATTTTCACATCTTTTAGTTGTGAATTTCAAAAGTTATTTTGCATATTCAATTAAAAGTTTATCTTAAAGTTTCTCATCATTGTATCTAATAGTTTTCAAAACATTTTATTGTTTTTATTTATTTATTTATTGTTATTAGAACCCGTTTAGTTTTTAGCACGCTTGTCTTTGAATGTGGTAAAAGTTTGTTGTTTTTTATAAGTTTCTATTTGTTGGGTCAAAAACCTGCAAAACTGTATATTTCAATTTCGATTATGTTTTTTTTTTTTTTTTTTTGCCTTTAACAGTCTTTGACCAAGGTCAATACAGGCAGCATCATAATATCTTCTAACTTCATTTTAATAGTTAACAATTAATAGAGTTGTATATCATGTTAACCAAGTTCTCAGACACACGACTATACATATATTAAATGACAGACAAAAAATTAACACGTGAATTGTTTATAAACAGATTTTTTTCGTTTTAAAACTATTGATAATAATAATTTATATTTAAATAATTTAATAGTCTGCCTTTGTCAGATACTTTGCAATAAATTTTAGTAGGTTAAATGCAATTTGTTTGAAAGGGTTACTAAAAGGAATTTGAAAATAGTAATATTATGTTTTCATTAGTTTTGTGTATTCACCAAGTATTTTATTAAATAATAAAATATGTTAAAATTGTAAGAAGCTCTTAAGGCCGGGTTAGTTGGCTGTTTATGTGATGTTGATGTCCCTTTAATTTACGGTAATAATTTTGTGCAATTATACAAAATTAATAACGTGACATATGTTTATGACATTTGTTAAGCCCAAATTACAATAGCGCGTAGTCAGCAGCAGTGTGTGCTGCCATAATCAGCTGATTATTTAGAATGCACTGTTTGTTATGGTGTTGATTACATTTAGTCAGCAGCAGTTTGCAGTGCTGTTTCATTTAGCCCTGTTTCTAAATTCAATGCGCTGCATTCAGATTGAGAGCGAGACAAAGAGAGTGAGCAAATAAATGAGAGGCTAAAATAAACAAGTAGAACAAAGCTAGATGGTGGTTGTTAACTGTGGCTGCCTACGCTGAATTGTAATTATAACGGCAGCAACATGTTGTGCTGACAGTGATCAGCTGATAATTTTTGCTGATACTGTTGCTGACTACGCGCTATTGTAATTTGGGCTTTAGAAAAAAACACAGAGTTACCGTAAATTATTTACTAGAAAAAGCCTAAAAATGCAACTCTGATTGAAATGAAACATGCCAAATATTTATTTATTTAATTGTTTGTGTATTTAATTATTTTTGTTCATTTATTTCCTTGTTTATTTAGTGGTTTTTCCTCTTTATTTTGTTAAATATTTGTTTATTTGTAAGAAAAAGGTGATTATTTGGCAACACTGCTAACAACTGTCACGGAACAATGCAAGAAAATTCTGTTTTCAACAGAATCAGACATCATATCACATCAACGTCAAGTTTCAATAATTGTTCGCATTACAATACAAGCAATATAAACGATTAGCTGTTTCCTTCGCGGGAGGAAACGTCACATAAACAACCAACTAATTCACGCTTTATTTTGTAAAATGAAGCGATTTTTTTAATTTTAACATTTCCTTCAATTCCATTACCCAAAAAATCGCCAGGCAATGTAATTTTTTTGGAGGGAGTGATAAAAAATATGTAAAACATAGAAACAATGTTTGAATAATTTAATTTGTAATATTAATCTTAATATAAAACATGATGAAATTTTTGAATCTGTTATTTTTATTGTATCTCTTTTAGTTTAGAAGATATTTGGAAATCGTCTATATTTAGTCAGAATGAAATCATTTTTTCATTTTTAGTATTTCGATACGCATTATTGTAAAATGGTTGAACACATTTAATTTTTTACTTTTTTATGGTATGGTCTTGTAGTGTAAGTTATATTGATTTGGTTCATGTATAATTTAATAAAAAAAATCATGTTGGTTGTACTTTATAAAGAAAATAATAATAATAATAATTTTCTCTTTTAAGGGAAAGGAAAGGAAACTTATTAACATACCAAATCACCAATGAATATCCTGACGAAAAACCTCATTTATACATAATGATAGCGAGATATTGAAATAAAAGTGTAAAAATTTTATTAGACTTTGTATTTACCTGGGCATTTTTGCTTATAATTTAAGAAAAAAAATTGAAAATATTACGAACATTTATGTACCTATGGGGGACGTAATAGTGGATAATATTTATATCCTTTTTAATTTTGTCCGTCTGAAGATTAGATCTTTGACCTCTGTATGCGTTCCATGGGAATTGTCAAATTTGGTTGAAATTTTACATATACATGTTATGGACATATTGCTACAATATTCCGATCCATACATTTTAAAATTCAAAATACTATAATGAATTTTGCTGTAATATACAAATACATAAAGATTATTGTATTGTTGGCGATTGCTTATTATGTGCATAATAAATTAAAAAAAGTCGCGAACAAAAACATTAATCCGTTCAAAAGTTATTGATTTTTGATTACTCATACCCCTAAAAAAGTACAATGTGCCTCGCAACCTTTATACTTATATCCATTTTCAATCCGACACAATAAACTGCACAGTGTACAGTACACTGCATAAGAGTACATTTCAGGATTCTTATAATCGATATTTAATTACTTATTTATAATTAAGGAAAACACCAACATATATTGTATTTCCCTCCAATTTTAATCTCCTAGTACAGGTAGGCTGTACATCTCATCTTATTACATTAGCTGATGAGAATTTGATGTGTTTTCTCCGAGTTAACATATGTGCCAAATCGGATCATTTCAAAATAATTTTATTCAGCAATTACTAAAATTAATTGACATATAGTATTTAGGTTATCTTCCTATGTGCCAAATTTTATATAAACCAATTCCTACGTAAACCTTATCCAAATAGACCTGTACATTTTTTAAAGCTACTTTGGTGTCATTTTGAAGCTAAAAAAATTGCTATGGGTCGATAATTCCCAATTGCTCACTTCTGAAAATCACTTTAGCCTTTTACGGAACACTATAACAAATATAAATAAATATAAAAATATTTGAGTATAAAAATCCATACTACGAGTAATCGTAGTCTGCGCCCTTGTAATGCAGATGTTAAATGGATTTTTCATCTTCTTTGTCTGAACAGCTCAAGCAATAGCTATTTTCCGAGTAACCCATATGTTCTGACATACATGCGTACAATCATACAGTGTTCTGGGATAATAACTTATCAAGATTCTATTAAGGGTTGGCCAGAGTATCCTCGGTATCCTGCAAGTAATAACACTGGTCGACAAAAAAATTTTTTTCGTGCTCCTTTAAAAAAAAAAATATAAGGACTAGATGGAATTCCGTATGTTAAACTCGAATCTGCTTTCAGTTTTTTCCCATCAGGTCGAGATTTTTTTTATGGGCGTGTCCAATATTGCGCCCTAAATAAGCCGATTACTCGAGTATATTTCAATATAACTCGAGAACGGTATGCGGGATTTATATAAATGATACCCTCTAAACAGTTTAGGAGATATTTCAAAATGTCAGAAAAAATTTGTTCATGCTAAATTCAAGATTTCTTTTTTTTTACTAAAACTTCTTTTTAAAAGTGAAAAAATCAAAAATGTTTCAGTTTATCATCTTTATCTCAAAGCTAGTAAAACTATGAGTAAATAAAGCCACTTATCATAAAAATTGATGCACAAATTTTGATTGCATTCACAGTTAAGTTAGGATAAATAGAAATAGAAATTCACTAGTGGGCAAAAAATAATTTTTTTTCGTCTTAAATAAAAAAATATGTGGATTAGACGGAATTTAACGCGCTAAATAGGAATCAGATTTACTTTGACCACGCCTTTAGACAGTCACACTTGTATAACTCGAGAACGGTTTGTCCTATTAAGATAAATTAAACACCAATATATAGCAACAAAAATTGTCTTTGAGCTGAATTTACATCATTTTTTGTTCAGTTAATGTTTCCGTAGTTATTCGGTAACTAGTAGTGAAAAAATTTTTGTTGAAAAATCGTGATCCATAACTCTGAAATTCTTGAGCAAATATGAAATATTGTTGACACACCTTGAAGACAATTTTCGTATACATCTTTTGGTGTATCATTTATCAAAATCGAGTAAACGGTTCTTGAGTTATAGTTTAAATTTGGCAAACCATTATCGAATTTTATAGTGTGACCACTGAATAAGGTGTTGATATTAGTCTTGCACATAAAAAAAAATCAGTACGTGATAGAAAAAAGTGAATGCAGTTTCTTGTTTAACTGGTCAAAATCCACCTAATCCACCTATTTTTGTTTCAAGAAATTTTTTTTTTTTCCCACCACTGTATTTCTACGCAATTATATGTAACATGGGTATTTTTATTTTTTTTTTTATTTTTACTTAACTGTGAATAAAATCAAGATTTGTGCATCAATTTTGAAGATTTTTGAACTGAAACATTTTTGATGCTTTCACTCGTACACACAGTTCTAGAGTTATGAGGAAATATACTGGCCTTAGTATGGGCGAAACACGCCCATAAAAATAAATTCAAACCTGATACAAAAAACTGGAAGCAGATTCGTGTTAAGCACATCAAAATGCATCAAGTTCAACTATTCGTCTTTAGGGGAGGATTTTTTTGTCGACCAGTGCACAGTGGGGCAGAATCGAAATTTTTTGGAAATAAATCTGTAATTTCTGATCGGCTAGTTGGATTTGCATGAAGTTTGGTATAAGAATAGCAGAGGAGTGTACAATGTTAAGTTTGGAAGGAGGACTGAACAGACCCCTCAGGGGCGGAGCTAAAGGGGATCAAAGTTGGGTACCACTTAGGGTGATCGATTATTCGACTTTTTGGAGAAACCGGTTTTCGAATAGTTCGAATAGTTGGTATTTTGAAAAAACCGGTTGTACTTTTTTAAATTCAGAAAAAACCGGTTAACCGGTTTTTTTGCAGAAGTTAATATTTCTACCTAAAGACTACATTTCTTAAAGAAAAATCAATAAATATTATGATATTCAAGTTACACTATATTACACATAATTATTTTTGGAAATTAATAATCCAATAAGAACGAGAAAGTAATAGTCGGTCAAGTCCGACAATACCCTACTCAATTATGTGCACCAAATTCGGGGAAGTGTCTTCTTTTCTAAACCTGTGGAATTGTGGGCCAATACTATGTTTAATTATGGACCGATCTTCATGAAATTCGGAACACAGATTTTAACTTATATGGAACTTACATGTGTAAAAAAAAATCTTACTACATTTAAGGGATTTATGATCGTTAAACTCCTTTTCCGGGAGGATATTTACATGGCGCTAGTTTAAATAATGGAACGATCATAACCAATTTCAACATTCTTCGTTCTTAGACTATAAGAAACCTGTGTGCCAAATTTCAAATTTAATACATGTTCAAAATTGTGATCTGTATTTTAATTAATTAATTAATTAATTAATTAATTAATTATTTTTTTATGAACAGATAGACGGACGAACGAAAATCATCAAATCGACTTAAAGACGATTGGTACAAATTAAGGTGTGGTCTTAAACCAATATTTTTGGGTGTTACAAAGCATATGAACGAACGAATAATATAATATAAAAATTTTAAGAAAATAATCATCAAATCAAACGAAACAGAAATAATGGGTTAATATGATAAAAACCAGAATCAATTTTACTGAAACTATTCTGAAGGAGAAACTTTTTTAAAACAAAATCTTTGAAAAATTAAGAAAATATTGAATAAAAAAAAGACTAAAATATTCAAATTAAGTGTAAAAATATTACAAGTGTTACAATTGAAGTAATTATTTCTAATTTATTTATTTAATATTACAATAATTAATTTCGTTTTAACCTTAAACTATATTTTTAAAACATTACAAATAATACTCCAAAAAATATTCATAATTTTCGATTCTAATATTAGTATTTAGTACATGTTTTTTGAAATAAAAAGCTATTTTTATAACCGGTTTTTTGTGTTTAAAAAAACCGGTCTATTCGACATTCGGAAAATGAACATTTTGAAAAAACCGACAGCACATTGACAGAAAAAACCGGTTTAAAAACCGGTTGGAAAACCGTATCGATCACCCTAGTACCACTGATATAGAAATTTTTTAATCGCTTGCCAAATTTTTGTTTCCAATTTCAAATATTTTTATATATTATTGTAGGCACTGATAAGACCTACAAAAAATATGCTTGCATGTCCTATTTATCTCTTATGGTTTTTGAGTTATTTGCATTTGAATTTTTATGTACCAAAATTGTGCATGTTCTTGATCCAGTTTTTTCCATATATTTCCTAGTATTTCCGACCGATTTCATTTGTCTTTTCTTTAGCTAATTAAAGAACA
The DNA here is from genome assembly GCA_951394005.1 of Protophormia terraenovae. NCBI lineage: Eukaryota > Metazoa > Arthropoda > Insecta > Diptera > Calliphoridae > Protophormia > Protophormia terraenovae. Next base: position 87,521,470 of record OX596076.1, on the reverse strand, counting down.
AAATTATCTATAGAATAAAAAAAACTTGAAGTCGATATTTTTACCGAATCCAAAAATAAACGATTTCGAATTTGAAAATTGCAAATATGACGACTTTTTGTGTTTTTTTGAACGAAAAAGTATCTTCACTCTTTTTTCTCTAACATTAAATTTTCTTTAACAACATATAATAATTTTACACTTTTCTCTAGACAGAGAAGACTTTAAGAGGATTTTCGAGAAACTCTAAATATCTTATCTGTAATAAAATCTTTGTTATTAAATTTTTCGAAATTTTCGATGGATATAGACTTTATTGCATAAAATGAGAAAGTCAAAAAACTTTAAGATTTATGTAAAAAGAATCCCACAATTCCCAAAAAAAAAAAAAACACCGAAAATGGTTTTTTTCACATTTTCGGTATAAAATCCACATTTTTCCGAAGTCCCGTAGATTTTGATTGAAAACTTTTAAACGAGAAACAAAAATTTGGCAAGCGATTAAAAAATGTCTATATCAGAGGTACCCAACTTTGAGCCCTTTTATCTCCGCCCCTGAGGGGTCTGTTTGGTCCCCCTTCCAAACTTAACATTGTACACTACTCTATTATGCCTATACCAAATTTCATGCAAATCCAACTAGCCGATCAGAAATTACAGATTTATTCCAAAAATTTTTGATTCTGCCCCACTGTGCAGTGTAATTGAAGGCCACCTGATTGTCATACTACTCATTCATCAACATCAACAGTATTGGATATAGCAACAAGGGGGGTGAAATAATCTCAATAAAAATACAAAGGGGAAGAATATCCATTATAATCTTCAGTAATTGAGAGACAAGCCAATCTCTCTGGCCTTTGTATCTCTGTGTCTACTGCCTTTCACCATACAAGTGATCTATAGGTAAGAAAGGGCTTAATATCCTCAGTATATATCTAATGGATACGGTTTTAGACCCCATCTTTCCTCAAAGTTTTCTTGCATGTAAAGAAAACACATAGAGCCTTCTGCATACTTTTCTCAGCATTACGTTTTTTTCCTCGAGAACTTTGAGTCTAAAATTACGCCAAGATATATAGCTATATTAAATTTTATTGAAATATTTTTAATGGATCAAAAATTACAGAATTATTTAAGAAAACGTTTTGGGACCCATGTGCAAGCAAATTCAAAACTTTTGTAAATCCTACACATTTTATGGGTAGTTTAATGTATATGGATTTTATACTGGATAGAATTTTAGACGGAACATTCTTTCCTATTCCTATTAACATGACGTTGTTGTAATTTTATGAAAATCTAAATATAAATCAACAAAACTGCGTTCAATAAGTTCTGATCATACTTATCACCAAATTTAAACAAAAAATAATCTAATTATTTATATTATAAAGTTATAAAAAATAAATAAAAGTGCTACTAAATAGCAAAAATTAAAAACAATATTTAAAAAATTACAATTACCAAATAATTTTTTATAGCACCTTTTTCATTACCAATAATTTATTTTATTTAAAAGGAAATTTAGATCAAGTGCAAATTATTGTTTTTTTTTATCAAAACCAAATACAGATTTTTTCAAAGTATAAAATCAGGGACTACACATTTTCTTCGAATTCTGCACAATTTATTAAAATTTAATATTAAATCATAATATTTATGAAAAATTCAAGGTCTTTAAACTATTGCATTTACATAGGTAGACAGACAGCTATAAAAAATAAATACAAAAAAATTAAAGCATGGAAAAGGCAACCACGTTAAAGTGCGTAATTTTAAACACGATTTTTATTATTTTTTTTTTTTTATTTGATGTCTGCATTAGACATGAACATGAAAATATTAAAAACTAAACTAAATTCAATAACTGCGAAAGAGAAAAAGAAATATATTGCAACCTAAATAGAATAGCTGTCAAAGACTTTTTAACGGAGCCCATAAATTGAATGCAGAAAAAAAAAAATTTTTTGGTCAAAATACAACTAAACACGTTGCACAATTTGATTAAAATTAACCTTGAATTTGTTTGCGGACAAAATGATTCGATTTTGGTTTTTCTGTTTAATTCATAATGAAATTGTGGGGGCAAAAAAAAAAACTGAAATGTTGGTGTAAACTTATAGGCAACATGTTTAGCATAATAATTTTCTTTAAATTAAATATTTATTAGTAGAATGTGTGTTTATGATTATAAATATTTGTAAGAGTATTAGTGGTAAAGTATATTTTGAAAGTAATTTCTAGAGTAAAGTTAGCTTTTTTTATTATTGATACCAAAATGAACTTAAAATAAAAAAGGTTTGTTGCTTAAGTTTTTTGTTTTAACACAAAAAAAAAACTTAAGCAAGTGTTTGTATGCAAACAAACAAATAAAGTATGTTGCTTAAGTCTTTTGTTTGACACATATAAACTGTATGGTCGATGTCGGCTTTTTAACCTGTTTTAAAGTTCTCAATATAATTTATTTAAATTTTAACCATTAAAAAATATAGAAAAATAAATTTTTATACTATTTAAAATCTATAAACTTTATTATATTTCGTAATATTTACTTTAAAGTTATTGCATGTGTTTATTTTTCCCAGCTTAAATTATTAAGTAATATTTTTATAATATATTTTAAAAAACCTTTAAACTTCTTAATCATAAAACTGTCATTAGTTATTAGTTATTTTTGAACTCAGTTTTTCGTTAACTAACTAATAAGCTTTTGTAAATTTACACGTAATTTATTTATTTACATACATACATTAAATATACAAAAATGGATTTAATATTTTTCCGCTACTAATAATAGTGTCAATATTGCTACTTAAACGGAATTCATTTACTCATTTGTCTGATCACACAAGTGTATTTATGTAAATATATGTATACCTACCGATTACTTTTGTTTGTTTTGTAAATAATTATTTAAATAGATGAATGAATGACATAACAAGTGATAAACAATATTAATAGAACTTAAGAGAAAAGTTTAATATCTATTTTCATGTGAGCATTACTTCATTGTGTTAAGATGTTTCCAATTAATTTTTTATTAAATGAGAAAAATACAAGTATTTATTGAGAATGTTGTACAACAATGTATAATGTTTTTATTTATATTTTCGCTACAATCATAATAATTGCTAATTTTAAGCAATTCCTATGGAAACAAAGACAATAAAAATTGTCACAGTTTGTAAATTTTGCATTAAAGCTTATTATTTTAGAAAGGGTTTCCCATTGAAATTATTAGTAATTATTTGAAATTTTGAAAGAACTTTATTGACTAGATAAAATCTACAATGTTATAAATAATACTAATAATAAAATCTTGTAATTTATATGAAAGGAAATAATTAATAATGTTTTTCAAATACAATTTTATACCTATAGGAGTTAATAAAATTTCAAATTCATTAAACCAAGAAAGGCAAATGATATCTCTTTATAAAACAATAAAAAAGTATGCAACTTTAATGTCTCAAATATTTTATATTTAAGATATGGGTAATTCCAAAAAATTTCGAACGAGGTCGGATTCTACCATCTCCGATTTTCATGAAATTTAGCACACATAATCTATTCATCATTTGCTTTAAATGGCCTATAACCCTGTTCCATATCGCTAACGGTTCATATTATATTGACCTCTAAAGTGGGACACCTAGGCCATTTTTATAAAAATCTAACAAAGTTCAATGTTTAATAACTTTTAAGTGCATTATTCGATTATAACAAAAATGGTGTCAACGGATGGGACTGACATTCTTCTTTATCACAATTGACCAATAATAACTTTAGTGGACAAACCCAAGCATGTAAGGTATCATATGGCCAATTTTAACAAAACGCTGCTTGTTTCTATACTTTTATATTTGTTTTTATACTAAACTTAAAATAAAAGTATCAGAACAGTTAAAAAGATATTAATTTGTTAGTAAAATTGTACTGTTATAGACAAACTGCAATAACTTCTGATCTCATTGATACCCCACTTTGAAAACAATATTATTGCAAGCATTATATGAAAAAATATGGAAAATAAAAATACCTTTTTTTTTAGCGCCAAAAAGTAACTTTTATGATTATGCATTTAGAAGTTATTGAGCATAAAACTTTGTTCAATTTTTTACAAAAATACCTGAGGTCCCACTTTGAAGGTCCATAAAATATGAACCGTAGCCGATATGAAACTGATTCGTATGCCATAAAATGCACGATGACTAGTTTAATGTATACACCAAATTTTAAAATATAATATTTTAAAATATTTAAATCTGCAACTTTGGGTCGAATATTTTTGGAATCAAAAATATTTTTTTAATTGATTCAAACTGGTTTACATTTAAGAAAATTTGGCAAATTTTTTATGAAAAACTTTTTTTAATTAGGAGATTAGAAGGGAGATAAGTCGCCACTTTTCAGATTGTAATATATTCTCATAAACACACAGAAAAAAATATTTCAAATAATTTTTTAATAAAATTATTAATTAACTTTATATTGGAATTTAATTATATGATTTATTAATACAATTAATTTTCTAATTGGTTTTCAGTTTTGCTTTTTAATAAATTGACAGCTGTTAATAAAATATAGAGAAAAATTAAATATTAGTCTATAAAAGTACAGAAATAAAATAAATTTAAGTAAATTTTCAAAAATGTTCAGCTCATTGCATCTATTTAAGGAAAAGAAGTAATAATATCAATTATTCTAGTTATTAATATTATCATTTTGATGATTGGAGCAAAATCAATTAAAAATTAATTAATATTACAAATTTCGTAATTGAAGTCCATTTTTACTTTTTTCTGTGCATAAACGGCTTTACTAAAATCGTGTTGTATTGAAGGTTTAGATATGTTGTTACGACAGCCATCGGTTTCTCGCTAAGAAATCGGAGAATGATACACTGACTCTATAGGAGTATAGTTAGACTTCTACTAACCTATACTTCTGTAGTATAGTGGACATTAATCAAACAGCACCTACAAGAGCTTTACAAATAATTATATTTGTATTACCGATAGAAGTATGAAGCGGCCCTTCAGCCAATTGCTTCAAAATGTTTAGGGAATAGATAAAACGGGATCAGATCATATCACCAATACATAATCGAGGCATTTAACCGATATGTATATTCATAATGAGGAATTATCAGATAGGATGCTTAATGTAACTATTGCAGCCACATGTATTTCAATGATACCAAATTGTGAATCCTGGTCTAATAGAATTTTGACTCAGGTACCCGTTGATACTAATGGCTTCACGGATGGGTCTAAAGAATAACCAGACTGCTTAACTAACTTCACTTCCAAGTGCTTAACTAAGTTCACAATTATTTTAGACACATTATTTGTATACCTAGTCACCGTTGAACAAAGCTAAAGAATAACGGGAAATAAACTTGAAACCCCAAAAAGATTTCGAAGCAATCAAAAGAAAGAGTGCGCTAAAATGGCAACACTGTGGAATAATGATAGCGTGCGCAGAATAACCAAACTACTCTAGGGAAAACCAGATGAGGATGGAACTATGTTTCGGTTAAGACTGAATAAAAAAACTGATATAAATAAGATATAAGCATCTCAAATGGATGCATGAAATAATTTTTTTATTTCATGAAATTAAAGTGCTATATGAACATCAAGTGTGTACTTTGTTACTAAGCTGTTTTGGAGGTTTCTAGAGGATAATAGTGGGGAATCAGTGACCCCAGCAGTCTAGTACATGATCCCCAGAAGAAACCTTATGCACCAATGATATATTTTTTTTTTTTTACATTAATAAAGTAGCTGTTGTCAATACTTTTTTATTACAACATTAATCAAAATATTTTTTAAATCCAAAAGAACTAAGAAAATTATTACAACAAATACTTACCGGAAAATACTTACGAGGGTTTTGAAAACAAAAATTTATCATTTCTGTCTCCCGTCATATTTAAATGGAAAATGTCTCTGATTTTTTACTATATGAAAATATCAGCCTTATGGATTACAATCAACCCTATATTTTCTTTATACAGTTAAAGATGTTTGATTTAATATTTGTCAAAATTTAAAATTCTTTCCGTTTTTTAATTAGAAGTAGCAGACGACATAAATTTTTATGTATAACTTTTTTTTTGTCGTCCTCTTTTCAAAGTGTTGCCTTTTTAAATTAACTTCTTAATATTATTCTATTAAATTTACCAAATTAGCATACATTATGTTTTTATGATTAGCCTTTAAAAATATGTATGTATGTATGTATGGATGTATGTATGAATGTATTGACAAAAAATATGCGTAACATTTTTTTTAAACTAATAAAATGAACATAACTATTTTATTTATCATTAGAATTAATATGATTTTTGGCACGCAACACTTTTTGATTTTGGCATGATTAACTCGACTCGATAATGAAAATTATAATATAAACGTTTAAGTATTTTTCATAAGATGACTAATTGTTTAGCATGTGATAGAATAGATTTGTTTAAGAAAAAAATCCCCTACAAGGCTAAATATTTTAAGTACATATTAATGTTTGTTTCAATATCTAAGTGATTTAAGAACATGTAACGCTAAATTTCGCACCTTAATTTTGAGGTTTGGCAAAAAATTACTTAGGATGACATATTGACCAATTAACATATTTTACAATTAGCATTAATTTAATATTTTAAATTAGCTTTGTTTTGCTAAATAACATCTAGAAACTGGGGTCCATGACACTATGAGTAAACCAGAGGTAGTATATACTCACACAGATGAAATAAAATATTCACGAGTATTTTATTTGGTTCGAAATTTTTCTGTTTTTGGAAGCAAAATTTCTTCATAAAGTACATATGCGCTTTAAAGGTCCTTGTTGACACGAATTATGTTGACTTAAAGATCTTCTGTCATTTGTCGATTTTTAACAACTTAAGAAAGTTCCGTAATTTTTAACTCAAATAAATATTTTTATTTCCTTATTCGATTTAATTACAATTAAATTTCAACCAGGTTATTGTAATAATTTTTAAATTAATTGTGGAATTTTTTTAAATGGGGTTATTGAAAAGTCTAACTTTCATTTTTCTTTTTTTTTTAATTTTTAATGTTTTTTTTTTAATATTAGCAATCGATTAATTTGCAATTAAATTTCGTAGCATTAAATTGTAAGAAATTAAAAATTCTATTGTATTTTAATTGCGAACCCCATATCGTTCCCATTCAGGTCGTCGAACTTTGGTTTACAGTAATTTGTAATTACCAAGACTAGATTATGGAAAATACTACTTTTTATACCCATCATCAAAAAGATGGGGTATAAAAATCATTTAAGACCCCACAAAGTATATTTCCTGGGTCCTGGTTAGATTCTGAGTCGCAGGATAGGGTACGAACGGGACAACGTAGAATTGAAAAATGGTTAATAAACAAAAAAATTATGGGCTAAAAACTAGAAACACGGGTGTCCGTTTCATACTTTTCTGCCGATATCTCTTAAACAAAAGCATGTACAACAAGGAAATTTTGTATAGTTTTATGGTCGATATAAACTTGGAAACCAAAAATGGGCGTGGTCCGCCCACCTCCCATATAAGGTGAAACTTCAACGAAATTGTGTTCAAATAGTCCAAGGACCAATGTAAGCTCAGAAACAAAAAAGTGGACGTGGTCCGCCTACTTTACCGCCCACCTCCCAAATAACGTAAAATTAAAAAAAAGTTGATGGTGAGTATTCCGCCGAGCCGAATATAACATTCACTCTTGTTTAAAATTATAAATGGGTTCAAAAATTAATAACAAATTGTTTTAAAAAAAATTTTCAAAATTCAAAAATTTCAACGTTTCTTTAAGTAAAAAGTAAAAAAAACAAAGGCGAATGTTATATTCGGCCCGGCCGAATCTATATACCCACCATCAACTTTTTCAAATTTTACGTTATATGGGAGGGGGCTGTAAAGTGGGCAGTAAAGTGGGCAGTAAAGTGGGCGGACCACGCCCATTTTTGATTTCCGAGTTTATATCGATCCACGAACTATACATGCAAAATTTCGTTGTCGTACATGCTTTTGTTGAAGAAATATCAGCAGAAAAGTATAAAACGGACACCCTGTGTTTCTAGTTTTTAGCCCATAACTTTTTTGTTTATTAACCGATTTTGCCCATTTTCAATCCCAAGCAAACCTTATATAAGACAAATATTTTTGCTAAATTTCGTACCCCTACGTTGTCCCGTTCGAGCTCTATCCTGCTTTCAACAGACGGACAGACGGACGGACATAGCTAGATTGACCCAGAATCTAACCAGGACCCAGAAAATATATACTTTGTAGAGTCTTAGATGATTCCTTCGACATGTTAAATACGGAATGACAAAATGAATATACCCCGCACCTTTTTGATGGTGGGTATAAAAAATTATATAGTATTCATCTATAAATAATTGGTAAACATATGCACTTTATATGAATTCTGTCACAGGTTAATAACATCAAGATACCAATGTCATTTTAAATTGAATCTCAAAACTATACCTACCAATATCTATAAATATATTCAAACACGTTTTCATACAAGAATGAAGTAAATGCGTAAGAAATAAATGCAAAATAATTTATGCAAACAAACTTTAAAAAACATCATACATATTCAAATATGAAATCCATTCAATTCAAATTCAATAAATTATAGACCAAAATCAAAACCCCAAAAAAAATAGAGTTACAAATTACAAATACAATAAAAGATACAGAGTTTATCTATCCATCAAAGTAACTCACATACTCCCTTAAGTCCACATGTTAAAAAGCACATCAGCAAAAAGTTTGTATTTGTTTGTTGTGATCATGGTGTAATCATTTTTAACAAAGTGAGATTAAAATCAGCTGCTTAATATTTTTGTGTAATACTGAAATGTCAAATTTTGCATATATTGGTTTGTTTATAAACAACTATAAATATTTCTAGTGGTGAAAATTTTATTTTTAGTAAAGAAAAAGTGCTATATAGAAATATTTAAGTAATTTTAATTTATAAAAACATTAAAAAAAATTTCTTACAATTTATTCTTATTATTTTTCAATTTCAACAATCATTGTTTACAATTTACACGTGTTCCTTTTTGTTTTGTTTTCTTTTGTTTGACGTTTTAGCCTTATTTAAGTCTTTATTATAGCTGCTATTATTGCATTGTTACATTTGTTGCCTCTATGTATATACCTTGTTAAATTATTCTACCATGGTTGTTATTGTTTCTATTTTTATTTCACCGGCTATAACTGCGCTAACGAAACGTTAAGGTCAGCTAAAAATGTACAACTACTAACTAAACAAAATTAAAGAATCTTGAAGAGTGAGTTTTTTTTTAATTTTAGTAGTTAGATTGTTTTAAGAATTAAAGCCATAAACAAAAACAAACATTTGTATTAGCAAAAAAAATAATAAATTCTTTGTTTTGTTTTACCAAAAAGCTATAAAAAAATTAACAAAATTAAAAATAAAAATTCTCATAAAAAATACATTTTATTTGTTTAAAATATTACATTAAATATATTTTTTTATATGTATGTGTACAAATAATAAAAATGCTTTTCAATACTTTATGTCAAAATTAACAATTCTTGTATATTTTTAGCAGATATAAGTGCCGGCAATTTAAGCCAAAGAATCCGATTGTCAAGTTCAGGGATGTTTCCTTATTGTCAAAAAATTATGAAAAAAAAATCTCTAATAATTTCTTGTGCACAATTTTAAATGAGTATTTTTGTTTCGACTTTTTGTTTGTAGCGTTTTTCAAAAGATGTTGAAATGCTTATTACCTTAAATATGGTTATTGTTTTTTTGAATTTGTTGACAGTGCAACTTCTAATCGACAAGTTGGTTTCACATAAAATTTCACATGTCCGTAGGAAAGGAGTGAACAATTTTTATATATCAAAGTTTTTTTTTTTTTTTGTCTTATCCTATTTTAAATACACATTTACTTAAAGCTTACTTGTGCTATTTACTACTTATAGCTTTCGAGTTATTTGCATTCGAAATTTTAACTACATCAATTTTACACGTTCTTGGTCCATTTTTTTATATATATCTCAGTATTTCTGACTGATTTTATTAGTTTTTTCCTTAATTTAAAAACAAAATTATTTATTGAATAAAGAATATTTAATGTCGTCTAGTGATGGACTTAACCGATTCCATCATTAGACAATTTTGAATTTGAAAATTGCAAAAATGAAAATTTTTTGTGTTTTTTTTTTTTCTATTTCTTCTCTAAAATTTAACTTTTTTTAAAAATTTATAATAATTTTATATTTTTTGAAATGTGTCTTCACAAAAATGATTTTAAAATAGAAAATAAGCCCAATAACCCAAGCGGTCTAAATACACACCCTCCCGAATTTGACCTATTTCAATCTTTATGGATACAATTAAAATTTATGTCAATAGAATCTATTTAGAAAAAATCGAGCTTCTCTACTGAGGGGTATGAAAGGTCCGCCTTCCAAACTTAAAATTGTTCACCTCTCTGTAACGCATATGTAAAGTTTTATGTAAATCCAACTAGCCGTTTATAAGTAAAAAACTTATTTCTAAAAATGTTCGATTCTGCCCAGAAGAATTGAACCATAATAGTTCCAAAACCCATTTTCTTTTGGAAATAATTCTGCAACTTTAAAGATATCTCAATAACATGGCCAGAGCTGATATGCTTTCTAATAGATTTAGAGGAGCAAAAATCCCTAGTGGGTCCCGGGGATAAAGGCTCCCCTTCTAAGTTGGTCATCTCGGGTATATATATAATTTGCTAAGCATTTTTCTCTTTCCAAAGCTTTCTAAAGCCTCCAGACGACGTAGAAAATTGCATATTTTTATTATTATAATATTATATTTTCTGGCATTGGCAAGCTTATACGCTAGTATATATAAATTTTTTTAATTCAGAAATACATTTATGATTTGAATGTAACATATGTGTAGATATATCTTTCAGTTTAAGAGATATTTATTCTACCCTTATATTTTTATCTTTTTTTATCGTTTTTTTTTAACACCCTTATTTTGTAAATCCCTTCACCTCACTTTGATAAAATTTTTTAAAAATAAAAACAATTTACATGAAAAATATTTCAAAGTGAGGGGAAGTGTTTTACAAAATAAGGCCCTAAGTTTTTTAAACTTAAGGTTCTTACTTTGAGTCCAAAATTCTTATGAAAGTATCCGCTAGATTTCCTACAAAATTCTAAATAATATTGCTCATAAAATTGTATCAATATATCTATCCAATAAAAAGTTATATATATCTGAATTTGAAAATTATGCAAATATTAAAATTTTTTGGTTATTTTCCAAAGAGGTGGTAGTGGTTTTAACCATAACGTAAATGCATGTAGAACAAAATCGGAGGCACTCTGGGCAACAGTTTTCCTACAAGACCTATCCAAACTTTTTAAATTTTCAAGAAAATTTTTAAATTTATTTGTAAAATTCTCGAAACACAATGCTGGGATCAACAAAAAATTTTGTCAGGTATATGTATACTTTCATATGTTCGTCAAACACAGAAATAGTATTTTCTGACGGAGTCAAAAAAAAGTAAACTTTTGAAAAAGATCTACTCCGGTTGGAGATTTTGGGCATTATGATACAAAAATATGGCTAAATAAATTTTTTGTAATACTCCAAAATTTCAGTAACATAATTTTATTCATTTAAATTTTATTTCAGACCAAATATTTACATTATTTTTCAAAAAGGGTACTCAATGAACTCCGTAACTTACTTAAAATCTTAAATATTTCCTATACTATTTAACCGATTGCAAAAATTATGATATCAATTGAAAGCTTTAATAGTATATTGATTTTAATGAAATATGTATACGACTTTTTTTTGTAAAATATTAATCTTTATGATATCAAAAAATAAAATTGAATGTTTGATCATTTTAATTTTTAACGATTTTTTTTTTTTTTTTTAATTTTTTAAATTTTTTGAGTTATTACATTTTTCGGCATAATTTATTATCTGGTAAACTATTAAGCAGATTAAAAAGTAATGTTGGTGTAACTATTTTTGCATATTCACTTAATATAACCTACTTTAAATTCGACCAATACCTTCTTAATTCTTTTTATACTCTTCACCACAGGTGTAAAGGTGTCATTCCTTTGTAATTTCCACAATTTTTGTCCTTAAAAGAAATGAAGTTGAAATAACGATGTCTGTCTGTGTGTCCGTGCGTACCTCCATTAGTCCCTCGGTTAAAATGGCACTTATGAAGCCCACTGATAACTGCCAAATATAATATATACATTAGGTGGTCCAAAATTCCTTTTTGAGGGCTACATTTAAAAGTACCTAAAATTACAAAAGGGGCTATCATTTAGATCATACTTGCCAAATTTCAACTTCTTACGATGATAAGAATGGGATGCTACACGGCCATTTGCGTCGTTGATCCTAGAACAAATCTTAAAATTTTTTAAAGTAAAACTTTATTAACAAATTTTGTAAAAGAATTACGGAATATGGGTATAATAATTTTTGATTAGCTTTCGTTTGATCTATATATAATTAATTTTGGTGAGTCATCAAATAAATGGGAGCGTAGCATCTTGTTCCAATCATTTGAAATTTATCAAATACGTTCTAAATGATGTCCCCTTTCTAATTTTTTGGTACATTTAAGAGTTTGATAGATTTTTTTACATTGTTGGAACACCCTAATATACATATATCAAACGATCATAAATGGTTTCGAACATTTTTCTATTGAAATTCAGAAAAATCGCTTCATAAATGGCGCAGATTATATATTTTCATTAAACATCTCAAAACTGCTGAAGGGTATATAAGATTCAGCATGACCGAATATAACACTCAAACTTGTTATTCATTAAAACTTACATTTCCAAAAAAAATATAATTTTATGATTTTATTATTTCATAAGAAAACATACATAATTGTTTATTAATAATATAAAAAATAGACATAAATGTTCTTTACCACAAAATAAATAATATCTTTGTTTAACTACTTTAAAAAACCAAAAAGTAGCAACAAAATACTTATACACAAAATTATTTTACTAATAAATGTTAATTTCTGCTAATTTTATGTTCTTATGATTTCCTATTTAAACTAACTGCCTGCTTTGTTAACTATCTACAGTTTCCTCTTTGAACTCTAGTCGTACTTAACAAATATTTATTTAGCATAATTTTGCGTAAAAATAAGTTTTGGCATATTTTTGCTCATTATTGTTTTTGCCATTTGCTCCAATACAATACAATCAATATTTATAGAACGTCCTTATATTTGGTCAGTGATCTTTTCTTCTATTATTAATTCATTTTCGTATTTATTTATATTGATAAATTAATTATTTATTTAATTTTGATTAATTGTCTGCCATATAGTGGTTTACCTTTAATTTTTGTTAAGAATTATGTTTCGTTGATTTAAAAATAGTTTTCAAGTTTTTTTTTTTTTTTTTTTTTTTTTTTTTGAGGAGGTATTTTTGCAAAAAGTGTGCGTGCAGCTTGAGGCGCGAGTCGGGTGTCAGTAGCATCTCCTACTGAACTAATTTTTGTTCTAACAAGATATTAACATATTTAATGATTGCTTGTTGTATTGACTGAGGGTATGGGTTTTAAGCTTGGAAATTATACACCAATACTAAAAATATAAGTAGTGGCATGTATAATTTTTCTTAATTTATGTTTGTGATAAAGAATACTTTAAACAGAATTTTTAAATAGTATGGTTTTTTAATTTAACTTTAACCTGCTGAAAATTTAAAAGCGTGTTTTAAATTTTTGCTTTTAATAAATCTACAAAAAAAAATAATAATTAATTAAATAATAGTTAAAGTCGTAAGTGCAGCAATTAATAAACGGGAAGTTTAAATGATTATATTTGACATTTTAAAACAAGCTAATTTTTTTGTAAGGAGTATGTTTGATGTATTTAATAACAAAATTTATTATATAATAAAAAAGAAATCTTAAAATCTTAATGTATAATAAATATAAAGGTGCAAATTTTTGTTTTATAATTAAATTAACCTACAACAACTTAAAAACTAGAGGGAAACTATAGTCGGTCAAGACCGACCATATGATACCCTACACCATTGTGTATGAGCTAAAAATGTGACCAGTGGCCAATTATAGAACAACAGTAAATGTAAAATAAACGAGAGGGAAACTATAGTCGGTCAAGACCGACCATATTATACCCTACACCACTGTGTATGAGCTAAAAATGTGACCAGTGGCCAATTATAGACCAACACTTAATGTAAAATAAAATATAACAACACAAACAATGCATTGATACAACATCTATATGATTTTATGCACTTTAGGGCGATTTCCGGAAGTAGGTTTATATTAGAGCTATGGTAAATTATAGACCGATTCTCATGAATTTTGGCAATGTTGTTTCTAATTATATAAAACTTATTTGTGTCGAATATTAACTTCATACTAACATTTGTATAGGATTTAGGCACGTTAAAGTGATTTTCGGAAGAGGGGTTTATATGGGAGCTTTGGTCAATTATGGACCGATCTTGATGAAATTTGGTACAAACATTGATATTTATACAAAACTACTTTGTACCGAGTTTCATTGAAATATTGCTATATTTAAGGCATTTATGATCGTTAAACCCCTATTCCGGGAGGACATTTGTATGGGGGCTAGGTGAAATAATGGACCGATTATAACCAATTTCAATAGGCTTCGTTCTCGTGTCAAAATAATTATTTGTGCCAAATTTCATCAAGACATCTCTAAAATTGCGACCTGTACTTTGTTCACAAGGTTTACATGGACAGACAGACGGACGGACATCGTTAAATCGACTCAGAAAGTGATTCTGGGTCGAACGGTATACTTTAAGGTGGGGGTCCGATAATTCTTTCTGTGCGTAACAAATATCAGCACAAACGCATAATACCCCAACCACCTATGGTGGTGTAGGGTATAACAATAAATTATATCCTATCGGATCTAATTGAAATGTATAGAAACGTTATAGAGGAGGACTTAAGCTTCCTTGTAATAATTCGGAATGATTTACAGGGTGTCAAAATTTATTATCTCTTGCATGAAAACATTTTAAGAGCTTGTAACTTCCACTATTTCTTCTATGTTAAAAAAATTCTTGCACATGTAATCTCCTACGGTCAGAGCGATATTTATGTTTGACTTTTTGATTTTTTGCCTTGACTTTTTTTTTGTTTTTTCGCGAATAATTTCAAAATTCTTTCTCCGATTCTTTCTCCTAATTAAAAATTATATAATGAAGTACAAGTAACTACTTAGGAGCTTATTTGAATAGGAATTTTTTTGGTATTTTATAAAACCAACTCAGACAAATCGTTTTTTAAATATGTTGCAATATGTGATACATTAATTTGCTATATCGACAACTGTAGATAATTCAAATGTGATTTATAGGCTTAAAACTTGATCAGGCGAATCTAAATTGACTGAGAAATCTTAAAAAAAAAAAAAAATAAAATTATTAAACTGTCCTCTATATTATTTCTCATCCGACAACTCTTTCAATTAAAAGCACTGACATTATAGCTATTTCATTACAAAAATAAATTAGAAAAATTTTAATGATATAAAAACATTGAATTAGAGTTGTTTTCCACTTTTAATTGAGAGAGTTGTAAGATAAATAGTATTTTGTTTTTATTTTAATGCCGTTCCATTTTATTTTTTGCTTGTGTTGTCAAGACAAGCTTCATTTTATTGTTTTTATGGTGGATATTTAAAATAATAATTTTTATTATAAAAGTCAGAGGATTATTTTTATTCTTTTATATTTTTTTAGTAAAAGTAATACATTCAAACACGATTATAACAAACTCGCAGGGACCAAAAAATTTAGTTCGTTATAAACGTAGTTCGTTATATCCGTAAAAATTCCAATAAAAATTACACTGCCGGTCAACAGAATAGGTTCAAGATTTTTGTTTCATTAAAACTCTTGTTATTTTTAAAATAATAATGAAATTAATATATCTTTTTCATAATAAGTTTTAAAGTACTCAATGCTAAGATATTTACAAGCAAAATAAATTTAAGTAAGAACTAAATGCGATTTTTAATGATTTTTTTTCCAAAAAGTGAATCTTTAAGGTAAATTTTTTTGGGTCATCAGAATAGGTTCAGCATTATTTATTCAATAAAACAACAAGATGTTTGGATTAATTTGGTACCTTTTTTTGTTTTATTATATTAGTAGGAAATTATTAATAATGAAATTAGCCTTTTTTTATTATACTTTACCTTGTAACAAATAAGGTTTGCTTCAACTTTCTCCAATCTCTTCAGATAATGATACCACTGGTCAACAAAAAAATCCTCCCCCATAGACGAATAGTTGGACTTGATGTATTTTGATGTACTAAATACGAATCTGCTTTAATTTTTTTCCATCAGGTCTGGATTTTTTTTTTTATGGGCGTGTCTAATATTTCACCCATAGTAAGGTCATTACTCTAGTATATTTCCTCATAACTCAAGAACGGTGTGTACGATTGACATAAGTGATACACCAAAAGATGCGGACTAAAAATATCTTCAAATCATTCTATATTATGTGCTCAATAGTTTCGGAGTTATTTTGAAATAAGTGTCGGAAAAAAATAATTTTCATGCATAATTTTAGATTTTTTTGTTACTAAAATAAAATAAAAACATCTTATAGTTTATCATCTTTATCTGTAAGCTAGTAATGCTGTGAAGAAAATAAGGTATGTATCTTCAAAATTGATGCACAAATCGTGATTTTATTCACAGTTAAGTAAAAACACCCATGTTACATACAATTGCGTAGAAATACAGTGGTGGGCAAAAAAAAAAAAAAAAAAAGGAAAAAAAGTTTTTCTTGAAACAAAAATAGGTGAACTATGTGGATTCTGACGAGTTAAACAAGAATCTATCGGGTACTGATTTTTTTTTTTATGTGCATGACTAATATTCAGCAGATACACTATAAAATTTTAGAATGGTTTGTCGAACTTAGGCTATAACTCAATAACCATTTACACGATTTTGATAAGTGATACATCTAAAGATGCAAAATTGTCTTCAAGGTATGTCAACAATATTTTTCATTCGCTCAAGAATTTCAGAGTTATGGATCAAAATTTTCACCACTTTTCAAAAAAAAAAAAATTTTAAATATTCGGTACCGAATAACTACAAAAATATTAACTGGACGAAAAATTATATAAATTCAGATCAAAGACAATTTATGTCGCTATATATTAAAGTTCAATTTATCTTAATTGGACAAACTGTTCTCGAGTTATACAAGTGTGACTGCCTAAAGGCCTGGTCATAGTAATCATGCCCATAAAAAAAATCAATGCGTGATAGAAAAAGCACGTTATTTAGCACGTTGAATTCTATCTATTTTTTTTTTTTTTTTTTTTGTTTTTGTTGTCCACTAGTGTATTTCCACTTAGCTATAGGTATGCATGGGTATCCAAACTTAACTGTGAATCCAATCAAGATTTGTGCATCAATTTTTATAATATGTGGTTTTATTTACTCGCAGTTTTGTCAGCTTTGAGATAAAGGTGATAAACTTAAATATTTTTAATGTTTTCACTTAAAAAAAAAGTTTTAGTAAAAAAAAAAGAAATCTTGAATTTTGCAAGAAAACATTTTTTTCCGACACTTTTTTTCGAAATATCTCCTAAACTATTGAGCGGATAAAAATTTGATAGTAAAGCCAATGTTATTCCACATATTTTAATGTATTATTTATATAAATCGTGCATACCGTTCTCGAGTTATAGTGAATTATACTCGAGTAATCGGCTTATTTAGGGCGCAATATTAGACACGCCCATAAAAAAAATCCCGACCTGATGGAAAAAAACTGAAAGCAGATTCGAGTTTACCATGCGGAATTCCATCTAGTCTACATATTTTTTTTTTTTTCGAAGGAGCTCAAAAAAAATTTTTTTTGTCGACCAGTGTATTTTGTCCTCGTATTGTCTGTCCGACTCATAAACATTACGTGACAGCAATTTAAGGTCGAGAGAGTATGCTGGCCCCTCCTAAGTGGTATTATTTTGACTTCGAATTTATTGTTTTACCGCTACCTTGGTGTGAATAGGGTCATTGACGAGCTGGAATGTGAATGGAATGAATTAAAATAGTGTGTAAAGTGTAAAAATAATTTTTCCAGAAAGCTTTTGAAAGTTTTTTCCGTAATTCTATGCGAAGAAAATCTAAATTCACATGTCTCATAATATGAAGTTGCAACCTACGCCATCACCAGGGCAAGTTTTTCAAGATTTTCGCTTGCAAAGTAAGCATTTGCATATTTCAAAAGAATTTCACAAAAAATGCTTATATTTTAAATCTTTGCATAAATTTGCATATAATAGATACAAAAGTTAATTTTCTTAACAAAAACCAAATTTTTTGGTGATTTTTTGTAGTTCAATCAATTGATTTTTAAAAATTTTTTTGTGAGTATTTTGAGTACATTGTAAATATTGTAAAGAAAAAAATTCGGAAGCGTCAATTATGATACTTAAAATTAAAATAGTTATATTTTTATAAACATCGAAATTTATTTGAGATTGAAAGTTAAAAAATGCATATTTGTGCATATTTTCTACACATTAATATATAAGAATGCATAAATTCGTTGGTTTTTATATACATATTCATGCTATTTTTGCATATTTCTGTGCATATTATACCATTTTTTCGTGCTTTTTCAAGCGCATATTTCAATTATTTTTGTGCATATAAAAACTTGCCCTGGCCATCACACTTCTTTCGGAGTTTTATGGATACATAATTAGCATTTTTCTTCTCTCAAATAACGAAATTAATAATATTTAAAGCCATTTGAGACATCCAGATTGATTTTTTTTCATCCTATTGAAAGATATGTTTCATTTCTTTTTTAGAACATGAGTTCACGGGTAAACGGGAGTAATTTCACTTCACGAATGGTGTTTAGAGGTGGGTTCTTTATAATTTTTAGTCTTCTTAGGTGCACTGAATTTCGAATGTTTTCCGGTAAAACACTTAAATATCTGATTTTTGTTAAATTTTTGACGGTGAATCTTCTGTCAGCGTTCATTGTTGCTTTATAATTATCTCTTTTTATATTTTTCCCATAGCGAGGCTGATTTCTTAAAAAGTTATTCAAAATATTTCTACTTCTACCAAATTGTCCATACGCTATAATTTTGCTTTTTTCTTTTACGCGACAAATTTTTAAATATTTTTATAGAAAACTATTGAAAATGTTAGGAAAACATACAATTATGGGCGATTGATTTTATTCTTAATGTACCTATTCAGATAACCCAAAAAAATTATCTTAAAAAATAATTTGTTTGGAAGAAAATCCGTTAAAAATCGTACTTAGTTCTTTATTAATTATTTTTTGCAATTAAACATTTTTGAATTCAAGACTTTACAAATAAAGCTGAAAAAAATATAATTACCTTATTTATATTTAAAAATAATCCGCCTTTTAATGTCAGGATAATCTTGAACCTATTCTGTTGACCGGCAGTGTATTTTGAATCAAAATACATGTATTTCATTACGATACTAATATTTGTAATTAAATCGTATTTCTTTCCTTTAAAAATTAACTGTATTTATTACTTTTATATATTAATGATTTCAATATATCAAGAAGAATATTTTTTTTTTATTCATCAGTCATTTCATAAGTGTCAAACTGAGATTAGTTATATTTTTTATAATCATTCAATATTTTCTTTTATTACAGAGGTCTTGAAATTTGCATGTTCTGAGATGTTTACTCTTGGAGGCACAACGATTTATTTTATTTTTAGCTATTTTCTATAAATGTGTATGCGTTATGTTAAAAAGGTAACAACTGCAAATATAAAATTCCTCTTTTATTTGTCCAATAATTTAAATTGAAATTAATTAAAATTATTTCTATCTGTCCAATCATTTAAATTGAAATGAATAAAAGTTATTTCTGTTAGTTTTTAAATTTTTGAAAAATTGTGAAATATGCAATTTTAATTATTTAAAAGTAGTATTTGTTCGTTATAAACGTAGTTTTTTGTATGAAGTATATTTCTTGGGACCATAAAAATATGTTCGTTATACAAAAGTTCGCAATAACCGTGTTCGCTATAAACGCAGTTATTTGTATGAAAAATGTATGTAAAATCAATGGGACCGAAGAGACGTGTTCGCTATAGCAAACCGTGTAGTCATTTTATTACATACGCGAAACAAGCACGAAACTATATACCCACCATGAATTTTTTAAAATTTTACGTTATATGGGAGATGGGCGGACCATGCCCATTTTTTTGTTTCCGAGTTTACATTGGTCCTTGAACTATTTGTACAAAAACAAACCTTATATAAGATAAATATTAGAGCCAAATTTCGTCCCCCTACGTTGTCCCGTTCGAGCCCTATCCTGCTTTAAACAGACGGACGGACATCGCTAGATCGTCTCAGAATCTAACCAAGACCCAGCAAATATATATGAATGACAAAATCAATATTTTTTGACGGTGGGTACAAAAAATCGGCAAAACGAACGACAAAATAAAAATTTTCAAAACGGCAAAAAACGCCAAAGCGAAAAAAATTTTCAAAGCCAAAAAAATCGCTAATCTGAAAAAAATGCCAAAACGAGAGATAAACGCTTTAGTGCGAAAAATCGCCAAATCTGAATAAAAACCCTAGAATGACAAAAAAAACGTCAAAACAAAGGAGAGGTATTACAATTATTCAAAGTTCGCACTCTCAACTTTAAGAATTTTAGAGAGAGAGAGTTTCTTTCGTATTTCAGGTGTTATTAATCGAACGAAACAAATAGTACCTATTCTGAAGTTTCAATATCTGGTTTATACGGCGGGTGGGCCAAAAGTTCTCATCCTTTATTTTCCAAATAAATAACTGGTGGCGTAACATGAGGTCAAGCATTATTACAATGAAAAATTATGGATTCGTACATTGCCTTTGGCAATTTTTTGGCCGGACTTTACATACAATTTTTTGCACTTTGAATTATAATAATGGATCCATTTTTTATTACCCTTAAACTTTATGATGCTGGAGCAACATTTTACACAAAATAGCTTTTCGACAACTCTTGGCTTCAGTTCGTGTCGCATCCAATTTTCTTGATTTTGTATGAATACATTTTTAAATGTGAATTTTTTTTTTTTTTAACTAAACCCAATGATTTTCAAGCACTTCTAATGTTCTAACCTTTCATCTTCAAACTTTTCTAGATTGCCTGACGCTCCTTGTCATGTACATCAAAACCATTCACGATAAGTTGTCCCAAAAAATGTCCATACAAAGTTTAAACAAATTTCAAAAATTTTTACACCCAGAGAAAAATCAAACACGTGTTTGCAACGCTATTATTCAGAGTCTTTAGTGAATCTACCTCGCCTATGTTGAAATTCATCATTTTGTGTTCAAATCATTAACGAAAATTGATACCAATTGGCATCAAATTGACACCACTTCAGTATTGAATTATCAAATTAGATTAAAATGTTTAAACGAACGGTATTAAAAAGCCGATACCATAAATTGTCAATATAATCACAACCGTCGTCGATTTTGAATCGAATTCCTTCACTTAGTGTACGAAATTTAAAGTAAAGTTTATAAAATAATAAAAAATATTTTGTAGGCACATACCACAAATCCCACTAAGAGAGAAGTTCTGACATCTCATAGAAGGGTGCCTCCTAAATGTAATTTTTTTAAAAGATTTGCTAACGTTTACTACTTATCTTTAAAATTCGAGAGTTATACTACAAAAAAGAAAAACAGAAATTAATTTAACGGAAGTGTCTTTTAATTTCCTAGATAAATGTTTACTTCTTAATTATTATAATAAAAATATAAATATTAAGCAAATAATGCGTGAAAAATGCGGAATAAGAATTATGAAATTCTGAGAAAAACAAAAAAGAAAAAAATATTTTAAAAATATAAACAAAAGCACGATCGAATTGAATTTAGTAAAACAGATTAAAATCTTTCCGACTTATTTTCTATAACAAATTTTAGTTTTTAATGAACTTGAATATTTTTTTTTTTTTTTATTATTATTATTAAAATAATTGCACTTGGCTTTTTCCATTTTTAATAAAAATAACACATATTAATTATATATTCACCACAACAACGATTTACATTTGCTTATCAAAAAACAAATAATAATAATAAAATTATGATGTAAGAAATATTTTCTTGTTAAATGTTTACGATCATAAACGTAAAACACTTAAAAGACTTTTTTTCTTTCAACTTCTCTATAAAAAGTAAAATTTATGCATTTTATGTGTACTAAGGCCTAAAACAAAAGTGACAGTACCGGCTTTACTGACTAACTTAAATATTGTTGTCATCAGCCTGGCAGTACACAAAGAAACTGAAGAAATGAAAATAATAGTAGTTGGCACAGCTTACACCACAAACTTGGTTCACCGACTGCTCTACTGACATACTTTTTTCAGTTTATATTTTGGTTTTGGTTTACAAAGAAATATTTAATAATAATAAAATAAAAAAAATAACAACTTGCACTTTCAAAGAGTGTTATTATAGTTCGTTGGCTGCTTTAATGGACGGACTTATTTCAGTTTTGAAAAATGCTTAGAAAACTTTTATTTCTTGCTGTTGTGGCTGTAATGCACTTTTTTATGTTTATATTTGCAATGAAAAGTGTATAGAAAAAACGTCAAAAGTAGCAGCAACAAGTTGAGGTAAAACTAACGATGTATTGTACTTAAATATTAAGGGTAATCACAGATTGATGGCAGAAGTTTTTTCTTTCATAATAAACAAATATTTGTATATCATACATTAAAATAAAATAATTTTGACAATGTAATTATTTAAGAATATGAGCAATAAAACGTAGCTTCTAAATATTAGGGGAATACCCATCTTGTTAATAAAAAAAAATATATTTTTGAATTTTTAAATTGCAGCAGAATTTATACAAATTATAACTTCATTAAATATAATTAAAATAGGTAAATTTTGTAAATTAATAATATGTATTTTGTGAATACCCCTTAATACTAATAAACAAATATTACTCAACTCCAGTATGGTAAGCCTTTCGTTAATATTTTAACACATTTTATTAGCTCTCATATGTAATTTAGCTCAAATAAAATAAAATTTATAATATACACACAACCATGACGTTACAAATTCATATACAAATAAAATATTATTTTCTTTTCATATGCAGCCTTTTTTGCAAAAACTGCACTTTTTTTTAGTTGCTCCATACAAATTGCACTCGAAATTGTTAGTTTTGGTCATCCAAAGAAATTTTATACGACTATGTATGTTCAAGCGATCATGACATTGATATTAACACTTGAGTGTTTGAACAATTTTTTAATAAATAAAACAAAAAAGTTAATTTATTACCAACATGAAAAACAAACTGTTAAAGATTTATGACTATTTAGGAAAATTGTTATATTTTGCTAATAAATAAAAATATTGTATTAATTTAGTTTTTCATAAAATTTTATATGAAAAGCAAAAAAATATAAAAAAGTTAAAATAACTATATTAAACTCTTCATGAATGTTAATGGTAAATATTTCCTTTAGTTTTTATTCATTTAAAAATTTGTTAAAAACCTCTAATTGTAACTGTAACAACTTTACAATATTATTTCATTTATTTTCTAATAATTTAAATATTTAAAAATTTATTAAACAAACTCGTATATGTAATAATTGTTAAATAAACAGGCTTTATGATTGCAGCATTTGCCACAAAATGTGCGCTTTATAACCCACAATTATGAGATCGAAAGTAATTTTTCTAAATAAATGGAAATACAAACATGTTCGGACAAGTAAATAAACCACAATGTGGAAAACGTTGTAAATAAGAGAAGAAAAGAAATATTAATTCCTGTGTAAATAAAGATAAGGGAGCAGGTTACCCTTCCACAGATTTGTACAGAATGTGAAAATCTGTAGATAATCTATCAAAATCGAATATTTCCTAAAAACAATTTTATGATAAATCTAAAGATTCTATAAAAAAAAGTATCGATAACTTTAATTTCGTAAGAAAAAAATATATATACTTTAGTTTTCTAAAGAAAATCTAACGATAACCTTCATTTTCTAAAGAAAATTTATCGATAAAAAAATCATCCATAGAAAATTTTGCGATATCAATAATTTTGAATAACAAACATTTTCTATAAAAAAAATGTATCGATAAATTGAATCTTCTATAGAATATTTATTGACAAATTGAATTTTTATAGACAATTTATCGATAAAAAGAATTTTCTGTACACAATTTATCGATAAATTGAATTTTCTGTAGACAATTTATCGATAAGTTTAATTTTCTTTAGACATTTTATCGACAAATTGAATTTTTTATAGAAAATTTAACGAAAATCGAATTTTTTGTACACATTTTATCGATAAATTTAATTTTCTACAGAAAATTTATTGACAAATTGAATTTTCTATAAAAAATGTATCGACAAATTGAATCTTCTATAGAATATTTATCGACAAATTGATTTTATAGACAATTTATCGATAAAAAGAATTTTCTGTAGACAATTTATCGATAAGTTTCATTTTCTTTAGACATTTTATCGATAAATTAAATTTTCTATAGAAATTTTATCGACAAATTTAATTTTCGATAAGTTGAATTTTTTTTAGATATTTTATCGACAAATTTAATTTTCTATAGACAATTTACCAAAAAATTGAATTTTTTATAGAAAATTTATAGATAAATTGAATTTCTATAGAAAATTGATCGATAATTAAATTTTCTATAGACAATTTATCGATAAAACGAATTTTTGATAAAAAATTCATCAATAAATTGAATTTTCTTTGTAAAATTTATCGATAAATTAAATTTTCTATAAAAAAATTTATCGATAACAAAATTTTTTAAGGAAAATTTATCGATAATTTGTATTTTCTATAGAAATTTTATCAAAAATATTTATTTTCTATAGAAAATTTATCGCTAACAAAATTTTTCTGCAGAAAATTTTACAATAACAAAATTTTTATGGAGAAAATTTATCGATAACAAAATTTTTCTATAGTAAATTTAAAGATAACAAGAATTTTATATAAAAAAAAACAATCGATAACAAAAAATGCCTATAAAAAATTTATCGATAACAAAATTTTCTATAGAAAATTTAACGATAACAAAATTTTCTTATAGAAAATTTATCGATAACAAAATCTTTCTACAGAAAATTTATCGATAACACAATATTTCTACAGAAAATTTATCGATAACAAGAATTTTATATACAAAATCAATCGATAACAAAAACTTTCTATAAAAATTTATCGATAACAAAATTTTCTATTGAAAATTTAACGATAACAAAATTTTCCTATAGAAAATTTAACGATAATAAAATTTTCCTATAGAAAATTTATCGATAAAAAAATTTTTCTACAGAAAATTTATCGATGCCAAGAATTTTATATAAAAAATCAATCGATAAAAAAACTTTCTATAAAAAATTTATCGATAACAAAATTTTCTATAGAAAATTTATCGATAACAAAATTTTCCTATAGAAAATTTATCGATAACAAAATTTTCCTATAGAAAATTCATCGATAACAACATTTTTTATAGAAAATTTGTCGATAACGTATATTTTCTATAGAAATTTTATCGAAAACATATATTTTCTATAGAAAATTTATCGATAACAAAATTTTTCTGCAGAAAATTTATTAATAACAAAACTTTTCTATAGAAAATTTATCGATAACAAAAATTTTATAAAAAAATAAATTGATAAAAAAGTTTTCTATATAAAATTTATCAACAACATATATTTTCTATAAAAATTTTATAGATAACAAAATTTTTCTTTGGAAAATTAATTGATAGCATAAATTTTCTGGGAAAAGTTATTCGATGAATTAAATTTTTGATATCTTAAGTTTCCTATTGAAAAGTTTTCGTTTGCTTAGATATCTAAAGAAACTTTTCAATATTTTTCTATAGAAAATATATATTTTATTTTATTTCACTTTATTTTATTTTCTTTTAAAGTCCTTTTCAAAATGATTGCCTTATCCCTTACGTATCGTTACAAGAATAATGCAAACAACAGCATACATAACTAGAAATAAAAAGAAAATCCCCTCTAAACCATTCTCTTTCAACAAAACAAATGAACACAAATAAACACATATGTATGAGTTTACCACAAACAAAACAAAAAAACACTTGTAATTTCTTGCCATTATTTAGGCCGGTACATATTTACAAAATTAAATCATAAAAAGCCTTAGTGGCTACAAAAGAGTTTAAACAAAAAAAAAAAAAAAAAAGAATTGAGAGTCTTGTGGTGTAGCAATGAAATGGAATCCAAATTGTAATAAAAAAGTGCACTAAAATCTTACAAATACTTTCAACTACTAAAACAACTACTATTACAACCTGTTGCATTCATGGTAATAACTAATGCAACAAATTGAAAAACTTGAAATATTAAATATTCCATCAAGTTAGACAGACGACTTAACAACCAGCCAACTAACTAATGGAATAACTGAATAATAGACAGACTTGGAGACTTTTGAAGAAGAAAATCAAAGAAAAAAAAATATAGGCGATCATTACCACAGCAGGTAATTATAAGTTGGCAACAAACAATCAAACAAATGTTTAAAAGGTCTAGATAATACTCGTACTTAATATTATTAAGAAAAAATACTCATATTACATACACGCGTGTTTAGTAGCTAGGTACAACATGATTTAAAACATAAACGAAACTTGTTTGAAATACTTTTTCAAAAATTCTTTGAGATTTTCTTTTATTTTTATATTTTTCGCTTTGAAAAATTGTGTCTACTTGCTGTCTATCTTTATTAGATTTGGACTTATCTGTGATATTAAATTGTGTGCAGTTTGTTCATCTTTATTATTACATATTTGCTAAGGTGTTGTAGTTATGATTAACTAATATTTGTGGCATGACAGTAACTTTGTAATCTGTCTTGTCATACACGCAACAAAAGTGGAAAATAAACCTTTTGAATGAGCAACCACAGTGTGTGAGTTGTGAGGAGATTATTTTTTAACTCACGTTAAAGCCCTTATGACTCTAGCTTTTTTAGTATTTTTCTTGGATTGATGGAACAGTAATAGAAAATAGAAAAATTTTGTAGAAAGAGTACAACTATATTAAAAAAAATCCAAATATTGCACATTATTTTTCAAAATAATCCTATGTTGTCAAAAAAAAGTACACATTTTTAACTTAAAGTTGACATTTAGAGCTTAATTCATAAAAAGTGTGCAACACTTTTAAAGCGGTTTATAGATGATATCAGCGATTTTAAGCACTTGTTATTTTGGTCTCAGCTCTTTGTTTATTGAAAATTATTTACGAAAGTGTATTAGGATGAAACAAAATAAAAAAAAAATTCTATAACAAATTTATATTTTCTATAGACAATTTATATTTTCAACATATATTTTCGAAAACTTTAATTTTCTATAGAAAATTTATCGATAACTATAATTTTCTATAGAAAATTTATCGATAACTATAATTTTCTATAGAAAATTTATCGATAACTATAATTTTCTATAGCAAATTTATCGATAATTTTCTATAAAAAATTTAACGATAATTTTCTATAGAAAATTTAACGATAACTATAATTTTCAATAGAAAATATATCGATAACTATAATTTTCTATAGAAAATTTATCAATAACATATATTTTCTATAGAAAACTTATCGATAACATATATTTTCTACTGAAAATTTATCGATCATATATTTTCTATAGAAAATTTATCAATCATATATTTTCTATAGAAAACTTATCGATAACATATATTTTCTACTGAAAATTTATCGATCATATATTTTCTATAGAAAATTTATCAATCATATATTTTCTATAGAAAACTTATCGATAACATATATTTTCTACTGAAAATTTATCGATCATATATTTTCTATAGAAAATTTATCAATCATATATTTTCTATAAAGAATTTATCGATAACTATAGAAAATTTATCGATGACTATAATTTTCTACAGAAAATTTATCGATAACTATAACTTTCTGTAGAAAAATTACCGTTAAATATAATTTCTACAGAAAATTTAACGATAACTATAATTTTCAATAAAAAAAATATATTGATAACCATAATTTTCTATAAAAAATTTGTAGACAATTTTCATTAAATATAATTTCTATAGAAATGTATAGAATATTTATCGATAACTATAATTTTCTATAGAAAATTTATCGATAACTATAATTTTCTATAAAAAATTTGTCGATAACTGCAATTTTCTATAAAAAAATTTATCGATAACTAAAATTTGATATAAAAAATTTTTTCCAAAAAAAATAAAATGTACATTTCTAAATGTTCTATATTTATCATTTCAATTAAATAGGTCAATGGACCATAACATAAGTTCAATATAAATAGTTTCTTTGTTTCCGTTTTTCTAAGATGTACAGTCCAATAGCAGACATCTAAAATTTTAACACAACAAACCTCCAGACATTAACTAAATATTATTTTAAAAATTTTAACAAAAAAAATTCTTAAAATTATAATGAATGAATAGTGAGTGCTAAAAAATCAATTTAGCAAAAAATAACGATTCCAAAGTTCATAAAATTATTGCGTTGATAACCAAAACAGCTTTTTGCGTTGATAACCAGCAGCTTTTTTATAACTTGCGTCATTTCAAAAGTACAAGATACAAAACTCGATAAACTATCTTCAAAATGCTTACTAATATTCGAAGCAAAAAATAGTTATAATAAGAATTAGCAACTTAAAAAAAAATAACAACTAATTAACAATTCAAATGGAACCATTTTACCTATGTAGATGTTTATTTATTTAAAATATTTACAACAGCTTTCCAAAAAAAAAAAGAAAAATCGTAAAACAAAGAACAATAACTAATGTCAAAATAACAACAATTCTGTCATAATAAAATCTAACAGTAACCAAAAATATTGGAGAGTTGTAAAATCTAAAATTACAAAATAAATTTTAATTTTATGGCCACCAGCATTAAAATAAATAACTAGAAAAAAAACTTGTCGACAAAGTTGTTGCCGGCTGCTGTTTAAAAAACACAAAATTCATAGCACGTCGATACGCACGTAACTATTTATTACGTTAAGACATTTATGTATTTGTTCCTGGATGCAATTATTGCAATATAAGTATTAAGTCTCGTCACTTTTATGTCATTGTATCTATGGCAAATATGACAAAACTATAAATAAATAATAAATAAGGTACAATATTATGGTTGGCTGTAATGAATATTAACTACCCTACATGAATTATAATTGTTTTTGACATGATTAATATTTCATTAATTTAATGCGTAGAAAAACAAAACCATAACAAATAAATTTGTTATAGGTTATCTAACATTCTGGTTGATAACAATTCTTAACTTAAGCAATACGAGTATTATTGATTTTTAATATCATAATGCGTAGAATAATGGTCAATATTCTGGATGAATTTCATTTATTTCAAATTTACATTTATGATGACATCGTGTTTTCTATTGACAAATGGACATAAAGTCCAATATGAACATTTCTATTTGTTGCATATGTATGATAAAAAATACATTCATCAGTGGTTATAGTGAAGGGTATATCTACTAATATTTATTTATAGATTCATAAATGCGTTAAAAGAAATTATTAACAATACATCTACGTAAATGTAACTGAATCATTACAGTTTTTTTATGTCATAAGAAAAAATTGTAAATTTTAAAGAATAAAACTACGCATGCGCAACCAATCAATCAAATATTCACCTAATGTTCACTACACTACATTACAATATTTTAAAATATTGTAATATGACGGAATACAGTGGTTTGAATTTCAAATGTTTTATACTGTAATTATTTTTTACTTAGTTGATATTAAAAAGAACAAACAAGAAACTTCTTTTCTATTTTATGATTTTGTGAATCGATTTTTAATAGTAAACATATTTTAATGTTATTTAATCATTACATTAAAATAATGATTTCAATTAGGTGTGATTCAGTGTTGAATTTGAACACATACGGGATAGATTTTCTATTGACAGTGAATGGTATCCTTTTCAACACGTACATATGTATGTGGTCGATTTTCACAGACAGAATGGCGAACATCTTTAGCAACTACTTCTTCTTTATAACCTACACCACCATATGTGGTTAGAGTATTATGCGTTTGTAACGCACAAAAAAATCTTTGGACCCCCACCTTTAAGTATATCAATCGACTCAGAATCACTTTCTGAATCGACCTAACGATTTCCGTCCGTCCGTCTGGTTGGCTGCCTGGCTGTCTGCCCATATAAACCTTGTGAACAAAGTACATGTCGCAATTTTAAAGATATCTTAATGTAATTTAGAATAATTATTTTGGCACAAGGACGAAGCCTATTGAAATTGGTTATGATCGGTCCATTATTTCACCTAGCCCCCATACAAATATCCTCCCGGAATAAAGGCTTAAATATCATAAATGCCTTAAATATACCAATATTTTAATGGAATTCGGTGCAAAAAAGTTTTATATAATTGTCAATCTTGGTGCCAAATTTCATCAAGATCGGTCCATAATTGACCATAGCTCCAATCCCATACAAATGTCAATATCCAGTTAATATTGGATACAAATAAGTTTTGTTTAAGTCCCAAATTTTATGAGGTTCGGTCCATAATTTATAGTAGCTCTCATATAAACCCACTTTCGGCAATCACCCTAAATGTCAGTATTAACTTAATATTCTGTATTTGTATATTTCATTTTACACTTTGTAAAAGTTTCTATCCACAATTGGCCACATGTCTAATTTATGACCCCTCCCCAAATTTTGATGCACATACATGATGGTATAGGGTATCATATGGTCGGGCTTGACCGACTATATCTTTCTATCTCGCTTTTTTCTTTATTGTTTTATTTAATCTAGTTCTTAGCTTATAGACGTAAATACGATACTGCTTTAAGTGAAAGAAGTTGTCGCAAATTATTTCTTAAATTAAATAAAAGTGAGTTTGACATCAAACGTAACAGAAAAAGAAGTCATGAAATTAGAAACATTATTGAAAAAAGATACTTGCCAAAATACTAATACATTGCCACAAGAAATTTAACTATTATGTGCGCACCTAGATAGCCGGGTACTTCTGGCGTTTTCAAACTAAATTTTTTCATTGAAATAGGTAATATATAGGTATGTATATCTGAAACTTCTTAAGAACTACAAACTTTCAAAAAATGTATTTATTTTCTTTTTTGTTGCAATTTGCGCAAGAGGCCAATTTACTCTTAACATCCTTAACTGCGCACCAAGGTTCCCGGGTACCTCCGTATGTTTTAAATCTTAAGAAATAATATAAACAAAAGATCTTTTTTTTTAATATTTGTTACGAAAAATTTATTTAATTTAAATAATAAATTGGTTTACATACAAATTAAAGTTAATTTCCCTGTAGTGATAAAAAGAAAAATTCAAAGAATCAATTTTATATAACATCGTGGACATGACTTCCTATTCAGTGAATAGGCATGAAAAAAGAGAACATCTTCCTATGACAAGCCTATGTTAAATTCAATGGAAATGATCCTAATTTACACAACTTCTGGATCACAAGTTCAGGTTCTTATTGACGTATTTGTTCTTTTTTGCTGGGTATATATACAATAGGCCATGTAAAGGATAAAGGTATGTTCAGACTAGTCAAATATTTGACCAAAATGACGTAACCACTATATAAAAATTTTCTAAATTCTCCATTGTAATGGTAACACATTTTTTACTCATTATTAATCATAGCTGACAATTTACCGGATCCTTGTTTCGCGCTGTTTTTCTCCGCCGCCGAAATCGTACTTTTGTCCTACGGACTTCTTAGGCAAAAGTATTAGCTGGCAGTGTAACAACTTTGAATAGTATAAGGTCCTAATAAATATCTACACAGAGAAAACAGATTCATTGTTGCAACCGAATTCTTCGCCAATCGAATTTTGTCGGTTACGAGTACTATCACACAATTCGGTTGCCATTATCGTATAAATATGGTACACATAACTGTTTTCAAAATGAATTCAATGCGATGAACTAATAAAATTATAAACTATTGTGAATGAAAACAAAATTTGGTTTTGAAATTTGCTTTATTGAAAAAATAAATTGACAAAATAATACAAAAATTATATTGAAGTATGTGGCATGTTAAATAAAGGGCAGCACTTATTTACAAAATATTTATGAAGCAACAGATAATTTACCCCCATTAGTGTTACATTTCCATATGGTTAAAACAGTATTCTGTGCAATGATATGTAGCCCTCCTTAATGACTAAATGACGTGAACACTATAAGAAAAGGTGACTCAAAATTCTATTGGCCACAAATATGATAAAACATTCTGCATAAAGAATTCAAAAGCTAATGGAATTTTGTTTCGCATCTCCAACAAATCTGCAAAATACAATTGGCGACAAATAAGTACAAATGTTCTTCATTTATAAATTATGATTTTTTTGCAATCTTTTTGTAATCTTGTTCAAAACAAAATTGTTTATTTTTGAAAATTTATTATGTGAGTATGTCAAAAAATAATTAACTAATTATCGACCAAATTTTATTTTAAATTCAAACAGAATTTTTTAATTATTACACAAAACAAACGATTAGAACAATCAATTTTTAGTAGCAAATCGTTAAAATTATATTTAAATTCGGTCGACTCTTTCAATTTATAAATAAATAAAGAAAATAATTTTCGTAATAAATTTTACTATTGTGGGAACCATTATTTCATCACAATTAAGTGCAAAGTATTAGAAACATGAAAAATCTGTTGTGTTTAGCAGTTTTTAACTACTGCTATTAAATATCAAGTGCTATAATCAAATTTTTGCTTTCGTAATCGTTTTCCAATCAATCTTTTTTCTGTGTGTATGTTTTTATAAACAAGTAAGGACATTATAATAATGGGAGGTAAGTGGGGTTTGAGTTTCATCGATCATCGAACTTGTTTAAGAAATATTAGTGAAAAAGTATGAGCAGGTCACGATAGATACTATGTTTTTCTAGTTTTGGGCCATAAAATTTTTTTATTAACAGATTTTGCCCATTTTTAATACCAAACAAATATTTAAGCCAAATTTCTCCGCTTAGGTATCTTCCCCGACTGCTACTCTGCTTCCAACTGACGCACCTGCTTTCCACTAAAAGGTCTCAGAATCTATTTTTAACATCTAGTTAATATCTGAATTATTTACATTGCAGCCCAATGGAGATTACTGTATCTTCTATGGAGCAACCCAGTACTCTGACATAGCATTAAGTGATACATTCTCTTGACTAACTTCATTCTCTCGACTTTACCATATACCACACATCATTAATTAACGCAGTAGTTCCCAAACTTTTTTTGGGAACAACGATTCACAAGTTACAAGTTCTATAACTTGTTCAATATAACAATTTCTATAACTTATAACTTGTGAACCCTAAAAACGAATAAAATACAAAGATCTGTAACTAACAGACGACCCAAACAACCTTTAACATTAAATGTTACTTAAAGCAACTGTTAACACATTAAGACACCTGTAAAGCCAAAATAAAACACATTAATGTAAAGTTTATAAAAAAAAAAAAAAAAACTTTAACAAATTGTTAAGAAGCAGCAACAAAAAACAAACACAATCTTATTGATATCACCGCTAAACTACTCATAAAATACAACCGCAGTTGCTGAAGTTATTGCCGTCAAAGTTGTCAGCTCTTGTTCAGTCACCTCAACTTAAAACTCTAGTGTAAACAATAAAAACAGTTTACAGTCTTTTATCTACAAATTCACATAAATACAAAAGTATCTATGAGTGTATAAGTTTAAATAACACTAGCAGAAGAAGCAACAATAATAAAAAAAAAGCTTTACTTCGTTCCCAAATCATAGTGATGAATTGTAAATTTAAAAATTTTGAAATTCTTTTTTACTATTTTATGTTGTTCAAGTGAGTATATATCTGTGTGTGTGTATGTGTGTTTTGTTGAGAATTTGTCATTGTATTTGTTGGTGTTGTTTAGATTTAACATCGATCAGTTAAAACAAAAACAACGACTTAATTTCGAATTTGGTTTTTGAATTTTTGATCGTGTTTATTTTATTTGATTTCAGTGTATGAGTGTGTGTTTTTTTTTATATTTTTAAAATATATTTGCGCGAGTCTTAACTGAATTATTTAGTTTTTGTGCAATTGTTGTTGTAGCTGATGTTGTTGTATTTTTATAAGCTTCTACCGTTTCTAGCTGAGTTACAGACATTCGCAACGTTTAGTTCGAATTGAAATTCGCGGCTTAGCGGTTGTAGTGGCTCGGAAAACGGTAACATAATCCAAAACAGTTTTGAAAATTTCAAAATTTGTTTAAAAAAAAAAATTCAAGCGTTTGAAATGTTTTAAAATTGAAAGTGTAAAAAAATCTAACGGAATTTAATTTTAAAAGTATTTGAAATTTTTTATAAATATTGATTTTTCTAAATTGTGTTAATTTTTTTTTTTTTTTTAACATAAATATAAAATGAACAATAACAAAAATAATGATAAATAATTGTGTTCTTGACATACAGAATAATTAAATTATTGCCAATTGCTCGTTGATCTTGACACTAACTTTAATTCTATTACAAAATGAACATTAAACCAAGATTAGAAAAATTTTGTTTTTAATTGAATTTAACTAAGATTTTATAAATTTTCAAATTTAAATAATAAAAGTTTGCAAATTTTGTATAAATAAGTGATTAAAAATGTGTTAAAAAATAATAAAATTAAAATTCTTCTTGGACTTTAAAAACTTGGGACTAATAAAAATTCTATGAGAATTGGTTGTGTTAAATGATATTTTTTTGTGAAGAATCAATTGAAAAACAATTTTTTCTGAATTTTTTAATACTTATCAAAGTCAATAAAAATACTTTGAACATTTTCTTACTTCAAAAGATTTTAATCGAAAATATTACATTCGAAAGTTATTCAATAAAGAAATTTCGAAAATGTTTTTTTTTTTTTAATATACCTATATTTGAATTTAGACAACAAAGAACTTCCAAAGAAGCTCAAAATAATTGAAATAAGTATTAGAGAAGAATAAAATTTTCTTCAATTACTTGAATTAAAATATGTTGATTAAATTTTTCATTTCTTTACATTTTGAAAGTAAAAAATTATTCTTAATTATGAAAACGTTACCAAAAACACTTTAATTGCATTGTGAAGAGTATAATTTGCAACTGCATCCGGCTCGAAGGACCATTAAGAAGTAGCACTATAATAATTTGTAATAAGACACCATGTAATACTTTTCTACTTTAGTTTTATTTGAACCAAAACATTGATTCCTCAAAGAGAACTTTAAATCTTCGATACATTTCCGAAATATAGATCGATAAAATAACAATAAAATAACAATTGCGTTATTTGACGTTCTCTCAATACAATACTTTTCTTTTTTATTTTTAAAGCAGATATTAACGGTAGGTAGGAAAATCTGCAGTCAAAGTCATTAACAATGAAAAATGTTTACCAATTTATTTCCATTACAAAAACATAAAAATATACTGATATTTTGGCCAAAATTTTTAGCTCATTAATGGATCCATATATAGGAAAAATTATTTTAAAAAATCAATTAAAATATTACTCAGAAATTGAAAATACTTTTAATTATTTTTATAATTAAATAATTTGCTTAAAACGAAGTTTTCTAATGACAGGAAAAATATGGTCAATTAAACAATTCATTAAAGATAAAAACTATTCCAATTACTTTTTTAATTGTATCAATTATTCTGTTAAAATTTCATAATATTTTTGACTAAAAATAAAACAATTTAATGGCTTTCAATTATTTTTCTTGTTGTATCAATTAATAAATTAATCAATATAAATAAAAATATGTGATAATTCAAATTTTTTCAATTAAATAAATTACTAAAAATTTAAGTATTCCAAATGAAATTAAAATTTGACATAATAAATACCTAAAATACAGTTTCAATTCAGTTTGAATGATACATATTCAATTATTTTATTAAATGATATTCAACCTATTACAAAAAATATATACAATTACTTAGATGATCACTTACACAGGAAAAAGTAAAAATGGACTTCAATTACGAAATTGCTTATATTAATTAATTTTTATTTGGTTTTGCTCCAATCATCAAAATTATAATATTAATAACTAAAATAATTGATTTTATTATTACTGTTTTTTCTTAAATAGATAATAATGTGCTGAACATTTTTAGAAATTGACTTAAGCTTATTTTATTTTTATATTTTCCATTTTTCTTTATTCAATAATAATTTTTGCTGAAATTCAAGTTGAAAACAAATGTATTTCAAGCTTTGAATCCAGTACCAAGCATTGAATTAAAATAGTATTGCACTTTAATTCATTCTCCATTGAAAAGGAAATTTAAATTCCAGTCAAATTTATTTTACTTGAAAAATTTTATTTTTTTCAATAATATTTCATGTTTAAAATATTTCAATATTTAAATTCATGTTGGGGACTCAAGCAAAATTTTCCAAGGCTTGAATTTTTGCAAAATTTTTGTGCTTATTTGGTATATTTTATTAAGAGCTGTCAATTTATTTAAACAATTTTAAATAAATTAGGAAAATAATTATATTGATTAATATAATTAAATTCCAATATAAAATAAGTTAATAATTTTATTAAAAAATTATTTTAAATATTTTTTTCTGTGTAATATTTATTTATTTTCGATTAACCAATTTGAAAAATAATTAAAGCAGATTATACAAAGAAAAATCTAAAATCATATTTTAATAGTGAAAAATTTATATTCAATTATTTTATTAATTGAAATTCAACTTATTAAAAAATTTGATTTTTAAATATTTAATAAATAATTGATACAATTAGAAAAGTAATTGCAATTATTTTTATCTTTAATAAATTGTTTAATTGATCATATATAATAAACGTAAAAAATTAAGTAAAAAGCTGAGCTCTTAAAAATATCAAAAAATAGTACCTAATAAGGAGTGAGATCGAAAAAATCTTAACACACATTTGGCCTCATAACTTTTTTCGGAATCAATATTCAAAATTTTTTTTGATCTAGTTATCATGGAAAAATACTTCAGTTATTTTTTTTAATCACAACCATGTTAATTTGTACTTATTTTCATCAAAATAAATGACGAAAAAGATTTACGTCGTACAAGTTATTAAAAAATTTCAAAAAATCCAAATAGGTCTTACAAATAATTGGCCACAAAATTAAATGTCGTCCGTAAAACCGTTTCTAATGTTATTAAACAGTATCAGGAGAATTTGACTATTGATGTGAAACCTAGTTTGGTAAGAAAAAAGGACCACATGATATTGGGAAGGCCAGAAAATTGAAGGCATATTGAAAGGAACTCCAAACACATCTGGTAGAAAATCAGCTCAGTTTTCTCAGTGCTTCGACTATTTGGTGCGAAAATTTAAAGCTAATGGGAAAGTTGATAACAATTAAAGTTCAAAAAATTCCAAACTGGAATTCTGCAAAAAAAAATTACAAGCCAAAAATATGACTCGGAATTTAAAACCAAATTTCATACAAAAATACTCAAGCTGTATAATTGACGAAGAAACGTAGGTGCTGGCAAAATCTTCGCAGCTTGTGTCTCAAAAATTTTTATTGCTAATGCTCGAAGCAATGTTGGAGATAAGTTTTAGACCCAAAAGCAGCAAAAATTTCTTACAAAATTCGTGGTATGATAAGCTTTTTGCAGTTGCGGCAAAACCGGAAAGTCATTTGATACATTCGGATCTATAAATACCAAAATATGCATAAAGGAATATTTGCAAAAAAGACTTCTTGTTTTCTTAAGAAAGCACAACGTGTCCACATATTTTTGGACCCATTTGGTATCATGTCACTACGGTAAGAAAGCTCTGGAGTGGTACCAAATCAATAACATAGTTTTAGTACCAAGAGAGGTCAATTTTCAAAATTGTCCATAGCTTAGACCAGTAGAGAGATATTGAGCTCTTGTGAAAAGTGAATTCAAGAGCACAAAAAAGGTGTCCCAAAATACCGAAGATTTTAACAGAAGATGTGCACACTGTTCCAAAAAAGTGACTAAAGCAACTATCAAATCTCCAAAGAAAGGGTTTTCAAAAATAGTCCACAATTTTATAATTAGTGGTTAGAACCATAAATTATATATTTCTGAGATCTGTGCTAAATTATCAAATGATTAAAAAAATAATGAAAACTCTAAAATCAATCGTTTCCAAGTTATTGAATATTATATATGTTAAGAATTTTTCGATCTCACTCCTTATTAAAACAAAAGTCCTCCAATGAATTTGTTAAAATATTGGATTATTATTGAGTATTAAAATATATATTTAATTTATTTCTTTTGGGTTATTTTATTCTGTTTAAATGAAACAAAATTTATTTGGATAAAATTTATTCTTCAACATTAAGGACTCTTAGAGGACAAACTGAGGTTTACTACATTTGCTTATAATCTATAAATTTTAAAGATATGTCAATGAAATTTAGCCTACAATCTTCTATTAGGTTAAGGACAAATCCTATTAAAAATGCTTATGATCGGTACAAGTAAGTTCTATATAATAGTTGTGCTAAATTTTATGAAGATCGGCTCGTAATTGACTATATCTTCCATATAAATCCCTCTTCCTAAAATCACTTTAACGTGCATATATTCCATAAATATGTTGGTATAAAGTTAATATTCGACACAAATAAATTTTATATAA
Organism: Protophormia terraenovae; assembly: GCA_951394005.1. NCBI lineage: Eukaryota > Metazoa > Arthropoda > Insecta > Diptera > Calliphoridae > Protophormia > Protophormia terraenovae. The sequence continues at coordinate 87,482,560 of OX596076.1, read as the reverse complement.
GTAGAAACTACAGTGCCAGTTTTTATGAGAATTGGTCTATCATATAAAGCCCATAATATTATTTTATCAGAATAAAATTTTATTAGAACATAATTTTTCCATAATTTTTTCATTTATTAGGCCTTTTACTTAAGTTCTTAAATTCCGAAATTTTTGAGAAAAATTTTAAAATTTTGCTGAAATCAATTATAAAGCACAAAAAAGAACAGACAATTTAATATTGTTTCGTCTATCGAAGGGAATACTAGTACTGAAAAAGAGCTACAGAAGTTCTTTAAAAAAAAAATAAATATCAGACCTATATAAAGTATTACATTTTTAAAAATAGAATACAAAAGCAAGTAAAAGGCAGAATAATGGCAACATCATGGTAGAAATACAAGATAACGAAAAAAAAAAATGTAAACATAAAAAACAATTTGACACTTCAGATTTTAAAACCCAAACCGCCATATTGTTTTCAAAAAGAAAAAATTCGCAGCTGTTTAGATGTCGCTACCTTTTTAATCTACCTTGGGCAACATTTTAGCCAGAAAAGAAAGCATCATTAGTTTCATTCAATTAATTAATAATTTAAATATTTTTGAGTGCAGACAATAATCCTTCTATTTTTTAAAATTTCAAGATCATAAATTAAACCTCAAAACGAAAATTAGAGTAAAAAATACAATGATAAAAATAAAAGTACAGATATAGTTATTTTTACAAAATGTACTTATATTTTTTTCTAACATTAAAAGATAAATTTTTTAAACCTTCTATTCTTTTTTTAAAATACTAAATTTTTAATTTTGTAATTAAGCTTTAACTAATCTCTAAGTGCACAGTTTATCCCCCTTTAGCATTCAAGGGTTAAACAATTATTTAATTCTAATAAATATTTACAAATACATATTAGCAATTGGTTACACACCATTAAAACCTTTAATCATTTATCTATACAAAATAAAGCAAACAAATATAAAACCAATAAATTTATTAAAATAAATAAAAAAAATCAAACAATGTATTTTATCTGTTGCAGCATTTGATACAAGAAATAAAATAAGCAAAAAAAAATACATTCAAACAAAAGAATTGAAATAAAAACGAACAAGTGTTTAACAAATATTTAAACAAAAAAAAATCAAACAATAAAAAAAAACAACGAACAAAACATAAATAAACCTACAAATGAAAGGTGCAACAAAATTTAGTTAATATAAAATAATTTAAACAAGAAATAAAAAGAAATTATTTATAAATTTCTTAAAAACTAAAACTAATAAAAAATCATAAAAAAAAAAAAACAAATAAACTAAAAGAACAATCATAAAAATGAAGGGTGTTACCCTAATAATAGTGCTGTGTGCTGCTATAAGTACACAATTACATTTTGGCTATAGTTTGGATCCAGCCACAGCTCCCACCTGTTCCTTAAAGGATAATTGCAATATAGAGGAAAATCTTTTAAGTGTAACAGGAGATGGTGGTGATCAAGCAACCAGCAATAAATTGGAAAATAAAATTGCTTCTTTATTCGAGGATAAAGTCAATTATAGTTTGAAATTGTTTGCCGAAGAAACTGTAATTGAATATAATGCTTTGGAAAGGAATCTTAGCAATATGGCTGCCAATTTTACTTTAAAACAAATTGAATTGGAAAATGTGAATGAAGATGATGATATAGAAGAAAGTGAAAGAGGTAAGTTTGGATTTAAATCTAAAAAAATAAAATTCCCATATAATAATTTAATTTAACAAATAACCTTCATACAACTATATCAATTACATACAAAACCCAATGACTGAGTAACTGACTGACAATCTATTTATTCAAGCGTTTGGTTTAATTGAAGTTTTGCCAATGTTTTAAACAAAATTTGTTTAATCATTGAATTTTTTTTTTACAAAATTTGTGATTTATTGGCAAAAACCCGTAAAAAAAAAGACAAAAAAATCTACAATTGAATAAAAACAAAACAACCTTTAAGTACGTAAAATAAGTAATCATGTAATCTAAAGCCATTGACCAAAATTCCAGCAAAAACTAAAAAAATAATAATATTTAAATCAATTCAAAATCCAACAACTTTTGGTTTTTTTTTTTACTGAAATCAAATGCCACTTCAATAACACTTTTGATGTGCAAGTGAGTTAGTGTGAGTGTGTGTAGTGGTCGTATTTAAATTTCCATTCCAATCACATAAAATTTCACCATTGATTTTTGATTGTCTTAAATCTTTTAGTCATTTTTTTTTTTTTTTTCTTCAACTTTATTTACTAACTTTTTGTAATAATTTTTTTATTGTTTATGGTTTTAACAGAATTTTAAATTTTTTTGAGTCAAAAGATGTGGGCTTGCGCCTATTTGTTTAAGTTTAAATTACAGTTTCACATACATTTGTCAGCAATTGTTGTTTGCTTGCTAGTTGTCTTAATAACTATGTTAGTTGGTAATAATTGATGTCAAAACTGTCAAAAATTTTGCACACATTGTCAGTATATATATTGTAAATATTATTTACCTTAAAATTTAAGATGCTTTTAAAGCAGCACCTGTCAAAGAAAAATAAAAAAAAGAGTTATGAAGTAAGTAATTTATGTAAAGAAAGATAATAATTTGAAAAATATTTGCGTATAATTATTTAGTACTAAATTTATAGTCATTAATTATAAATTAAAGTAAAAGTAAATCTTTAAAGCCTACTTATATACATAGGTTTAACTTTTTTACTATTTTTCTATAAATATACTCAGTAGAAAAATTCATAATTTTGCTTAAATTTTCCCTTCTGATAAGAGTTATATTCAGAGTTATTTTAACCCATTTAGGATAACACGTCTGCATGCCTTCTAGTTTCTTAAAATGCTACAGTGTTCCCATTACATAATTATAGTTAAAACAATTTTTCAATTTTATATTAATTATCATTTACTTTTATTAAAAATCATATTACAATTAAAAAATATAATTAGTTACAAATATGTTGTATTTATCAAAACAATAATATAATTTGCTTAAATCATTTAATCGAACTAAATATGAAAATTAATTAAATATATGATTGATCAAAACAATAATAAATAATTAATTGGTTCATTCAAAAATTTAAATGAAAATTAATAAAATATATATTGAGGAAAATCAAAAAATTTCGAAATTGTTTGAAACCTATAGTGTCTTGTATTGCCAAAGTTTGTTTTTAAATTAAAGTTTTGATGGCTTTTTGTACATCTAACAAAATAACTAAGAAAACCTAAATCGGAAATCATTCGAGTAAAATCTCACGGAAATACAAGCATTTAAAATTAAAAAATTTAAAAAAACTGAGTTGAAACTTTCAAGGATTTTTTGATTCATTTTAGTTTTGCACTGACAGTTTGCAACTTTTTGATTTAAACCATTAACCAGACAAAAGGCAAGTATTTCGAAATTCATTTACTGTATAATAAATATTATGCTTACAATCCGTTGAAAAGTTATACGGTGATAAAAAATTAAACCAAAAATTTACGATTTTTGAAATTTTATAGTTTTTTTGATAGTAAATTTGCGCCATTCAGTGAATTTAAGTTTAGGGAGCAGAATTTGAAAGACAAAGTGATTACCTACAGTTTGATGTATATTTCATCTTCACAAACTTTCATATAATTAGTGCAAATATTTGTAATATTGTGTTTTTCGCTACTGACAAATTCCGCTTTTATAGAAATTTTCGAAAATATCGCATAAACTAGATTCATTAACAAATGACACGTCAGAGTCAAAGTGGCGTTAAAAATTTTGAAATACAAAAATTTCATGCAATTTTGAAAATTTTTACCAAATTTAAAAATTTTGTTCTGAATTTTTTCAGTGTAAGATATTACTTTAGATCATTGAAAAATATCTGTAAATAATCATGTTAATGACTAAAATTGATATTATGAAAAAAATTAAAGAAACGTCATTTATATCGGCTACAGCGGCATTCATCTATAAATTCTTTTGAATTTTGATCACTTGAATAATTGTTACAATTAAAAAAGTAATTAAAATAGTTGTTATCTTTGATAAATTATTTAATATACCATATTTCTCTGTGTAGAAAACTTCGAAATTATTCAATTAAAAAAATAATTAAAACAGTTCTTAATTTATTTTTAATATTTTAATCAATTGTTTTTATAAAATAATTTCTTATAAGATTTTAGGTCTCAATATTTTGTTTTTTTAATTATTAAAATTTTTACAAATTGTTTAATTTTACTTTAATTTTAAGTAAATAATTTTTGTTAAACTTTTCCACGAAATCCAAAACTAAAAATTATAAAGTTTTTATTTCGAAAGTAGACCCAGCAAAAACTTGGTAATTAACCTGATATGTAATCAGTTACTTGATATCTGATTTTTGGAAATGTTATTTTTTATCAATCGTATGAACACCAGAGTCTCTAGTGGAGTCGAATACATGACGAAAGGCATGCTTATTGTCAACAAATCCATTGGGGTACACCATGCATACATGAAATTCATTCATAAAAAATTATAACTGTAATTTTAATATTTTAAATTGTTGATGTTTTAAATAAAAAAATTAAAAAAAAATATCTGCTTTTTATTGTTCCATATTTCAGTATTCATTTTGCTAATAATAACTTCTGTAATACTTTGAAATTAATGAGTTATTGAATATATACAAAGTAATTAGTTCTTGCAATGACATTTAAGTAATGACTTTCTGAAATGCTTACCTGTAATAATACAGAGTAAGTAGTTGCCTCTAATGACATCGCCGTGTTAAAATAATGAGTTATTCATCTAATGTGTAAGTTGTGAAGAGCCATTATATCAACTTCTTAACTCATTACATGGCAAGCCAAGTTTTTGCTGAGGAATTGAACTATTCAAATTATATTTATAAAAAATAATTATTAAATTATTGAGTAATTCCATATCAAAACGAATAAAAAACAGACATTTTCTGATTTCAATGAAATTCGTTATTATTTATTGCAAGTGTTGCTCAAATTAAAAACTGAACGTTCCAAAAATATAGCTTTTTAAAAATGAAAAAAACTGTCGAATTTTACAGTTCAAAGGCCAAAACCGCTAATATAAAGATCAAAGGTGAATATCTCAAAAAATCGTTATTTTAAAATTCTTAAAAAATTTATATATCAACAATTTAAGTATATTCTAAACTCGAACCAAAACTCAAGTTGGAAACTCTTTAGGTTTAGGAGTTATGAAGCAAAATATAGTAAAAACCAATTAATTTAAAGTATTTTTTATCAGCTCGTATTAAAAAAATTAAATTTTATATACAAAATTTGACTTTTGTTTATATTTTGTTACATAACTTCTAAACTAATGGAGTGTCCAATATGAAATTTTGCACAGGTATGCACAAGAGTTGTGTTAATATCATATAATATTTTAAGAATTTTAAAAATATCATTTTTGCAGATATAAAGTTTTAATTTATATGAGTCTAATTTTGACCTTTGAACTTTTTGAATTAAATCAACTTACTATATATCACTTTGAAGGCAATATCTTTATTTTTAAAATGATACTAAAACTAAAATTTTATTGTGTATAGTTCAGAAGTTATAATTGAAAAATGTTGGTGCATAACTTCTAAACTAAATGAGTCTCTAACTTGAAATTTTACGTGCGTAGGAAGAAAAGTTACTATTTTTTATATATTTTTTCAGAATTTTAAAAATACCGTTCTTTTGAGATACAATGATTTGATTTGTATGTGTCTAACTTTGACCTTTGAACTTTTGATGTTTTATAAATATCGTTGTAAAGATATCTACCATGTATAGTTTAGAAGTTATTAACAATTAAACAAGTAAACCTTTGTAAGATGTAAAATTTTATGATCTGAGAAACACTTGCAATAGAAATTAATTACCACAGGTTACAGGGCTAGAAATTCAAAATAACGATGTCTGTACGTTATTCTGTAAACATGGAAATACCTTTTTTTTGGCAAAATTAATCGATAATGTTAGAGTTATGAATAATTAAAAAACCGATTTTTTTCATAAAATTTACTTCTTAAAAATCTCAGACAACTTTGAAAAGAAATCGGTCTATCAACAATGAAGATATAAAGTTTTTTTTAATTTATTTATAGTTGGAAGAGTTAAAAAACCTCTCAAAATCGGCTTGAACAATTTAAATGTACATATTTATTTTAAAGGTATTAATCAATTAATAAAATAAGTTCTGCAATAAAAATACTAATTTTAAAAATGTATAAATTTTCAAATAAAGTACAATTTTTCACAAAAAAAAAAAAAGTGATACAAATTTTATTATTGCAATTCAAATCACCAACATTCGTATTTCCTTTTCTCCTTTGGTTTCCTTGAAGTATAAACAGGTTGCTCCCTTACACCAGCATCCGGTTCGAAAGACCATAAATAAATTGCTATTGAAGATACTAACAAAGTGGAATACATAGTTTCTGTGCCTTAACGTATTTCATCAGAATTCTACTTCTTACTTCTTATACCATCCAAAAAATTTCTTTTAACTTAACAAATCAAATAGAATTGCATTCGCTTCAAGTATTAATAAAGAAGTTTAATTTATATATTCAAATATGCCTCCTTTCATAAAAAATTATTATTCTTCAATTACTAAGCATTTAAAGAATCCTCTTATTAATTAAATACACTATAAAAACAAACCCACGCTTAAATATATGTTTTTAACATAATCATCGTGATTTAAATAAAATAAGAACAAAAGAACTTGAAAAAAAATAACTCACGTTTTTTTTACGGCAACTATCTACTGGTCCAACTTGTCCAACTAACTAATTGAATTGCAAATAATATTTGTTGGTTCTTTTTTTATGACAATTTAAACACGTTCATTTCACTAAAGAGTTTTAAATGTTTGAAAAAACAATTTCATAATAAAACATAAATTTCAAAACAAGTAGGGAGAAAATAAACAAAATAACCCATGGAACTTGTTTTGGAAATTTGTGGATAAATAATTCTTGAAATAAATAGAAGGAGAGAGAACTATTACATTTGTTTTGTTTAGTAAGCAGAAATAATTAAAATTCCTTAATAGAAATGATCAGAGAAACATGTCCTGTTTTGAGTAATGACAACTCATTACCATTTACATTTTTATGTTTTAATTCTAATATGAATATTTTATTAAAAAAAAAAACAAATGGACTGCTAGTTTTTTAAATGGTATTAAGTACATTTGTACCCACATATCGCTCATTAACTGCAAGAACGTTATAACTCAAAATATGAGATTTTTTAGTTAATAATATAGAAATGTGCGTTATAACAAGATTTATGTAAAAATATCTTGTACATATTTTTTACGGTTACCAATTGAGCATAGAATATGTCATTAATTTCCCTATTAAAGTAAATGGCATTTGAAAACTTTAAATGGAATTTCTGTAAAACTACCCAGCAGTTTTTTCGGTGTAAATTTACCTACTTTTGTACAGTAAAGTTCATTTGTGACTAACCACCTAACTCATACAAATGTGTACGTTTTTTTATTCACCCTAACTTCGCATATTTTGTGAGCGATAGTTAAACTATCGCACCTTTTATTGACTCTTTAGAAAGCGTTAAGGTGGCGATAGCACCATTTATTGACTCTTTAGAAAGCGTGGAGGTGGCGATTTATACATTATTGACCCTTTGGTGAGCGTGGGGGTGGCGATTGGTTTTTTTATAGGTCTCAAAAACGTCAAAAAAGTAGTTCATCCATTGGCAGTACAGGTTGGGTTACTTGACTAACGGCAATAAATACATGGTAGGACATTTGGCTCTGATGCATCGTTTTCAGATGTGTGTAGTGTCGAATATCAATTTATTGACTCCTTGGTGCTTAACAGAGTCTTTAGTATTTTACTTTGTAAGAAAAAAGTTAATAATGTTTTATGTTATGCGTACTACATTAATTAAATATGTTTTTTTTAAACACGTGTAATACATCCAATAGAAATAGATTACCTCTCAATTATTTTATATAATAAAAAACCTAGTCTTTCTAATTAGAATTTTCAATTTATTAAAGAAATCAATTATTCTGCATTTGTGTTTTTTTAAATTGACTTTTTCGTACTAGTCACTATATCGCCACCTTTTGTTCCTTTGGTGCCAATACACTTCTTCCTAGGACATCCCCATGTTAAAGTGACTAGTCACCTAATTGGTAAAGTGACCAGTTAAAAAGATTGTCAGGTGATTGACTCAATTTTACCAGTAAAAGGATTCCTATGAATTGACTTTTTCGTACTAGTCACTATATCGCTACCTTTTGGTCCTTTAGTGGCAATACACGTCTTCCTAGGACATCCCCATGTTAAAGTGACTAGTCAGGTGATTAGTAAAGTGACTAGTGGTGCCCTAATGTCGTCAGTCAAGTAACTTGTTTCGGACAGTCACCATTGACTGCAGGGTAGTATTTTGAGTTATGACGTTTTTGTAGTAAATGAGCGATATGTACATATACACTATTTATTTAAAATTAAGTCTTTTGTGATTTATTTAATTATAAAGATGCTAATATTAAAAAAAGTGCAAAGTATGGTGCTATTTTTTATCTAATAAGGACTGGTTATTAAAATTCATTTAAAACGTTTTGAAATTCTAAAGTTCAGTTAATTAAGCTTAAACAATAATTATGTATTTAAAATCCATAAAATGATATCAAAAGAAAACAATATCTCTATACGATACTATTTTGATAATATTTTGATATACAAGTTAGCGTAAAAATATTTTAAATAATTATTCATCACTCTAACTTAGCATTTATTTACAGAGTGTCTGCAAAGTACTTTATTTATTGTAAAACAAGTACTATTAAATCAGTTTTAAATTTGGACTTTGCTTTTAAAATACAAATAGTATTTAAAATATTTGTCAACATAATCAATGCAAAATTAAGCAAAAAAAAACATAAAAAGTTCAAAATTAATTTAAACACAAGGTTTACAGACATCTAATAATAATAATGTTAAAGGTCTCAGCCTATAGTAACAGAAATTTAATTAATATTCGTTATAATTTTGTTGCTAAAATTTAGAATATCTTATATAAATCCAAGAAACTTTAAAACCAGTTACTTAATTTTATTTAAATTAAATTAAAAAAATGTTATAAAATTAAATAATTTTGTTTAAATTAATAAAACAAATTTAATAAAAAAAATAAATAAACTGAATAGTTAAAAAAAAAAAAAACAATAACTACAAAATTATGTTATAGCATAAATATCTTTTTTATTAAAATTATTTCGCTATTATCTTATTAACCACTTAAAAGCATTTTGCTTTTGCACTTAATTAAAGACATGTGTCTCGAAAATAAAATCATTTATTTATTTACTATTACATATCATCATTTATATAAAAGAGGAAATAATTACAAATTATAAACAGGTAGTGGAACTAATAAAACTTAAATAATATTTAAGCCTTGCTTTAATAATAAATAGCAACTATAATATGTATCTGTTAACTTTTTCAAGAGTTATCAATGAAATCATTTTTTATTACAATAGTTAGTCATCATTAACTTATAATATTTAAAAATTTTGCACTTTAAGCATCATTTTTTTTTTTTTTTTTTTTTTGTGCTCATTTTAAAAATTTTTTAAATAAATCAGAGCAATTTTTATTAAACATCTCAATAAAACAGTCACGTAACTTTAAACAAATATTTATTACTCACGGTAGTTGAATATAATTATATAAATGAAAAAAAAAGAAAAAAATATATGTTTTAGTTTAGTTAATTTATGCGTTTTTAAATATTCATATTTATAATAAAACTGTATGTTCCTATAGGTTCGAGAATTTTTATTTGCTTAACGTGTTTATATTTGATTTTTCAAGAATTTTAATTTTCAAAGGCTTGGGAGATATTTTAATGAGATTAAGTGAAATGTTTATGCTTAAAACAAATATATTAATAAGATGGTTAAGAGGGTTTTAAAGTAATGATATCTTAAATAAAGCATGAAATCTTTGAAATAGCAAACATAAAAAATATGTGGGAATATAATTTTAAAAGTATGTATTAATATTAGAATACTTGTTATGTATTTAATTAACTAAAATAGTAGTAATATGTATCTATATAAAATAAAATAAAATAAAATAAAATGGATAAGTTTAGGTCTATTATTACCTCCATTCTTATGGAATTTATGCATGTAAAAGTGATTTTGGAAGGAGCAGTTTATATGTGAGGAAATTTGCCATACGGATAACTAACTACATCGAACTTATGTGACCAAAATTCGATTAAATCCCAGCAAAAATTTGTTGGCTTTTGGTAATGACTACTACTTACTAGGCTCATTACCTGGTAATGAGTTATCATTATTTTTCTCATTTCTTCGAGTAGTGGAATAACTAGTTACAAGTAAGCAACAAGTTCATTTAGTTATGCAATGGCTTAGTTCGCTAGAGCGACTGCGTAGCACTCCGAAGGTTGTCGGTTCAATCCCAAACTAAACCCATATATTTTTTAGGAAATTATTTGAATTTCTATTGGTATATTAAAACTATTAACAACTCACACAAAGTAAAGTAAAGTTTTTTCCGGGATATCGCTTTATTAAAGGAATTTATAATCATTAAACCCCTATTCACGGGGGACATTTGTATAGGGACTAATAGACCTATCTTAAGCAATTTCAACATGCTTCGTCCTTGGACCATTAAAGACTTATATATATTCCAAAATGCGACCTGCAGTTTGATTACAAGGTTTACATGGGCAGACAGAAGGACGGACATTGTTAAACCCATTCAGAAAATGATTCTAAGCCAATGGGTTTTAAATAAGAAAAAGTTCAGATGGAGTGAACAATCTTCTACAGCATTACAAAAAAAACCTAATCATGCGTTTTAGTGTTAACATGCAACACGGGCATTAAAATCAATTCAATTCACGCGATACTATTTGAAGATTGTTACAAGATCTTGGTTTATATTCTGCCCAGAGAAAAAAGTCGAGGCAAAATTTTCAGCGGCGGAGGCGCTACACTTTTTAATCGGCGGTGCTCCCCATCTACAAAAAAAGTAAAGTAGTTGAAATAGAAGTGAGGATTTCATGATTTATTAATTTACTTTTATACGTTCTATTATCCTTAATTCTAATAAATTTATCGTATGTAAGTAAAATTATAATAATAGATGGAGCCACTGCATTCACTTCTTCGAATAAGAATATGTTTTTTGTTGAATTTGAATTAAAATTTAAAAATTGAGCCTATGTGAGCCGATGAAAACAGCGGCGTTGCATGAAAATTACACGGCGGCGGTGAGAAACCGGCTTGAAACTGATCGGCTTGTATCTCTGATTCTGCCTCATAGCTCTACTATCCATAAGGCTTGATCTAAGTTTGACATAGAAGATCAGTAAGAGATATAAGAATCAACAGAGTCTTGCGATACTCTTCGGTTAATCTTAAACTCGTTTGATAACAACTCGAATAGTACGATCTTTGAGAAAGCTCGATATGTATCGAGAGAAATGAATACCGCCTTCAAACTCTATAAGTTTTGACAGAAGTGCATCATGACACACTCTATCCAACGCCTTTGAAATATCTTAAGTGACTGCATTACTTTCGCCACAATAATGTATGGATAACAAGATAGAAAGATATAGTCGGTCAAGCCCGACCATATGATACCTTACACCATCATGTATGTGTTTCTAAAATAAAATATAAAAACACAGAATATTACTTTAATACTAACATTTATATGAATATATGCGCTTTACCGTGATTCCCGAAAATGGGTTTATATGGGACCTATTATAAATTATGGACCGAACCTCATAAAATTTCGCAGTGTGATTTCTACTTAAATAAAACTCATTTGTGTCGAATATTAATTTGATACTGACATTTGTATGGGATTTATGCACGTTAAAGTGATTTTCGGAAGAGGAATTTATATGGAAACTATGGTCAATTATGGACCGATCTTGATGAAATTTGGCACAAAGAATAACACTTACGCAAAACTTCTTTGTATCGAATCATTTATGAACGTTAAACCTCTATTCCAGGAGGACACAGAATGACAAAATCAATATACGCCTCATCTTTTTGATGTTGGATATAAAAAGTGGTTTAGAGGCTTATTTATGAAATTAAAAAAAAATATTTTTGATCAGCTCGTTTTCTAACATTTCCTACAGTAAAGAAAATGTTAAGCGTATTGTACTGGTACCTTTCAACACCTTAAAAAGAAATATTTACATAATTACTTTATAAATACCCAAGATCATTAAACTTAATATCAATTTCTTTGACTTTTGATTCAATTCTTTTTTAGTACGTTTTATAAATTTGCAAATATTAATACAAAAATTTAATTTATAGATATAAAAAAATTAGCAACGATTTGAATTAATAATTTAATTCTTCTTCAACCATCGAGAATACTAAATAACACAAACATATGCAAAGGTATAATAATAAAATTTATTTTTAGATAATGTTTTCATCCCAAAATAAAAGCCAAACTATAAGAATAGAAAAAGAAAAAGTAAAAGATCTTAAATTTTATAGTAAAATAAAATATTTCAAATATTTTTATAACAAATGACCAAAATTGTAGATTTGTAGGAATTTCCTTAGATAACACTCAAATCAAAATGTATGTATATGTATGTATATTTCAACAATTGTTTACTTAAAAATATTTAAATAAATAAAACTATAATCTTGGCATTGAAATAATACAAAGTTCACATTATGTAGACATGTTAAATTATGATTAAACATTATTAAAAATACTTTAGTATTTTATTATTTGTTATAATTTGAAAATGATATAATAGAATTAACTAGGTAAAGATACATACTAACTAGTACAACAAGTAAATAACAGTAATAACACTTGAAAATAGAAATGCACAAGAATTTCGAGTTAACAAATTTCAACATAAACTGAAATTGAATAAAATACTTATTTATTTAACTAGTTAGAGAGTTTATTCAATGAAGAACATTCCCAAAAAAAAAGTAAAAAAAAAAAAAGAAACAGAATATAAAATCTGTGGAAGAAAAAAAAAACCAGTTGATATTTTATATAGAATTGGTAATTCGAAAGTTAAACAAAACCTTTTTTTTTTTTTTTTCTTATACAAAAGTATTGTTCGAAAGTCATTTTATGATTAATTCGCAGTTATCATCATCTTAGAGGTTTTTGTTTATTTGTACATTTAATTTTCTAAATGTTCTTGAAAGTGTATTTTTGCATTTTTAAGATGATTTATCTAAAGATAAAATGAAAACAATTAAACTTTTGAAATTAGTATTAATGTTAAAGACAAAGGATAAATTCAAAATATATGTATAAAATAAACAAAGTTTTTAAAAATATGCTTTTAAAAATATACACGATTTAGCTGATGAATATATACAGAGAAATAAATTAAATTTATTTTGTGCTATTAGTTTGAACGTGAGATCGTTTCCGCCAGACAAACGAACCTTGCGGTCATCTTATGAAGAAATTATTCTGATGTTCCTTTATCTAAATAACGATAAATTTCAAAAATTCTTTGTTTATTATCTGTAATAAAATAGGTATTAAATATTTGTACAGAAACATTTTAAACAATTTTTCATTGAATGAATTATTTTGGTAATTGGTGACTTTTTTCTGTGTGTTAAATTCATTAAGAAAACTAAAGCGTGACCACTAGTTTTACAAAAATGTTTTGTAAGAGAAAACAGCGTTAAACAAGATACAGTAGAATGTTAGCTATGATTAGTGATAAGTAAAAAATATTTTCCCATTAAATTTGAGATGTTAGAAAATATTTTATATAGTGGTACAGCATTTTGGTCAAATATAAATTAAGAAATTAAAAGCTTAAACATTCCAAATTTTTTAAATTTGCACTTCTCATCAAAATGATTTTATCAATTACTACCCAACAAATCAAGAAACGATACAGTATCATTAATGATATCATAATTTTAAGATTATATGATAAATTATAGAAATTATTTTTTCCTTTGAAAAAAACTTCAAACATTTTCAGGAAAATTAAATTGAAAATATTTTTATCAGAAGAATATTTTATGTTATGCATTATATGGAAATTATATTTTTACAGCTAAATTAAGTGGAATCCCAAAAAAATAAAGGGCAATAAAATAAAGAAACAAATATCAGCCTAGATTTAAAAGGGATTACAAAAGATTCGTATTACGTGTAAAATGATTTCGAGCAGGATGAGCTTTGGTTTATTACGGTTATTTATTTATTTTTGATAAAATATTTAGAATATTACATATTCATCTAATCTTAGCATTAATGTATATATATTTTGCAATTTATTGCTAAATTATCGCGCTGCTTAAATTTAACGATATCATTACTAATATCGTTATTTTCAAAAATGCTGATATCATTTTCGAGTGTACCTTTTAGAAAGTAACCTATATCATTTTAGAATTATAAATGATATCATTCTCGGGCTTCTATATCACCGAAATGATATCGTAATGATATCATTACGATATCATTTTGTTTGTTGGGTAATAACTGTAAAAATTAAAATCAGTAAATTAAAAAAATTGATTAAATAAATCAAGTAGATGATTGAGAATCGCAAATATAATGAACTATTATAGCGAAAGTCTTTTGTGGAATTAATTTTTGTATCAAATTCCATAATAAGGATGAACTTAGGACGGGAAGGACTAAAGAGAATCATAGACCTTTTACATATCTTTATAGGAAAGGCAGTCGAATAAGTCTGTCCGTGTGTATGTCGTTAATAAAGTCCCTCAAAAACTTAGATATATGATATATTAATTAAGGAAGTCGAAATAAGGATGCCCGTCCATGTTTCGGTTGTTATGTCATTTGTAAAGCCCCCGGTTAACTTAGATATACGATATATATAAAAGGTATATAAGGCTGCCGAGAATTTTCCTATTGAAGTTTAACTAAATAGGTTCATAAATGCAGATTTATTGTCAAAAAAAAACGTATTTTTAAAGTACTTCAGACTTTATAAGTTACGATCTTTGTTCTTTCACAAAAATATCGCTAACTTTTTACTGAATATTTCTGCTGAAAAATAAATTAAAACGGTCTCTTAATATCCCAAATATAGACCCTATATGAACTCGTTCTACCAAAAAAAAAAAAAAACAGAAACTCTTTTCTCTATATTTTTGCTGAAGAAAGAATAAAAACGGTCATTAACAACCGATATTGGCCATATATAAGCTGAGAATTTCGTTCTTGTACAGAGCTACCATAAATAATATTACCTATTACTCGAAAAAATTTATAACCTAAAAACTCCACAAGGAAGCAATTTTTTTTGGTCCTCAATGGGTTAAAAATGGGACGTGATGGAACATTTTCATTTGACTTTCTACACTATATCAAGCCTAAGGAATAATAATTTTGCAGAATTATTCCAGATATAAATTTTGTTTGCGATTTTGTTGATCTGTGCTATTAGTAACTTAAAACGCAACTAGATTCTTTTGTTTTAACTTATAATGGCTGCAGTAATACTTTAAAATCAATGAGTAAAAGTAATTAGTTCTTGTAGTGTTAAAATAATTGGTTATTCAGCTATGTGTAAGTAAAGTCATTATATTAGCTTCTTAACTCATTACCTGACAACCAAAGTTTTTGCTGGGTAGTTTTGCTTTTTATTTTTATTTCGTTTTCATTTGTTTAAAAATTATGCAACAAAACAAAATTATTTTTAAGGAAAAAAATAACCGTTATTTTATAATAAATTTGTTCACAAAAAAATATAAATCGAAAAATAATAATTAATTTGTGATTTTAAATAGATTATTCATATTTGTTACGTTCCCTGCGTTTAATATGAATTAAAAAAGTAAGTGAACAGAACTTAATTGAAAACATGCCAATAAAATAACTGTTAAAAATTATTTAAAAATAAATGAATTAATGCTAATTTCAAAACAGTTCAAAAAACTATTTATGGTTTTGCCATAAAAAAAACTATAAACTTAGCATTTCAACATGCTTTAAAAATAAAAATTGGCTACAAAAATAGCCTAGTTTTAGGGTGATTTATTACAATTAAGTTAAATTATTTTGAAATAATGTTTATAAATTATATTATCAAGCCTGACAAAAATATTTAAACAATATCCTTATTAATATGAAATACATAAGAATATTGCATGTAAATTTGTTTAGAATTCATTTATTGAAATCATTTTTTATGATGATATTTTATAGCAGTTCAAAAAACGATTTATGATTTTTATTTAAAAAAAATATTGGCATTTTAATGTTTCAAAAACTATATGACTTAAAAAATAACAATAGTTTCTTCTTATAGTAATCCGATTAATTAATTTCAACGCACTTTTCTTATTAATATTTAGTCTATTCAAAAATTCTTAAAAAAATTTTAAATTGAATTTCCAAAGTGACTCACAATAGCAAAGAAATTAGCAAATCTTCTTCAGAAAAAGTACCGTCTTTTCAATTTTATTTAGAAAATATAACAATCAACTCACACCTTCTTTAACCATAATAAACTTTAATAGCTGATATTTTAATTTTAAAATTTACCTAAATACGTATGGATGTATGTTTGAATTTATACACATTTGTATTGCATTCTTAATATTTCCTTTCTGTTTTGTTTTCGAAATAAAAAAATTAAATGTTGCCCCTGTAAATACAAAAATTTAGCTCATCATGTTTATAAAATTCCCTGCGACCATTGGTTTATTTATTTATACAATGTGTGTGTGGTGTTCTTTTTTATTTATGCAAAATTTTTTTTTAAATATATAAAAAAAAATATAAAACGTTGTTGGCATACTAAATCAGAATCAGATTATTATGAACAAACTAAAAAAATATATATATTTATAATTTTTTTGTATCAATAAGATTTGTATTTTTTTCTGCGCGGTATATAAAATACCTGCTATGAATTCGAATTTTCTCGAGTATTTTTAATTTAATATACATAAAAACAAAAATTACACTGTACTGGAACTTATCAGTTTTAGATTATAGATAGAAGTAGGGAATATATAAATAATATTATTTAAGTACTTATTACACGTTTCGTAGACAAGGAACTATGAAAATTTTAAATAACGAAAATAAAAATTAAACAAAAAATTAACAATAATTATGCTAATTTGGGTACGAAAAAACTACGATTTAAGAAGGGTTTTAAAAGTAATAAATAACAGAAGCTAAGACAGAGGTTCTCACAAGGTTTTAATTGAAGATCTATACTCTTTAAAACATAATAAATAAGCACCGCTATGTATGTTAAACAAAATCTAATAACGACAGTATGAATTCTGACATGGTTTTGCTTTAAGACAATCTCCTCTATTATTTTTATTATTCCAAAAAATATATTTAAAAATTAATAATTTTAATTAAATTTTCTCAAATATTCTAAAAATGTAAATGACTTAATGAAGTTGGCTTAAAATTTCGCATTTTATATTCCCCACTAGTCAGTTAAAGACTAACGGCCGTATGCAAAAAAACTTAAAACAGCTTTACAAAGCATTGTTAAGCTATATTATTATAAACAATAAATGATTTTGAACTCGAAAAGCGCTATAATTTTATACTTTCTGAACGGTATCTTTACGAGGATGATATTAAAATCGCAAACGAGCCCAAACACTCAATAGGGCTAAGTACAGACCCTGCCGAATTTAATTTATTTTGTATCAAAATGTTGATTTTAGCCTATATATTCTAAAAAGATTCGAAAACCTGATGTGTGTTTCACAGTTTGCAAGCGTGTTTTCCAGGACCTACCACAAATGTGGACTTTATGGATAAATTTGATTTTTGGGATTTTCATCGTTTTTTTTTTTTTTTTTTTTGGGAGGGGGGCTAATTATGAAATTACTTTTATAAAAATCTTACATTTATTTACACTTCATCATTTCAAATGATAAGATCAAAAATCACCAAAGATTTTATTATAATTTCTCCAAACACCAAAATGTTATTTTAATTTCCAAAATTAAAAAAAACCAGGGACTGCAATTTGTTCAAATAAATGCTCTTGCCTAACTGACGTAATTCAAATTTATAAAAAAAAGATTAATCAATATTTTTTATAGTTACTAAGCTACGCTACTGTGCTATTGTCCTTTTTAATATGAGTATAAAGTTTAATTATATTGCAGATTAAACTACTTCATTGTTTAGTTTTCGAACCGTTCATCGCGCTTGATTATATAGAGAAAGCAGTGTTACCATTTTAGCACTTTCAGTGCTAGATTTAACTTTTGAACAGATTAAAATGCACTCACAATTTATAAAAATATGCTACTTTTTAGCACTTTTAGGCAGTAATTTTTAATTAAATACATTTTATTTTTTGAAAGAATTTCTTAGTAAATTTGACGTTATTAGTTGTCAGTTTTAAAATACAATCCCTATTTTTACTTTATTTCTTTTATTATTTTCAAAGTGTTAAACACTTTTAAGATTTATAGAATACTAGCTTATTCCGGTGCGCTTCGCTTTCCCTTTTGAAGCGATAACTAAAATTTACTTCATATGGGGGCTACTACACCTCATCGACTCATTCGCCGTATTAAAAATTTAACATGAATATTATTTCTACAACTTTCGCTAAATTACTCCTTTTGAAATGCGAAAATTAATATTTTTTGGGGCTACCACTCCCCCTGGTCCTATCCGTCCTATTTTATTTTCTTCAATGCGGTATAACAAAGTAGTTCCCAGAAAATTTGAGGGATCTCACTATAATAGTTCTTTAGATATCCCATTAAGAATATGTGCTTTGTATGGGTTGTACCACTCCTCTGGACCTATCACTCCTGTTTTCATCCTTAATTATGGATATTTAATTATTTTGTTGTACCATTCCCCCTGATCCTGCCCGTTCAAATTTCATCTTAAATTGTGGATGTGAAAGAGGAAGTTATTTATATTACAGCCTCCCCCCTTTTGCTTTTGCTGTAACAGTATTTCAATTATTTGATAAATAGTATTTTCTTTGTATGGGGGATACTATTCCCACTAGTCCTAACCTTTCCATTTTCATCTGAGCTATAAAGGATGATAAGGAAGTTTTTTCTTACCAATTCAAAGATTTTTGCGGAAACAGTTTTAAGTTATGCGATAATTAATATGTCTGTTCGTTTGCCTGCTAGTTTTTACTATTTTTACTATCTTTAGAAATTTTCAATACAAAAAATAAACAAAATATTGGGAACTAGTAAAACTAGCAAGCAAACGAACAGACTGAATATTTTCTTTGTAGAATATTTCAATTCTGGGGTTCACAGGATGATACTGTGATAATTTCAAGAAAATCTATTTAGCATTTAGCTGTTTATAAGCTACAAACAAACACAGATTAATTTTTATATATGTAATAATTTTGAATCCATTTGGGGATAAAATTCCCAGGGGTTTCTGTAAAATCATTTTAAAAACTTTATGATTAAAAAATCTGAATAAAAATATGTGTGGTATCTCTGCAAACATCTTAATTTAATTTTATTTTAAAGCGGCAAACATTTTTTTAATAAAAAAAACTGTTGTCTACAAAATTTATTACAATAACAATATAATTTAATAAATTTATTATATGTATGCCAAATTATGACACATAATGTGGCTTCTTTATTTAAAGTATTGTACATGAAATATTTGCAAGTTTGGGGGAATTTTGTTTGAATATTTAAAGGTGTGTTTTTTTTTCTAAAATGTTTGTGGAATTTTAACAATTCAAACATAAAAACGGTTAAATACTTGTTGCTAACCCAACAACAAATTAATAAGAAATTAAAATAAAAGAAACCAAAATTTTATTGAATTCTTTAATTAATTAAAATACTTGACGATTTATTACGATTTATAACTATAAAAAAAATTTTAATTGCCTATTTAGCTAATACAAAAAAAAATATAAATAAAAAATATAAATACTTTCTCTGACAAGAGATTTAAATTCACTTTATAAAAAATTGTAGTCGCATTAAACTTTAGACTTAAAGTATATTTTTTTATTAAGTTTTTTTTTTTTATTTATAATAAAAACAGCCACCAACCATCACTCTGCTACCTACGGGGTAATAATTGTCGTCATTTTTAAATATATTTATTTATATTGACAGTTTCTACGTGTTGATTAATTTCATTATAGATTCGAACAAAAAAATTAATACTGACTGAAGTGTGTATTGAATGCCTCCATAAATGTCTCAATAGAATTATGCAATATTTAAATTTTTGTTTGCTTAATACAGGAAGATGGATTTTAGAAGGGGGAAGTTAAGCCAATACAAATATATAAAATATGATACATTTAAATAATTAGATGAAAATAATAACAACATTTACTTTGTCCACATAATAAAATTTTAGAATATTTCATTTTTTATTTGCTCTCTAATATTTTTGAAAATTATTTTCTTTACAATGCTTTTAACTTTTTATAAAAATATTTATAACTTCTAGCAAATCTGATAAACTTTTATTTAGAACAAAAGAAATCCTTGTAAATATTTTCCATATTTATCTCACATGTCTGCAATTAGTTAAACGTTCTTGACCGCTTCTCAATCATATTCTAACTTGTTATTTAAATATTAACACTTAATATATTAATACATATACTATAAAACAGATTAGTAGAAAAAAAAATAAATATAAATAATGCAAATTAACCTTTTAACAGATGCAATTTATAATAACAATTGCAAATTCCATTTCTAAACACACACATTGGCCCAGTTAAATCAATGACACATAATTTTATATAAAAATAAATAATTTATTTAATTTTTCAAACAAAAAAACAACAATTAATTAAATCATTTTTTTTTTTATTTTTTTATTTATTTTTAGAATACATTTACAACATTGGCCAGAGATTAATATCTATAGCTCAACCTTTTGATGCTTCACGAAATCCTTCAGCCTCGGAATTGTGTCGTTTACATACACAAAAATATTTGGATGGTTTACAAAATTTCGATTTATGGGCTTTGAAAAGTAAGTAATGATGACTTTTATACAATGTTTAAAATTATAAATTTTTAAACAAAAAGTTGAATTTAAACAAATATGAAATGTGTTTTGTGTTTACAAATTGATTTTGAATACTTAAAAGGTTTCAACATTATTTTTAAATTTTATAAAATACTTTTTTTGGTGTAAATTAATATTAGATTGAACTTTACTTATTTCAATTAATAATTTAACAATTGCATCTACTGAACATATAAATGGATCAAATATGTGATCAAATTCTTTAATGATTGCTTTTGTTTGAAACTGTAAAGTATTATTTAAAGAAGGGACCGGCACACATAGCTCTCAGGGGCCGAATGCAATAAATGTACACAGTCAATTAAACTCATATCGGATAAATTTTTCTGCAGCTTGCAAAATTCCGAACGTAACAATCTAAAATCGTAATAATATCTGCTGTCTCATCATTAGTATTGATCTTGTTTTTTAGTGTAAATATGCGTTTGGACCCTACGAAAAATTAATTGAAAATATATCTGCAGTTTTCAAACAGGTGATCCGATGAAGTAAATGTTGAGATCTATACCTCAGTTTTGAATTTGAATCACATAAACATAATAGAGGCGTGTCCATAGAGTTTCCAAGTTAGACATCTGGGCCAAATTGATAGGAAACAAATTAAAAAAAAAAAACTTATTCCTACATGGATCAGGATCTCCCGAAATGTTCAGTTTATGCCCTAATTGCTCAAATCGCAAAAATATTAATTTTTTCCTATAATCTAGTATGTTTTAATTTTTTTTAATAGGCATTTTTACTCCCCCGATATTGGAAGGGAAGATATAGTGAAACAAAGCGAGATTCCTGTTAATCTATCTTCTATATCTATATATATAAAAATTAATGTGTGTTTGTTTGTATGTATGTATGTTTGTATGAAGTCTATGGCCGCCTAAACTACTAAACCGATTTTCTTGAAATTTTCACAGTGTGTTCCTATATGCCTGGAAGGAAAAATAGGCTCCTTTTTATTTTGAAATTCCATGTGGTCGAATTAAAGTAGTATATCTCAGAAATTGGTAATACTAGAGTCCTCAAATTTTGTACAAACAACTTTGACACCTATATGAACATTCTGGAGGAAAATAGGCGAACTAGCAATAGGGGGTGTATTGCTAGTTCTATAAATGTGACTGGTTATAATGTGACTGTTATAGTTTAGGAAACTATAACAGTCACATTTCCCAAATTTTGTACAATAAACTTAAGTGTCAATGTGAACATTTTGTGCAAAAATGGGCGGAAAAGAAATAGTGGGCGTATCATCTCTCATATAAAGTTAATACCAACATTTTTATATCTGGGAAACTATAAAAGTTAGAGAGCTCAAATTTTGTACGACTAGCATTAGCTTCAATATAAATATTTTGGACAAAAATTGGTACACTAGCAATAGTGGGCGTGGCACATCCCATATAAAGAAAATATTAAATTATCATATCTGAGAAAATATAACAGTTAGAGTTCTAAAATTTTGTCGGAGCCACTTTGGTATCAATATTAATATTTAAGAAAAATATGGGCAGACTAGAAGTAGGGGGCATGGTACCTCCCATATGAATTAAATGCAAAAATTCGTATATCTGGGAAACTATTGGAGTTGAAATGCTCAAATTTAGCACACAGAATTTTGACATCCATTAAAATATTTGTCTAATAAATTAGAGGATTATGGGGGTATGGTCCCTCCCATAAAAATTAAATACAAAAATTATTATATCTGGGAAACTATTAGAGAATTTTCAAATTTTGCACGGGAAACATCTATCTATCTAATTTTTAAGAAAAATGTTATATTTTAATTACTAAATAAATATATTTTTTGAATCCTTTAATTACGAAGCACACCGGGTATTAGCAAGTAGATATATAAAAATGAATCTGTGTTTTTTTATTTGTTTGGGCTTTATTGAAATCTTTATTGAAACCACCTTTCTTGAAATTTTTACAGTATCATTCTGTAATACCTGAAAGTTAAATAGGCTACTTTATTTTTCGATAGGTGCAGGGGTAATGGTAGCCCCCATACAAAGTAAATATTAATTATCACATATCTCCAGATCTATTACATATAAAATCCTAAGATTTTATGGAAATAGTTTTATTATCAATACACATAAATGAAATGAAAATGGTGTAGGTAGGTCTAGAGGGAGTGATAGACTCCATACAAAGAAAATACTAAATATCGAATAACTTAAATATTGTTACAGCAAAAGTCTTAAAATTTTACGGGTATTTTTTTCTCATCAACCAACAAACTTAGAATGAAAATGGGAAGGATAGGACCAGGGGATATGGTAACCCCATACAACGAAAATATTAAATATTGCACAACTTACGAACTAGTGCAGCAAAAACTTTTGTAAAAATAACTTTCTCAACAACTTCCATAACTGAAATAGATAGGACCAGAGGAAATGGTACCTTCCATATAAAGCAAATATTTTTAATGATATATCTAAAGATGTATTATAGTGAGAGCTCTAAAATATTATCATATTGCATTGATGAAATGAAAGTAGAATGGATAGAGCCAGTGGAAGGGGTAACCACCATGCAAAGAAAAAAATTATTTTCGCATATCTGAAGTAGATATTTATTGAAAGTCTTAAATATCAGGATAAGCTAGTAAATCCAAAAATTAACTTCATCTAGTTAAGCATCAACTAATTTATGGATATGTAAAAGTTCATTTATTGCTTAATTAAATCCCCAAAAATGACGCAGAACTTGATAAAGAACAACAGACTTCATTCAATTCAGTTTAGGAACTTCGAATTTGGATATTTTTCTTTATTGCATAAAAGGTACTAATTTGGTTTTGGCAATATTCATATTGTGTCCAATTCTTTTTGTCCACATTCAAAAGAGTTTTAAAGGATCTTGTATTAATTAAATATGCTTAAATTTATTGCTTACTAAGTAATGCAGCTTTCTACATACGTGAATGTCTTTTTGCACGTATTCATTAATATTAGAACCTGTTAGATTATGACCCTCTAAACAATTTACTATTTTTTTTCATAATTTTTTTTTTTTTTCGAAAAATATTCATATAAGTGAGGAATTGTACTCATTTAGATGTGAAGTATAGTTTAATGAAATTAACTATATTGACATGTTTAAATAAATCATTGAATATTAATTAACCATGTAATAAATACAAATTATTTTCAAATAAATATTCAAATATATTCAAGGTCATTTAAAATTACTTATTAATAAAGCGACAAGAAATTATTATTTGTAGTGAATCTTATTAGTTAATATACAAAAATATATTAACTAGATGTGGTAATAATACTTATTTAATTATTTGGCTCAAATAAATATTTACATAGAATTAGTTGGGTATTTCAAAACTACTTGTACTTGTTAAATAAATATTGCAAAACAAAAGTAAACTTAACCAAACCATTTTTAAAATCAGTTTAATTTTTTGTTGTAATAAATACTATTTGTTCATGTAAATAAATAATATGATGTTTTGTATTAAATATTCGATTGGTGTTACTCAATACTTTATGTGCTACGTAATTTGTTGAGTGTTTATTGTAGAGTTGTTGTAAAGCCAAGAATTGCATATATTTGTAAATAAAGTAATGCAGACATTTTGTTTGACAATTTGTCACTTCATTTGTCGTCTTCAATTATTGGTAAATTATATATGCGATTGCCTGAAATTACGAGAGTATTTGTTCAAAGTGTTTTTATTGCAATTGAATAATAAATACAAAATAATGGACATTTATGGATGGATGTTTATTTATTTGTTTGTTTGGAAGTTAGTTTATGCTGTCAGGGTTATTTAAAAGTGTCAAATGGATTTTTAAGCGTAATAAATTTCAATAATTTGTATGCAATTCTTTTGTAATACTTTTGGAAAAATGATAGATGTTTCAATTTTGTGTGGAATGCATTTGATATTAAAAAAAAAAAAGTTTATTGGCAAAAATAAATAAAATTTAGAACATTTTTTTAAATAACATGTTTTTCAATAATAATTTGAAAAAATAAATCAAAAAATAAATTGTAACAATTTTATAGTTAAAGCCTAATTTTATTTAACAAAACAGTGTGGCAGAATCGAAATAAATCTATAATTATTAATCGGCTGATCGGATTTACATGAATTTACATAGGTGTAGTAGAGAAAAGTATAATTTTGAGTTTAGAAGCAGAACCTCATATAAGCTTCAGGAGCGGAGCTATGGGGGTTCAAAATAGGGTACTAATATCTAAGAAAATGTTTAACCACTAGCGAATTTTGTTCCTTACCCGATTTCCAAAATTTTTATATCAGCTTAAAGTTCCTGATAAATCCTTTAGAAAACATGCTTGCGTGTACTATTTCTCTTATATATTCTTAAAAAATAAAAAAATTATTTTTAAAATGTTTATATGTAACTTGTAATGAGTATTTTCACAAATTTGGGAATAAAATCAAAACTTATGTATTTATTTTAATGAAATATATCTTATTTTATTTACAAAAAAATTAGAATAAAAATTTAAATTTTTGACACTTTCGATTTTTTTTAAAACATTTTTTATACCCTACACCACCATAGGTGGTTGGGGTATAATGCGTTTGTGCTGATGTTTGTAACGCTCAGAAAAAATAATCGGACCCCAAACTTAAAGTATACCGTTCGACTCAGAATCACTTTCAGAGTCGATTTAACGATGTCCGTCCGTCTGGTCGGCTGGCTGTCTGTCCATGTAAACCTTGTGAACAAAGTACAGCTCTCAATTTTAAAGATATCTTGGTGAAATTTTGCACAAATAATTATTTTGACACAAGGACGAAGCCTATTGAAATTGGTTATGATTCATTATTTCACCTAGCCCCCATAGAAATGTCCTCCCGGAATAGGGGTTTAACGATCGTAAATGCCAAAAATATAGCAATATTCAATATTTATTTGCATAAATGTCAATCTTTGTGCCAAATTTCATCAATAATTGACCATAGCTCCCATATAAATCCCCTGTTCCGAAAATTACTTTAACTTACATAAATCCCATACGAATGATAGTATCAAGTTAATATTCGACACAAAAAAGTTTTGTATAAGTAGAAACAAAATTGCCAAAATTTATGAGAATCGGTCCATAATTTACCATAACTTCCATATAAACCCACTTCGGGGAATCGCCCTAAATTGCATAAAATCATATAGTACCAATGCATTGTTCCGTATTTGTATAATTTCTTTTA
The DNA here is from genome assembly GCA_951394005.1 of Protophormia terraenovae. Taxonomy (NCBI): domain Eukaryota; kingdom Metazoa; phylum Arthropoda; class Insecta; order Diptera; family Calliphoridae; genus Protophormia; species Protophormia terraenovae. Next base: position 87,456,256 of record OX596076.1, on the reverse strand, counting down.
CATTGAGTAAAAGTGTTGGTATACAATTAGTTACAGGTCTAATATTTAGCTCATACAGAATGGTTTTTTGTTAAAAATTAAATTTTTTTCAGAAAATTGGCTTAATATCTCCATATCTTTTGGGCGTATTAAAAAGTAATGTAACTTGGAGTAAATTTTTAATTAATTTTTTTGATATTTTTTTGAACAAAATCAGACAAATAGTTTTCGAGATATGCTTCAAGATATTGTGCAACCTCCTTAATTTCACAAATCGCGAGATCTAGAGTCAATTCAAAAAAGTGGATTAGAGGCTTAGAACTTATGAATATCGTGTATCCGAATTGACTGAGAAACCCCGTGCCGCAGAATTTTTTTTTTCATTTTGTAACTCTGTGTAATCAGTGGTAATTGTACACAGAAAAAAAATATTTTGGAAAAAATTTCAATTAAACTAAATCTGAATTTTAAAATGATATCAAATATTTTTATATTTAACAATTTTACTTTAAATTCAAATTTTACATAGCAAAATCTAAAATTCAATTACAAATACGAACAATATGTATTCAATTATTCTATTATTGAAATTCAACCTATGAAAAAAATTTATATTCAATTATTCATTACTTATTTTTAATTATATTTGATTAATTTATTAATTTATATAATAAGAAAAATAATTGAAAGCCTATAAATTATTTTATTTTTAGTAAATAATAATATTAGAAAATTTTAATTTTGATAAATTGAATAATTGATACAATTAAAAAAGTAATTGTAATATTTTTTATCTTTGATAAATCGTTTAATATATCATATTTTTTCTGTCTAAACAAGTTAAAGAATTTTTTAAATAATTATTTATTTACAGTCTTAAAAAAGTAGGCTTTTTAAATAAAACACAATTTATTTTAAAATGGGTTACCCTTATTATAATTTATTTTATTTATACCTTTTAGAATTAAAATAAAAAAATATTTATTAACTAATTTAAATTACTTTAAGTTTTTTGGAACTTCACTTTGTATCATTTAGTCTTTGTCACTCTGTAGATCAAAAAAGTAGATAATATTTGTACGTTTTTAAGAAACAAAATACTGCAAGTAATTTGTATGTATAAAGTTATTTGATTAAGGAAATTTTTAAAGAAATGTCTAGTTATTTTGTAAATAAACCAAATCTTCAAAATTAACTAGTATAAATAATACTTTTTAATGTATTTTACTTTCAATTTCGTAATAAAAATGTTTTACTGTGACAATAATTTTAATTATTTCCTTAATTCTACCAAACACATGGAATATTAAAATAAAAACTTTAAATTAAATGTGTAATAAATAGCATTTTAAGTGGGTTAAATAAGAACATTTTTAAGTGATAGGTTTTCTAGAAGTAAATGTTAGATATTTGTTTATTCTAAGAAATTTGAATTACAGTAAATAATGGTCTATTTTTTATTTATTAATAAATTCGTAGAAGAAATTTAACAAAAATTTAAATAGTGGTTAAACATTTTCTAAGATATTAGTACCCTATTTGCAACCCCCATAGCTCCGCTCCTGAAGCGTATATGGACTCCTGCTTCTAAACTCAAAATTATACTTTTCTCTACTACGCCTATGTAAATTCATGTAAATCCGATCAGCCGATTAATAATTATAGATTTATTTCGATTCTGCCACACTGTTTAATGTGTGATAAAGCAAAGAAAATGTCTGAACTTAAGCTGTTTTTTGTATGAAATCTACTGGAGTTTTTACGAAAAAAATAATTATTTCTCAAATCGGGCTATATATGTGCAGAATTTTTTTTAAATAATATTAAAGTGGACAATATGTACTATTTTTCAGAAAATTTTCAGAACAAACATTCTGTAACATTTTAAGTTGCATGAAAGTTGAAAATTAGTATATTTTAAGACAATTTTTAAAAAAATAAAAAAAATATTAGGACAAAATATAATTTACAAATACTTAACAAAAAGTACACATAAATACCTCGAGTTGATGGTTCCCTTTTAAATTTTTACTTTAAAAGACTTTTTATATAAAATAAATACACTGAAAGTTTGTGAAAATTTATTTTTTACTCTTTTTCAAAAATTTAAAAAAATGATTTACTTTGATAGCTCCTTATAAGAAAATAACTTTAACAAAAATTTAAATTTCAAAATTCAATTAAACGCCACTTTTGACACATTTTATCCCAACGTGAAACGACTAGAATAGCTGTATCATCTGCAAAGGTTGATATGTATATGGGTTCGACTATTAGTTGGTATATCAGAAGTGTATATTAAACATAAAAAAGGACCCAATATCTGCATTGGGGTTCACCTGTCTGTTCTATGGTACTGTGTTTTTTTCTAAAACAAAGTTGATGTGTTGGAATACATTCGAAACGATTCACTATCGATTTCAACTTCTTCATTAATAGCTTCTCAACAGCTTTGATATATTAGACAATAAGCTAATAGGCCTATACGATTCTACTTTAGTATGATCTTTTCCGTGCTTAGGTATCATTGTAGCCAATGAGACCTTCCATTCTGGTGGATAATATTCAAGGTGTAAAATACCATTAAAAATAAAAAGTATTATTATTCTTATTGCTATCCGGGGTAGCTCCAAAAGCATCTTGTTACTGATTTTGTCAATATCAGGTGCTTTATTGGAGTTTAAATCAACAATATCCTTGTCGATCAATCGAGTCTCAAAACAAAGGGGTTCAGCTGCTCTAAAACAGGATACAAATGTAAGATAATTATTTGATAAAAAAAATAATCAAATAATTTTTGCACTAAAAATTTATTATATTTGAATTGAAAAAAAAATCTAAAATTTGCTATTGATAACACTTAAGCATATTAAAAAAGTTAAATATTATGTGTCTAATCATAGAAAATTCTTTAAAAAATCTATAAGCTAAAAAAAGCTCTTAAACACGATTAATATTTTTTATTATATATTGAAAACCTGATTGATTTTGAAACTTTTTAACATTTTAAAAGAATAATAAATCAAATTAAAATACTTGAAAATTCAAATGTCAAAATCAAAAAAGCGATTAATCTAACTAAAAAACAAACATATTTCTAACATAAAATGATTACTTTTATTGATCTATAAAAACAAAACAAATCAAATTCAAAAGATCTTAATGTCTAATAAAATTTCATAAGTCAAAGTATATCACATTCAAAATGGAATAGAAAATGTTTTAAAACTAAACGTCATTTGAAAACTCATATATAATATTCATCTTTATAAAATTCTTTGGAAATTAAAGTACATTAACAGTGAAGGTCATTTAACGAACTTTACCTAGATTTATTTAATTGCAATTTATAAAAACAACTCAAATAACTGATTTGGTAGCTTTGAAAAATAACACATATAAAAAAAATATATTATTTTTTTGTTTTAGTCTAGCGAACATTATAAAATTGAAAATGCAAGTGCTGCAGTTTTTTTTTTTAAATTTAAAATTTTAGATTTTTTATTTAAACCACATGCCAGTAAACTTTAGACACATGTTGAGTTGATCGGAATACAAAATACAAAAAGTAAACATTACAAATTTACCAACACATTAACAGGTTGCATGCAATGACAACCACTTGTATTGACTTCGAAAACTTGACACACCAACAGACAACACATACAATAATAAAAAACGATCTTAGTCATGCAACATTTTTCTTGACCCGCAAATATAACCCTAACTTTGGCAACATTTAAACGTTTAAAACAATTTTCATAACACCCAAAAGTTGTTACACACATACTACATACTTTGATTGCAAAGTTGTTAGTTGTTCGAAGGGGGGAAAGACCACAAGATCAATAAAAGTTGCTTGCAACAGATCAAGTTTATTACATTTCAATGTTTCTAAAAATTACATCTAAGTATGTGCGTGTGTGTATGTATGTATTTGCTTAAAAACAGAAATACACTTGAAATTCTATATATGTGGTTCTTTTTCTAATGTATTAAGTACTTAGATCTCATGTATGTACATATATTTCATGTATATTGTACAAAAGTCGATTTTCGAATTTCGCATGTTTAAGCACTTGAACTCAACCACAACTTGAAATTGAATATGTTTGTTTTTATATTGTTATTTTAGAAAAACTTGTTGAATTGTTTTTACTAAGATTTTTTAATTATGTATTCGAATAAAATTGATTCAAACAATTTGGAAAACTCATGATCAAGGTTTTATCTGACAGACAGAAATTACATGTTTATTCTAAATGAAAAGTAAAAAAAAAATACAAAGATTATAAAAACTTGTATTTTCTTATTATTTTAATACTATGGATTCTTGCCACAAGGTTAACAGAAGCAAATAGGCGTAAACATTTTATTTTAGAATTTTGACAAATGATAAATATTCTTAAGCGAATTTTAATTATATATTTTTTATTTTAAAATCTTAAAACAAAAAATAAATTTTCAAAGTTAAGCCGTTACTAATGAAAATCAAGATTGGTTTAATATTTTTTTAATTTCTTAAAAAGACAATAATTTATTTGATTGGTATAACAGGACAACTAGGAATATACTCTGAAATATGAAAAACATTCCCTATTAAATTCATTTAAAATTTTTAATTTTTTAGATTCCCCTGTAAAACATTCATAGATTTTAAAAACTATTTTTAGTTTTTTCCCCACAATAGACAAATATAAAAAATAGTTCCTGTGCGCATTTTACCGGTTGCTTATAAGTAAACCTTTCCCAATCGATTTAATTCAACAAAAATTTCTAAAGAAAATATTTCTTTGGAATAAATAACACTATAAAATTGCTATTGACAAAAAATAAATTGTCTACTACTCTTAAGAAACTTATTAACAAACAAGTAAGAAAATATTTGTCAATTATGCTTAAATAAAAAATATGTTATTTTACAATATACACTCTAAATACTAAATTAAGCATTATACATACAAATTTGCAAGAATATGCTTTTAATATTACAATATGATCTCAATCCAAAAATATTCAAAAATATTGTACAATTCGATGCCAACTTTTTAAAATTCCCTAAAAGTGGACTAACAAGTAGGAACTAGTGCCTAGTTTCTGTAACTTGTGAAAAGTTTTCGAATCGAAAAATAATTTATTATTATAGTAGTCATTTAGTTTCTCACAGGGTGATTTGATAATATTAAAACTGAATACTTATGAAGTAAACAAAAAATAATTGATTTTCTCTTACTGGGCCTGTTGTTATACAAGATGAGTATTATTTTTTCGAATTAAAAATTTCTCACATAGTTACAGAAATCAGGTACAGAATAGAGTAGTAGTTAGAATTTCAGAAATTATTTAATAAGATTATAAATTCATTCGAGTTTAATGTTTATCAAATCAAATTTCATAATTTTATTGTTATGATATTATTGAATTGTCGTTATAATGTAATTTAAATTAAAATTTAAAATAGATATGCTAACACCTACAATATTAATTGAAACAATTGTTACATTCTATCACATTCGAAGAACATTAAGAATATCATTTGTTTTTCTATAGATTTGCAACTTTGTCCTATCAATTAAATATATAACACAGATTAACAAAATCCCAAAAAAAATTGTCCATCGCGTCACATTTTTAAACCATTGAGGACCAAAGAAAATTTGATTCCTTGAGGAGTTTTTAAGTTATAAAATTTTCCATGTTTTATAACCAAAATATGGGGCTACAAAAATGTAGTACTAGTTAAGTCTCTAACTTGTTACACATAGACCCTAGAAGTCTTTAAAGTTACCTAAACAATTTTATAACCTAAAAGCTCTTCAAGGAGGAAAATTTTCTTTGGTCCTCAATGGGTTAAAAATGTGATGTGATAAGAAATTTTTATTTTACTTTTTGCACTATATATTCCAGATATTTTTTTTTTTTTTTTTTTTTGGCGATTTTGTTGATCTGCATAATTTTATTGATAAATTTATTATTTATTTGTACACTGAACTAAAAAGGTACATAAATACAATGAACAAGTTCATTGTTTCAATGAATTTGTACACTTATTTTGGCCCTATGTACAGGTTCATTGAAACAATGTATTGCCATCCATTAATATTAAAATTCAATGTAAAAGTTCATAGTTTAAATTTTGAATCAATGAACAATGAACAGTACATTGATTTCAATAACTTATATTTTGTCGCAATAAAACTATACATTGAAAATGTATTATAATAGGCTTGTTCGATATTCACGGTTTTTATTTTATTTCAAATTAAATGATTAAATTGTATTATATTGAGTTAATGTAAGCAAAAATTAAATATAATTTTCTTAACATAGATGGCACAAATATAATACAGTGTTTATATTACATTTCATTAACAAATTTTTGTTTGCTTTGTCATTTAAGTACCTCCTGTTGTCCTCTATATTGTACAATGATGGTATGGATACGCATTTAAATGACAACAGCATTATCCTTAAAAAAATGTTTATAAATAAAATGTTTAAAATTCGTTCAAAGTCTTTAAATTTGTTTTAATAGTTACCTTTAGAAATTCCCTTTTTTCATAAAATGTGGCGGATAGTTAAAAGGAATACCATGTCGATCCAAATCTTGATCAGTCTGTAATATATTTTTATTAAGAAATAAATTAAAATATTTTATATATTTATGAATATTTACGAATAGAATCCTCTTGGTTTTTGAATTCACAATTTTATTTTTTGAAACCCTGGTAATTGTTCTATCTACACAAATATTTTTTTATCTAAACATATATAAATTTAATGTAAATATTTTAAAAATCCATTAACATTATTAAACTTTGAATAAACGAATTCAGTGTACTAATACAATGAGTTATTATTTTTATGAATATATTTTTAAAACAACGAACTAATACATTAAATCATATAACTGATTTACTTATTTTATTAAGAAATAAATTTAATGATTGGTTTTTATTTCAACATTCATATACATTAATAAATGTTTAGTGTTAACAAATGTTTTCATTAAAACATTGAATTCTTACAATAAATTAATAAATTCTTTAAAAAAAGTAATGAATTACATTTAATGTACTTCATTTATTAAAATTACTTTTTTCAGTGTATATAACACTTTTGTTAAAAAATATATTCTTTAAAATATCATTAAAAATTATTTAATAATAACATTTGATATTAAATTGAGAAAATACAACTTTTCAAATATTTGACTTGTTTTTTGGATTAATGAATGATTTGATAATAAAATTTAATAAAAATTTTTGAAAACTTTATTTCTAAAATATTTTAAAACATTTCTTTAGATTTGAGAATAATTTAATAACATTCGATAACAATTTGAGAAGGTACAAATTTTCAAACTTTAGTTCTCAAATGATTCTCAATTGAAAATCAAACTTAAAATTCAAGCCTCTATCTACATTTGAAACAAATTTAAGTAACATGTTTGATATTAAATGTTAAAGTCATCTTATTTCAAAGTTTGACATCATGTTTCTTGGGTAATTAACCCTTTAACAGCAAATAGGTAAATTTTATACATTTGGTTTCCAAAAGTTTAAATCATATATTTTAGCAAATAAGTTGTATTAAAATATTTATTACACTTAAATATCAATAAATTTATGAAAAATAGTATAAGCAAAAAAAAAATTATTAATCAACTATTCAGGCTAAAAATGAGTTTTACAAGAAAAATTTCGATAAATTTTAGGATGAAATTTATTAGAGAATCGGATTTAAAACATATGACAGCAAATTAATAAAATAATTCTCTTGGATGTAAAATATGCGAAAAATTTTTCTTAAGTGTAAAATATGAAAATACTGTTCTTTAATGTTCTTACATATAAAATATGCAAAAATAGGCTATTTAAATTGCTAAAATATGCTCTACAATAAAGACTTTTTGAAAAGTTTAATTGCATTTCAGAAATTTCTTTTTTTATTCGCTTAGGATCTGTTGTCTTGTAATAAAAAGTCCCTTTCAACTTTTACATAATCATGGTAGAAATAGTACCCATTCAATTTATTTTCAAGTGACCAGTCATAGATATGTTATGAGCTTCACACAATTTTTTTTTACTTTCTTTACCTAATTTATTTGAAAAAAATTAATAATAAGTCAACAACCTATTAACCCAAATATAAAATTACCATAATTAGCTATGACCACCTACGAATTCCTTTTAAAGTTTAAATTGCAAAATTCAAATTTAAAATAAAATTGTTATATTTGACCAAAAAAAGCGCACACTTTTTTAAGTTTTTAAACTTTATTAATCGTTATCAATCTACTAAAATGTTACTTATTAAATATTTCACACATTTTTTTTTCTTTTTGAAGCCAATTAAATGAACTAGTCACATTCACAGTTAGTTTGTTATTCGCTTGGTTAGTTAGTTAAATTTTTTGTAGTAAACATCTGTTTACTCATTTTAATCAAGCGGAAGTTTATTTTTCAGATTCCAGCTGGTTAAATGATATTGACCTTGACATTGCCGCTATGTTTGCCACTGCATCATGTACAAAAATTCATTTTATTTTGAGTTTTTTTCTTTTTGTTTGTTTTGTTTGGTTACACTTGAATAGCGAAAGAGAAAAATGTAAATAATATCAACAGATGATTTAAAAAAGATGAGGGGGTAGTAGAGGTAATCAAGGTGTTATTATGATGTTTGAATTTATTAAACAAATCAAGCTAATCTTGGTTTTTAGAGAAAAGTTTTATTTTCATTTAGTTTTATTGTTATTTTTTTTTTTTTTTTCTCCATAACAAACAAATGTTGTTGCTCTATTTTTATTAAATAATGAACAAGTTTGCTGTTTAAGTCTTTTGTTTTGTTTTTTTATTTTCATAATAGAAAGTCTTAAGAAATGTACTTTTATTATTATTATTTATTTATTTTTTATATTTTTTTTTTAATCAACAAAGAAAACATTTTCCTCTTTTTAACACAAAACCCATAATTTTGAAATTATGTTAATAGTTGAGTTTTATAAGCATTTTTTTATTATTTCTTTTTTTATTTTTGTAATTTTCACTAAATGCATTTATTCATTCATTCAATTTATTTATCTCTATTACAGTGCACGATTCCACTGGTAAACTTACATCAGGCATACTGAATGGCAACATAAATCAACCAGGTGATTTTGATCAATGTATGGGAATCAAGTATCAATTGAAATCTAGTAAAACTGGGACCAAAGCTGGAGATAGTTTAGCTGCTGCTGCAGCTAATGGTGATGATGTTGAGACAAGTGATTATAATGATGATGAAATCAAGGGACAATATTGTTTGGCTTATGCACAACCGGTATTGCCACACAAATCAAAACGTTTACAAAAAATTTTCAAACTCATACAATCCCATGGACCGTTTCGTAGCGAATTTGATGATGTAAGTAGACAGACCGACATACATACATTTATATTATAGTTGTTATATGTAGTTAGTATATGTTTTCATATGAATATTTATTTTTGTTTATAAGTTATTTTGATATTTTTGCAATGATTGCAATAATTGTGGTGGGAATTTTTAATGTTTTTTTAAGTATAAATATACAATATAAATTACACTTTATATTTTAAAAATACATGTCACATGCTAAGTTAGGAATGTTTGATGTTAAAAAAAAACATTTTTTAGAATCACATTTTGTTAGAATTCTATTCTATTACATATTTAAAAAAAGTATATTTTTAGTATTTAAATGAGTGTTAAACTGCTATATTTTTAGCCGTTAACCACACATTTTTTGACATCTTTATGTTTTACTATTAAGATTAAATATCTTACATTTACATAAATTTTACATTAATTAAAAAAAAAAAAAACAAAGAATATTAAACCCACTAAACAAAACTATTTTTAAAATATATTCATTCAAAACTTTCAAAAAAGCCTTAAGTCCCTAAGAATTAGCCAAATTTATAATTCTAACAGCTGTTACAAACAAACAATAAAATATATGTAAATTTTCTATAAAAAGGCAGCACGTTTTACAAAACTAGACAAACAGCTTCTTTGATTACAAATCCAAATAAAATCTGTATATTTATAAATTATTTTAATTTAATTATTAAAAGAACGTGCCCTCTCATAAAATATCTGTATAAATTAAAAAATATTTTAAAATTGTAAAATTCTTGTTTAAATAAACCACATTTCTTAAAATGTTTCAATAGCAGAAAGCCACTATCCTTGACTTACTTACGACATATTAATGCATTCTAAATAGCTATATAATTACTTTTCAAATTTTAACAAGTTTTTGTGATATTTATATAAGAAAATGATTCTATTTTGTTAAACCCTCAAAGAAATTTCATTCATAAAAATTATTTTAAAATTTTATTATTTTCTAATTGTCGTGTATGATTGAGCGATTAACTACTTGTATTTTAAACAATAGAATAAATTTAAATAAGTACTTTAAAAAACAATTGAATGAGGATGGTTAATAGCGAACATTAAATACCCTATTGTCACATTCACTTTGTTAAATATTGATCCAAATAAAATAATGTATTTTATTCCTAAAATAATTGAACTAAGTATTTACCAAACAAGACTTCAGTTTTTATATACATATTTTTTTAGAGTAGGGTATTAAAATTTCTATAAGTTGCTTTTTTGATGTTCTTGTTTTAATTTTAATATATTTTAGACCACAAGTACTAAAAAAAATACTATTAAAGTTCAATAACTTGATTATTAAATACAATTATCAGCAATTCTTCAGGTAAATGACCTAAAAACAAATAATTATATTGAATAACTTGTTTAAGTATTGAAACCACATCATTTTCTATAATTCATTTAAAAAGTTTTATTTTACCATATTCTATTCTGAAACGTTTCTTTAAAAATACGTTTATTGCACCAACTTAATTTTCAGCAGATGAATACTGATAATGCTGAAATTTTAAATAATTACAAACTTCTATCTTATGTAAATTTTTTAAGCTATTAAGTAAAAAATTTTCCATGCATAACTTAATGCATATTTTTGTTTATTTAAAAATTAAAATCATATTTTTCCACTTCAATTAGGCTTATTTTCGCACTAAATAATATTGTTATATTTTGTGGTTTAATGTATAATTTACATTTGAAATCGTATTTTTGCATACAAATCTTAAATAATGTTTTGGATTATTAGATAGATTACTTTTACATACAGTGCATTTCAATTGAATAGGTTCAAAATTTTCGTTACATTAAAACTCGTATTATTTTTAATATAATGAAGATAGTTCCATTTTTTATCTTGATTTCTAAAGTCTAGAGTTCTAAGATGTATAATAGCAAAAAATAATTAATAACGAACTTAGTACGATCTTTAACGGATTTTCTTTCAACAAATGTATTTTTTAAGGCAATTTTTTTGTTTCATCTGAATAGGATAATTAAGAATAAAATCAATTTGCGTCAAGTATTTGTTAAATTTGCCATAATTGTGTGTTTTCTTTATATTTTCAACTGTTTTCTGTAAGAATCTTTAAAAACTGGTCTCGTAAAAAATTTTCCGATAAAGAAAATAGCAAAATTATAGCGTATGGATAATTCAGACTTAATCTATGAAATATGGCTAAGAAAAATTGAGCGAAGTTAAAATATTGTCAACAACTATTTAGGAAATCACTCCCGCTATGGAAAAAACATGAAAAGAGGTACTTATAAAGCAACAACGAACGCTGACAGAAGATTCACCATTCGAGATGCCTAAAATTCTACTGATTCTACATCAAAAATTAAACAAAAATCAAGTATTTTAGCAAGTGTTTTACCGTAAAACATGTTAATCGAAGTCCAGTGCACCTAAGAAGACTAAAAATTATTAAGAACCCATCTCTAAACACCATTCGTGAAGTAAAACTACTCCCGTTTACCCGTGAACACATGTTCTAAAAAAGGAATGAAACATATTGTTCTATAGAATGAAAAAGAAATCAATATGGAAGGCTCCAATGACTATAAATATTGTTATTTTCGTCATTTGAGAAAAAAAGGATGCTAATTATGTATCCCATAAAGATGCGAAAGAAGTGTAATGGCGTAGAGTGCTACTTCATATTATGAGACATGTTTCTTCGATTTTCTAAGCAGAGAATTACGAAAAAAACTTACAAGTTTAAGGGAAAATAATTTTTAACATTTTATACACTATTTTAATTCATTTCATGTACATTCCAGTTTGACAATGCCCCTATTCACACTACAGGAGCGTGAAAACAAAGAATTCGAAGTCAAAATTTTACCACTTAGCAGTGGTTATCATACTCTCTCTACCTTAAAATAATAGAAAATAAATGAAAATTGCTGTCACGTAATGTTTATGAGTTGGACAGATAATACGAGCAATAAAATTCATTATCTGAAGAGATTAAAAAAAGTTGGAGCAAACATTCTTTGTTACAAGTTGAAAATCTTTATAAGTCCCTTCCAAATATAATTTTTTAGGTTAAATTGAATAATAAAGGCTATTCGTATTATTAATAATTTCCGAATAATGTAACAAAACAAAAAATAACCATATTAATCAATACATCTTGTTTTAATGAATAAATAATTTTGAACCTATTCAGATGAAACAAAAAATTTACCTAAAAAATTCGCTTGTTGGAAAAAAATATCATAAAAAATCTTACTTAGTTATTACTTGCATTTATTTTGCTTGTAAATATCTTAGAATTGAATACTTTAAAAGTTATTATGAAAAAAATGTTTAATGTAATGAAAATCTTGAACCTATTCAGTTGAAATGCACTGATTTTACTCCAAACCACATATTTTCATACCGCTTTCCTTTCCTTAGGTCTTAAGATTTTGTTAATAAGGCAACACTTCGTCGAATCAACGACGCATTTTTCGGTGATGTCGTTTTTACTAAAAAAGTAGTATTTTGAAAACTGAATTATTGGTAATAAAGTGAACGGAAAAATAAATTCCTTATTTTATTCCATTTATATACAAATTAAATAATTCAAAAAGTTCGATTTTGGGTTTCAGGGTTAATATTGGAAATACGCATCTATGCAGAAATTTTAATATCTCCATTTTTCTATATCTCCATTCACGATTTTCAGTTTTTAAATTACGCAAATGAAATTCGAAAAAGTGTGTAACTTTAAACACAAATGCATCTTGTAATAAACTTTATTTAAACTTTCTATATTTTAAAATTGTTACACAAGTAAAATTGAAAATTATTTGTATTTATTAAACTCCAATTTATCAATTGATATTACACCCAGAATCAAATCCAAAACATCCGTGTAAAAAATAACACCATTTAGAAGTAATTTTGTATTAATCCCGTATGTCTTCAAAATATACACTTCGTGCTTAAATCAAAAATGAGGAATTGATGTCACAACTTAATACCACATAAGTTCCGAATTATTAAATAAAATTAATCACAAACAATTGTGGATTTTATATCATAATTTTTTCTCAGTGTTAGTTAAACTAGTTCATTTGAAACTATGTTTAAAAAATTTTTTAACAAAAATTCAGTTTTAGCCTTGTTAAAATATAATAAAAATGTTTTCAGATTTGCAAAATTTTAATTTTCTTAGAAATTATTTACCTTTTTCCCACTAAAAATTCATTCATTTTAACTTTTTTGGAACTTCGAAGAACTTCCAAAAAAGTTTAAAATATGCACTTTGTTATACTTTTGTAGTGGTGAAAATGTTCTCTTTTGGAAGCTCTTGACCGTTTTTTTTACTGGGAGTAACCGCAGTGTTGCCAGATTGGGGGATTTATCTAATTATTTTTTATTTATAGAAAAAAATTTAATTGATGAATTTTTAATTAATAAAACATTTTGATGAATTTTTGGTATTTTTCCTTTTACAGAAAATGTTTTATAAATTTTAATTTTATAGAGAATTTTCTTTTCTATAAAATGATGTTCATTTCCATAAAAATTTTAATTTCCTAAAATAAAATTTTTCTTTTAAAGGTAATTTTATATATGTATACATATTTTGCTTTTAAAGAAGATTTTGGATAAATTTTCTTTTTATTGGAAATTTTCGATAATTTTTTTTTTTTTTTTTTTATAGGAAATTTTCGAAAAAAAATTCTTTCTATAGGAAATAGTCGACAAATTTTCTTTTTATTGCAAATTTTTAAAAAATTTTCTTTTTATAGGAAATTTTTAACATTTTATTTTTGTACACAGAAAAAAATATTTCAAATTATTTTCGATAAATTTTCTGTTTATAGGAAATTGTCGATAAATTTTCTTTTTTTGGAAATTTTTAACAAATTTTCTTTTTATAAGAAATCTTTAACAAATTTTCTTTTTATAGAAAATTTTTAACATTTTATTTTTGTACACAGAAACAAATATTTCAAATTATTTTTTAATAAAATTATTAAATAACTTTATATTGGAATTTAATTATATTATTTATTAATATAATTAATTTTATAATTGGTTTAAATTTTTTTTTATAAATTGACAGCTCTTAATAAAATATAAAGAAAAATGTATAAAAATATAGAAATAAAATAAATTTAAGTAAATTTCCAACAATTTTCAGCAGTAATAATAAAATCAATTATTCTAGTTATTAATATTATCATTTTGATAATAGGTGCAAAATCAAAAAAAAAAAAATTAATTAATATAAGCAATTTTGTAATTGAAGTCCATTTTTAATATTTTCTGTGTAGGAAATTTAAAAAAATATATATATATATATATTTTTTAGGAAACTTACTTAAAAAAAAACAGTGTTTATCTCTAATATAGTATTTTTAACATGATTTCCTATTTTATAGAAATTTTCAATACATTTATCTACTAAAAATATATATTTTTATACACAGAAAAAAATATTTACGAACAAATATTAATTAAATTATTAATCAGAACTTTAAAATGATTTCAAATATGTTAATAAATAAATAATTTAATCAAAATTAAAGTATTTCAAATATAAAATCAAATTGCAATTATGAATGATAATATTCAATTATTTTATTAATTGAAATTTAACCTAATAAAAAAATTGTATATTCAATTATTCTAATTATCACTTATTTTATATTTGATTAATTTATTAATTGAAACAATGAGGCAAATAATTGAAAATCGATAAACTTTTCAATTTTTAGTAAAAAATATTAGAAATTTTGATAACTTAAATAATTAATACAATTAAAAAATAATTGTTAATAGTTTTTATCTTTAATAAGTCGTTTAATAGACATTAGTTTTTCTGTGTAATAAAAAAACAAAAAACACTTAATTTTATATTGAATAAAAATATTGGAATTTATATTTAATCAAATGGGAAAATCCTTAATAAATGACATCTATTTTTCAATAATTTTTTGGAGTGATAAATATTCTAACGTTAGCTTTGAGTATAACATCAATATTATACTTGTAATTTTCTACTTTTTTAATTATTCTTTTCATTTACTTGTTATATTTCTTTCTTAAAACTTTTGTAATCTAATTTTTAAGACATTATTGAAAACTTAAGTTTTATTCAATTCCATACTATAACATTAAATCTTTTTGTACAAATTTTACGATTCTCCTGTTATTCAATTCAATTAAAATTTTTTTTTTACACTTTTTTATAAATTGCTGGCATATGTGTCACATCACACGTCAACCTAAATATCTAAGTTGTTATTTTTAATACTTATTTAATAATGCAAATTTTTACAACAAATATTATTTTATTATGACATTAAATTTGCTGTCTTTTAATTGTTTATCTATTAATTGTTTCATAAACTATTAAATAGTTGTTTATTTATTTAAGTCAAATGTAAATTAAACAATTTAACAAGTTGTGTTTAGAACGTGATTTATGAATTTATTTGAATTTAATTTAAAAAAACTTAAAAAATTAAACGTGCTACAAATTAAGTAGAAACTTTCTTTTTAATTTTGTTCATTGTTTAAATAATATCAAACATTTTGTTTAGATTAAAAGTTGAATGTTAGATATTTTGTCTATGTAGAACAAACAATTAAGTTATCTTAAAGATTTAATTTTTAAAGATTATTTAAATAGATTTTAGATTACTTTTTTTCTAGCTTAAAAAGAAAAGTTACTTAAATTATTCTTTTGTTTTGTTTATGACGTAAATTAATCTTAAATGTTTTAGATTAACCTATTTTTTTTTTCTTTTTTTTCATAGAATTTTTAGGAATTTAATTTGTTTAGATTCTTTTGAAAAACTTTTATGATACTTAAAACTTTTTAAAACAAATTTATAGCTATTGATATAAATTAAGCGGATATTCCTATTAATTGACATATAATTTGCAAATTTGTACTTCATTTAGCACAAAATGATTGCTATTGTGTAAAAGTTGGTTAAATTTCATAAAAAAAGAAATATTTTATTTAAAACAGAAAAATAATATTTAAATATGCTCAGCATCTTGGAATACCGGGTGTCTCTGAATACATTTATTCGATAAACTGAAAATGTACAAAATACTGTTAATAAGTTATTAATCACTTTTCTTAAGTTTCAATGAAACTGAAATGGATAAGACACCATTAATGCTGATGAAGTGTGTATCAGCACAGAAAATACGTATTCCATTATGCTGCAAACTTGATTACACCTGGTTAAAAACCCAAAAGCTTCGAAAGCTTTATACCAAAGAAAGATTTTTTTATAACCACCATCAAAAAGAGGTATATTGATTTTGTCATTCCGTGTGTAACATGTCGAAAAAAAATCATTTAAGACCCCATAAAGTATATATTTTCTGGGTCCCGGTTAGATTCTGAATCGATCTAGCTATGTCCGTCCGTATGTCTGTCTGTCTGTTGAAAGCAGGATAGGGCTCGAACGGGACAACCTAGGGAGACGAAATTTGGCTCAAATATTTATCTTACATAAGGTTTGTTTGGCATTGAAAATGGGCAATCGGTTAATAAATCAAAGAGTTATGGGCTAAATACTAGAAACACAGGGTGTCCGTTGTAGCTTTATTTCAAACTTTTCTGCAGATTTCTCTTAAACAAAAGCATGAACGACAACGAAAATTTGTACAGATAGTTCGAGGACCATGTAAACTCGGAAACAAAAAATGGGCGTGGGCCGTCCACTTTACCGCCCACCTCCTATATAACGTAAAATTTTAAAAAGTTGATGGTGGGTATATAGAACATAACTTTCGCGCTTAATTTTTTTTTGTTATCTCGAACAAGAGTATCTCTATAATAACGATACACTGTATTGTAGAGAATCATACAATGAAATTTAATTTTGCCATCAACTGCTATTATAAGATAAAAGCTCTGTTCCAATACTAATTAAATTTAAAGGTTTTAGTTATAGTTTACATAGTTTCTATGTATTTTATTGTTTTGATGAAAATTTCTGACTAAAATCTGTTAATGAAAGTACTGGAATAAATATAATGACAAGGGGGTGGAAACGATACTTCCCCTAAAAAAAATTATTTAATTAAAAAAGTTTTTTTTTCAAAATTAATATTTTTATGCATATCAAAAACTAAGTTTATTTAAAATATTTAAAGCACACGCCAATTAATGAACTTGTATTTGTTGTTTATAAATTTTCGCATAAAATGAATGAAAAATATCAATATATTAGAAAATAATACCATATTAATATGATAATTTGTATAGTTATTATAATTATATGGCACGAATCTCACAAATTAAGCTCATATACATACAAATATTTATACATAAATTTGTTTTTTAATCAATAGAGAGAAAAAAAAACGAAATAGTTTTTAATACTAATATTTAATGAATTAAAGTTCATTGCACTCGCTTTAAAAACTTTAAACTAAAAACATACATATACATATTAATAATGATGATGATTAAGCATTAATAAAAGCTGCTTGTTTTAATATTGATAAATATATTAAATACATGTTAATAAAACAATAAATAAAAAAAAAAAAAAAACTATAAACAATATAAATCAAATTTAATGACTTTAAACCACAAATATATAAATCAACACATATAATTTCTTTAAAACAAATTACCGTAAAATATCACATATTACAACTTAATTACTTAATAAAACAATGTAAAAAGATAATAACTATCTTTTCATAATAAATGATTTAATTAATTAACAATAACTTAATGAGCCAATCAAATGGAAACAGTAATGAAAAAGAAAAGTTTTCAGTTAAAACCCAAATATTTCAAATGAAAGATTGTATTACAAAACAAAAACGTTAGGACAAACAAACTTTTAACTTATTTTTTTGATTTTTCTTTAAATCAATCAATAAACCTTAATTTAATAATAAATGAATACATGTGTTTAAAAAATTATAAATTTTTTTTCAAATTTTATGACTTTTATTAATTAATATTAGTCACTCGACCCAAATTTGTAAAAAAAAAAAACTGAAGTCAAACTACAAATTTATTTAAAAATCTTAATATTTTTTATATTCATTTACATAATTTATCAGTTGGTCACTTTCTTTCATAAATTGACTTTTGCTTTTGCACAGATCATTTTTAAGAAAATAAAATCAAAACGTTTCACAAATATAGGTTAATGTCTAGATAAAAGTTTAGATCAAAGTTCAGCTTCAGTTAAAATTTCTATACTTAATACGTAGTTGTTCTAGTTACATATATTTTTATAAATTTACAATTCGAAAAAGAATTTTAAATTTATAAATGCTGTGAAAAAGAATTAAAGAATATTAAAAAGAATGGAGACATCTTACTTTGCAAATACAAATGTCGATGTAAACAAAATAAAAACTTACAAATAATAATACTAGAGTGATTCCATGTCAAAATGGACGGCAATCGGACTTGACATCTTTGCCTATGCCTATGGAATTGACTACAGATATTGAGAATTGGAAGTGTTTCTCAAATCATAAAATTTTAGACTCATATCCCTTTCCGGTCAAAAAATATGACGGTTTAAAAAACGAAAAAAGCTAATAATTTTACAAAGGTGTACTTGTTTAATTGCTAATAACTTCTAAACTATACATGATAGATGTTTAGTTTTAGTTTCACATTATAGAAAAAAATATATTACCTTTATAACGATATTTATAAATTTTTTTTTAATTCAAAAGTTCAAAGGTCAAAGTTAGACATAAAATAATCAAATCATTATATCTCAAAAAACGGTATTTTTAAAATTCTGAAAAAAATATATATAAAAATGAAGATATTGCCTTCAAAATGATATGTAAATAAATTTATATTAAATTTATTTAATTCGAAAGTTCAAAGTTTTAAATTAAACTTATAAAAATTAAACCTTTATATCTCCAAAAATATATTTTTTAAAATTTTAAAAAATTATATAATGTTAACACAACTCTTGTACATACCCATGCAAAATTGGACACTTATTTAGTTTAGAAGTTATGTAACAAAATATAAACCAAAGTCAAATTTTGTACATAAAATTTCACTTTTTTTAAACAAAGAAATAGGGTAAGTGTACCGGTGGTCGGCAGTTTAACTTTTTTTCTGACTTTCAAGTTTAATATTTCCGAACGTGGTCATGATTTTTGGATAACGAGCAAATGTACCACTTTATTGAAGGGTACTCTTTCAGATTTTGTTAGATTTTTGTAAAGAAATAAATGTTTAATTGGCCATTTTATTGCATTTTATAAAAAAACATCGTTTGTATCTATAGTCGGCATATTTTTCCAGTGTTCGGCATGTGATGATCCAGTAGTTGGCATGAAATTTATTGACGCATTTTGTATGTAAATGCCTTAAACTATGCTCTGAAAAATAAAATAATTTTAAAAAATAAAAAAAAAAATTTTGAACAAAATACTTGATAGATTTTATAGTTTATCTTTTTTTGAAAAAATGGTCCAACAAATACAATTTTACATTTCAGAAACCTATAGTCAAATTTTACGTAGAAAAATTCTGTAGAACATTTTTATGTATGAATCTTAAGTTTTAATTAATTTTTAACATATTTTTTACAAACATCATAGAAATGACCCCTTATAATATATATAATATAATAATATTTCTAATAATAGGGTATAAATGTATTTGCAAGAAAAATTTAGGTCCGAAGTACTAATTACATTATTATCTCTCAATTAACATGACATGCCGACTATAGAATAGTACAAAATTTTTTTTTTCCTAAGGTCGGCAGCCACCAAACCATGAAATGGAATTCTTTACGCAAAATTTTACACATTTAACATAAGGTTTCAATTGTTGTCTATCTTCTGAATAATTTTTTGTTAAAATACAACTTGAATTATTATAATTAATATCATCTTTGAAAGTAGCCTTTTTTAATTTTTTTTTTTTTTTTTTTTCTAAAAACTGATATCAAAAATGTGTTTAAAAACGGAGTAAATTTCAAAGAAACTGCTACTATTAATATATTTTGAACATTTGCACTAAAAATATAAATATATTTTCATGGCAAAATTGATCTTACATCAATAATTAGTATTCGCTGTTGTTAATAATTTCAGTTTAAATTTAAAAATGCCGACTACTGGTACACAGAAAAAAGTAAAAATGGACTTCAATTATGAAATTTGTAATATTAATTAATTTTTAATTGATTTTGCTCCAATCATCAAAATGGTAATATTAATAACGAGAATAATTGATATTATTATTACTTCTTTTCCTTAAATAGATGCAATGAGCTGACAATTTTTGAAAATTTACTTAAATTTATTTTATTTCTGTACTTTTATAGACTAATATTTAATTTTTCTCTATATTTTATTAACAGCTGTCAATTTATTAAAAAACAAAACTGAAAACCAATTAGAAAATTAATTGTATTAATAAATCATATAATTCCAATATAAAGTTAATTAATAATTTTATTAAAAAATTATTTGAAATATTTTTTTCTGTGTACATGCCGACATTAGGTGCACTTACCCTACTTTAAATTAATTTTGTTTGTAAATATTTTAAATTTTTACATACGATACAAAAAAAATCCTTTTTACCATATTTTACTTCATAACTCCTAAACCATAAGAGTTTCAACTTGAATTTTGGATCGATTATAAAACAGAGTTAAATTACACTGATCGACAAAACAATTTTTTTTCGCGCTCCTTCAAAAAAAAATATGTGGACTAGATGGAACTCCATATGCTAAACTGTAGTCTGTTTTCAGTTTTTTCCCATCAGGTCGAAATTTTTTTTATGGGCGTGTCTAATATTGCACCCTAAATAAGCCGATTACCCGAATATATTTCACTATAACTCGAGAACGATTTTTATAAATAATACACCGAAATATGTGGAATAAAACTGGCTTTAAGTCGTTCTACTAACAAATTTGTATCCGCTCAATAGTTTTGAAGATATTTCGAAATAAGTGTCCGAAATGCTAAATTCAAGATTTCTTTTTTTTTACTAAAACTTCTTTTTAAAAGTGAAAGTATCAAAAATGTTTCAGTTTATCATCTTTATCTCAAAACTGGCAAAACTACGAATAAATAAAGTCACGTATCATAAAATGCACAAATCATGATTGCATTTACAGTTAAGTTAGGATACCCATGCTACCCATAGTTGCAGATAACTAGTAAGCAAAAAAAAATTTTTTTTTTTCGTCTTAAATAAAAAAATAGGTGAATTAGATGGAATTTAACGTGCTAAATAAGAATCAGCTTTTACTTTTTTTCTATAACGTATCGATTTTTTTTAATGGGCATGACTATTATGACCCCGCCTTTAGGCAATGTATAACTCGAGAACGGTTTGTTCTATTACGATAAATTAAACTCCAATATACAGCAACTTAAATTGTCTTTAAGCTGAATTTACATAATTTTTTGTTCAGTTAATATTTCCGTATTTATTTGGTAATTAGTAGCAAAAAAAAATTTTCTTTAAAATTTGAAAAATCATGAAAATTTTGATCCATAACTCTGAAATTCTTGAGCGAATAAAAAATATTGTTGACATACCTTTCGTATGCATCTTTTGGTGTATCATTTATCAAGATCGTGTAAACGGTTCTTGAGTTATAGACTAAATTTGACAAACCATTCTCGAATTTTATAGTGTGACCGCTGAATAAGGTGATGATATTAGTCATGCCCATAAAAAAAATCAGTACGTGATAGAAAAAAATGTTAATGCAGACCCTTGTTTAACTCCTCAAAACCTTAGTTAGTTCACCATTTTTGTTTCAAGAAAACATAAAAAAAAAACCTTTTTTTTTACCCACCAATGTATTTCTACACAATTGTATGTAACATGGGTATTTTTACTTAACTGTGAATAAAATCAAGATTTATGCATCAATTTTAAAGATACATACCTTATTTTATTCGCAGCATTACCAGCTTTAAGATAAAGATGATAAACTGAAACATTTTTCATTTATTAAAAGAAATTTTAGTAACAAAAAAATCTAAAATTTTGCATGAAAAGTTTTTTTTTTTCGGACACTCATTTCAAAATAACTTCAAAACTATTGACCACATAAAAAATTAAGTCTGAGGAATTTGAAGATATTTTTAGTTCGCATCTTTTGGTATAACACTTATGTCAATCATACACACCGTTTTTGAGTTATAAGGAAATATACTAGAGTAATAGCCTTACTATGGGCAAAATATAAGACACGCCCATAAAAAAAATCCAGACCTGATGGAAAAAAACTGAAAGCAGATTTGTGTTTAGCACGTCAAAATACATCATTTCCAACTATTCGTCTATGGTGGTGTATTTTTTTGACGACCAGTGTTATTTGCTCTAAACTGAAGTTTTATAATACACAGAACAAAATCACCAATTAATAAATATATATGAAAATAATTCATTCAATTAAAAACTTGTTTAAATTTGCACCTCTCACCAAAATGATTAAATAAATTACTAAAAACTATAAAAAATACAAAACAGAAAAAAAATTCCCCATTAGTAAATTAATTAAATCAATCAAGTAGTTGATTGGATGAATTAAAAATGTGTATAAGATATAAAAGTATAGTTAAATTTTATTTTTATTTAATTTTTGCTTGAATAAATTTATTAAATTTCGATGCAAAATGAAACAACAATGTTAATTGAAAAAAAGACCGTAATAATTTTTTCTGTGTAGATATATTTAATTAAAATTTTAACGTACTTCTTTTTTTAATTTATATTCAATTGTTGTAATAATTGAATGGACCTATTAAAAATATAATTTCCATTAACCCAAATCAATACCTTTTGTATAAAATATTAAAAAATTTTAATTTTTAATCTTGAATAATTGATACAATTAAAATAGTAATTGGAATAATTTTTGTTTTCAATTAATTCGTTAAGAAAAAATTTTATAAAAATAAATTATAAAAAAATAAAATTTTTTTACAACTTTTAATACATTTTAAAAAATTCCAGGAAAAATGTTAGAATATGTTATAAAATCATTAGTTCTAGAACTGGTGTAATCAGAACCATTTCAGATTCTTTAATAATAATATAATATGATTCTAAATTAGTTTTGAGAAATGTTTTTGAGAATTAATGCTCAAGAACTAATTCTGTATGACTTCTACATCACTTCTTTGAACAAATTACTGGTTCTTAAATGACTTCTTAGAACTGTTTAAAAACTTGAATAAAAAATTGAAAATAATTCGAATACTTAATATAAAAATAAAAAAAACAAGAGTAAAAAATTATATTAATATAATATATTAATATTAATATAATTTTTTACTCTTGTTTTTTTTCAACTGATCAATTGATTTAAAATATGGTTTCTAGGAAATGGCTCATTAAAATAAAAAAAATTAAAAAGCGTTCCCTAACACTTCTATGACATGAGTTCTGAATGTGACAATTTCAAACGAAAATCATTGATTGAAGAACTAGTTCTTGAACAGTTCCATAGAATGGAAGTAACAATTTCAAGCAAAAATCATTGGTCGTAACGTCAAAGTTGAACGAGTGCAGGCTATTTTCATGCGTTCTGGAACTAGTTGTAGAACTAATAAAATTTTTTCTGGGATAATTTAATTCTAAATAAATTTATTTCAAAGAATTATTTTTATAGTTATATTTTTATTATTATTTTTTATGAGCGAAAGTTTACAATTTACTTATTATTCTATGATATTTACAAATGATATCATTCAAATTGACTCAAATGACTTTATTTTATAATTCCCACTTACGTCCATTTTTTAATACTTAATAAAGCCACCTAAGAAAAATCCCTATCAAAGTATCTGCTCCCTAAGTTAAAAGGAAATGTTTCTTGTTTGTAAGTATATAGATTTGAAATGTGTGAATTTTTTTGTTCTTTTCATAATCTTGTTACTTTTTAATCTTTAATAACACTATGCGACAAATTGAGGATCATTGCGTGGAAGCGGAATCTTAATAAATGTAATAAACCCATCAATTAAAAAAGTTTGTATCAATGATCTTGTGAATATTTTCCATAATATTAGTTCTTATGAGCTAAATTATTTGGCAAACTCATTCTTAAATTTAAAATAAGTTTAAATTATATAAAAATGACATTTAGAGGAATTAGGACAGTAATATTATAGAATAAGTGTAAATATTTTATTTGATTCAAACCGTAGAACACTATTTTGTATTAATTGTTAATTTTCCGGAAGGACAGCCGGACGGACATAATATGGCCATCATATAATTTTATAATGAACTATGGTAAATGGTGTATTATTTAATATCATCTCCTTAAGCTTCATAAAATTTTTCAGTCTAATGGATTGATTGGATTTTGAGACATTAATAAAAATATTGTGATCATTAATACATTTTAATGTAAATAAGATTTTTTTAGTAATTCCATTTTTAAAGTACCAAATTATTTTTATTATCAATTGTTTATTAAAGAAATTTACACAGCTATTACCATTACACTATAAATGTGAATCACATATATGTTTTCCATGTTATTTTAAACTATTTTGGTGATATAATTACGTCCGTCCCTATATCCGTGCTATATCAACATGTATCCGTAAATAAAATTTTAAAAATTCAATTTGTTCTATATTGATTTAAGCACGAAGATAAGGGGAGTAACAAAAACGCATTCCATAAAAAATTATTATTATTTTTTTTTTTTTCATTTATAAGTCCTTGGGTGAGCGTGAATGTGACGAACGACACTTTATTGATCCTTGGTAAACGAAATGATGTCGATCGACACTATATTGAACCTTTAGTAAGCGTGAAGGTGGCAATTATTATTTCAGAAAATGTTTCATTAATTTACAGCTTAGGTTTGATTACTTTACTGACTACAATTAATGCTTTGTAGGACATTGACACTAATGTATAATTTTCAGACGTGTGTTGGTCAATTGTTCCGTTATTGTCATTTATTTTCTTAAGATATGAAATAGTGTTTATAAAAAACCGACTTTTAAAAAAAGTTTGACGGTTTGACGGTTAACCGAAAATTAAGTAAAATTGAAAGACCGGTTTTTCGGTTAACCGTCTACTAAAAAACCGGTTAAACCGGTTAACCGACATTTTAATAATTGCTCTAATTTCAAGCTTAATAAAAATATTTTTGGTTAAAAAATGTGTTTTTCAACTTATTGGTTTAACCATGCACCAAATAATAAACAGTGCACTGCAGTGTTCCTTATAAATTGCGATTGACTTACATCGAAAATTTATAATACTTTTTTCAGCCTTTAGACTAGTTTTAATATAATTTATAAAAACAACTTTTTTGGCATCTTTTACTACAGTTTTTGAAGATTTATAATGATCTAAAATTATTCTATTAAGTATTTTTTCAGTTTTTATACCCACCATCAAAAAGATGGGGGGTATAAAAACCCCCCATCTTTTTTGTCATTCCGTGTGTAACATGTCGAAGGAATCATTTAAGAGCCCACAAAGTATATATTTTCTGGGTCCTGGTTGAATTCTAAGTCGATCTAGCTATGTCCGTCCGTCTGTCCGTCTGTTGAAAGCAGGATAGAGCTCGAATTGGCACAAATGTTTGTCTTATATAAGGTTTGTTTGGGATTGAAAATGGGCAAAATCGGTTAATAAACAAAAAAGTTGTGGGCTAAAAACTAGAAACACAGGGTGTCCGTGAAATACTTTTCTTCTGATATTTTTTCAATAAAAGCACGTACGCCAACGAAATTTTGTACGTATACATGGTGGATCGACATAAACTCGGAAACCAAAAATGGGCGTGGTCCGCCCACTTTACCGCCCTCCTCCCATATAAGGTGAAAATCAACGAAATTGTGTTCACATAGTTCAAGGACCAATGTAAAGTCGGAAACAAAAAATGGGCGTGGTCCGCCCACTTTACTGCCTACTTTGATGGTGGGTATATAGATTCGGCCGGGCCGAATATATTCGCGCTTGTTTTATTTTATTTTTTTATTTTTCTAGGTTAAAAATAAAATTAAATTATCGAAATTTTACAAAAAGGAAGCTTTAGACCTAGGATAATGTACTTTATATTATGATTTATATTCACCGCTTTTAAAGTTTTTCTCTCAAGAAAAAGTTTATATAATTTTATAAAAAAATGTATTAAAAATATCTCCATAAAATTGGAAAAGTAATTAAAATGTTTTTCTGCTAAAAGGAGATTTGTTTTTAATTTTTAGAAGATTGTTAATCATTTAAAAGTAATTTTTCTGTACTTATTTATTTCTCAACATATTTTCTTATATTTTAAATTCAGAAAAAAGCAACTAAAGGCCGAAATTTAGTGATATTTTTAGCAAATTTTTGAAACCGGTTAACCGACACAAAAAAACCGGGTAAACCGGTTAACCGAAATTGAATATTCCAAATTAACCGGTTCGCAAATAACCGAAATTTGAAGAAAAAACCGGTTTTTCGGTTAACCGGTTAACCGGTTTATAAACACTAATATGAAATTATATACTATGTTTTTAATTTAAGTGTGGCATTTTAGTTAATGCTGTGTAATTGAAAAAGTTAAATTATAATTTTTTATAAAACTTTCGATTAATTTTACTTTTTTGGTTTTCGATAATGACAACTACTTATCTGAGTAGTTAATTGATAATGAGACGTCATTATTATTTGGCTACTCTATAAAACATATGTAAATAAGAACTCATTAGTATAACAGCATAGTAAAATTCCAATTACATGGATCAGTTGGCTAAAGCTCTAAATTAACAACCCAAGGATCATTGGTTCAACTTCTGTCTGATGCTGTTAGGTTTTTGTTAACAAAATATCTAAAAAAATATTTTTATACTAAAAGCATTTTTGTCATTTAGTAAAACAAGTATGAGATGGTTAATTTAGTCTTTATTTCCAATATTACTTGCTAACATACTAGGATAGCAAAGTTTTTGCTGGCAAAGTCCTAGAAGGACACCTCCAATTGTATGTCACATTATGTCAACTTGAAGTATGTTCACATAGACTCAATTTAATATTATGTACTTTCAAATCAAATGATTTCAAATACACACTTTACCCACATTTTTTAATATAGACCGATTTTTATTCTAACACAAATCATTTTAAAAGAATTTTTAATAAACCATAAATATTTAATATAAATTCTTTGCAAATTTGTATCACAATTTTGCAAAAAACCTTAACTCAAGAGAAGAAAGCTAAACAAAATAAGTTTGTTTTTAAATTTCAAAAGAAATTTGAATAAACTATAAATATTTAATACAAAATCTTTGCAAATTTGTATCACTATTTTGCAAAAATATGTAATCAAGAAAATAAACCTAAAATCACAATAAATTCCAAACAAAATATGTTTTGTTCTTAAATAAATATAAATAAATATTTAGGGATTTGATCTAAATATATTTTGCAAAATTTTTAAAATATTCTAATATTTATATTATGAACTTTAGAATTGTTTTAGAAAAATATATAAATAAAAAGTTGAATTTTCTACTAGCTTTTTAAGCAAATTAGAAAGAAACTAGAATTTTATGATTCAAACGTAAACAAGGAGGGATTCGAAAAAATAATAGTAAAAAAATGTGCAAAGTAATGCATATAAATATATGCCAAATGTATTCTATTTTTAACACAGTTTAAACTAGTTAATAGAATTTTAAACTTTTGTGGAATAAAAATTAGTTTATGTTTTATAAAATGGGAATTTTTTAATAGTTTTTAGAATGAAATGTTAATTTCTTTTATTCAATGTCAAGAATATATCAACAAAACTTCAAGGTTTTCAACTAATAAGTTTTAAGGTTTATTGACACATATATTTTGATTGCTGCAAGAGTTCTTTAACAAAGCGAATCTAAACTATATTATGATCATGATGTATAAAGTAATATATCAATTTTAGGAATTATCACCTATATATAACAAAACATAAATTTATTCTAATTTTAAAGCAGAGTACATTTCCTCTAATTGTAACCATATCAATGAAGAAATTTTGTCATTCTTCGCTTAAAACTCCATAAATCTTACAAATAAAAAAAAACTTTAACCATTTCCTTTTTTTATTACAGCCTGGTCATCGTGTACCTCGCTACTCTTTGGTCAATTGGGGTATTTGTGTGCCAGCATCGTGCACAAATAAAGATGTGGAATATAGTGTTAAAGAGATTCTTAACAATATGACAGCATCGACAGGCATTTCATTCAAAGTACGTGTAGAACCACAAATGTGTCAATTTAAAGACAATAAACCTTGGGATCGTAATACAACGTGGGCAGTGTAAGTTTACATAATTATTTAAAATAACTAACAAGAAAACAAATTTACATAATCTTTGAAAAAACATAAAAAAACTAATTTTAATCTTTAACTTTTAATTTTGATTACAGACGTTTCTTTGTTACAATCTTATCCATAACAATTTTATCTACAATTTACCATCATTGCACTAAAAATAAGCAATCAAGTAAGTTTTTTTTTTACTATTACCAACAAGTGCTATAAAAATTACTATGTATTTCAAATTTTTTATTAATTTTTTATGTTTGCATTATGATATATAATAAAATTATTAAATTCCTCACGTTTAGATCCATGGTTATGTGCATTCTCCTTGGAAAAAAATCTTGGTTGGTTATTTAGTACCTCTTCATCGCCAGATGATATTAGAGCAGTTCACGGTTTAAGATTATTAAATGCCATAATGCTGATATTCTCCCATAAATCGATGGCCATGTTTTTCAATCCCTACAATAATCGTACAGAAATGTCGGAGGTATGTAAATGAACTAGAAAAAGTTTTCTTAAACAAAATAAAAAAATTAATTAAATTTTTTTATTATCATTTTAGAGTTTAGGGCGTTCTTGGACTGTTATTGGTCGTGCTGCTTCTTTATATACCGATCCCTTTTTGCTATTCAGTGGTATGTTGACGGCATATTCATTTTTTGGTCGTTTAAATAAAGGTCAATCTATACGTTTGAAAAATGAATACATTAGTCGTTTAATACGGTAAGTTTCTAATGCATTTTGTTATTTAATTAGTTTGTGTTTTTTTTTTTTATTACAATTAACATTTGATTAACCGATTATGAGATTTACTTTAAAGTGTATGTTTGTCTAGACGAACTTGTTAACCATAAGTTTTTTCTGGTTTTAATCACAGTGAGCACTTACATACATAGTTTTTTTTATTATTTTATTATTTGCCTTTATGCAGAAATTAACACTATTTTATATCATCTACAAAGTTACATTCATTCATTACACTCGTGTTAATGAATGTAAATTTTAATATTAACTGGTTAAATTTAGTTTTATTTTATTTAAAAAGACATGTGTCAGATCTGAAAATGTTATTACATGAGATAAGATTTTAAGGTTTAAAATAGCAGAAAAAGGGAATAGCTAACATAATATGTATTATTATTATTTTATGGAGAAATGTAAATTTAAAGGTCAAACTATACAAGTTATAAACCACCCTTTTATTAGTTTTTTTTTTTTTTTTTTTTTTCAAGAAAACATTTTTGCTCATTAAATGATTACATCAGGAAATGAAAGTAAGCAATTAACATATCAATTTTGTTTTGGTTAGTGGTCTCAGCTTACAGATTTCTAAATTGAAGTTATTACATTCTTGTATGTATCATCAACCAATTTTTTATTTTAAAAGTGGACAGATCACGCCTTTTTATTTATACCAATTTAATATATTACAAAATTTTACTGTCCTTCGTAACTCTAGTTCATACCTTTCCGCAGATACCTCTTCAGCGTATATACTTTTGCAGAAGAGGTATCTGCGGAAAGGTATGAACTGGAATTATGACGGACAGTAAAATTTTCTAATATACTAATTTTGTATAAATAGTTTTAGTATTTAGCCTTTAACTCTTTTGTTTATTAATCAGTTTTTCCCATTGTTTAGTATTCAACAAACAAACCTCGTATAAGAGAAATATTTAAACAAAATTTCGCACCTTAGGTGATCCGCACTGAGCATTATCCTGATTTCAATAGACAGACAGACGAACATAAATAGATCGACTCAGGATTTTACAAGAACTAATGATATATATGTATACTTTAGGAGGTCTTAGACGAATATTTCGATATTAAACAGACGAAATGACAAATACAATATTCTTCCCACTATTTTTTGATTTTCTTTGTCTCAAGATTTTTAGAATCTTCAATCCACCACTCCTTATATGTCCAACGATATTAAGGATATCTGGCCTTCTTTGTGTTAAAAACACTTTGAAAATCGAAATTATGGTTTGTGTTTAAATTCCTAACCCGGTTTTTTTCTTTTAAACTAGACTAAAATTCTTTTGACCCACTTTAGCCCTGGATGCTATTTTACATATCTCTTATACTGGTTAATAAAGAAGCCTATAGAAATGTAACCAAATTAGCGGGTATAGTCGATTTGAAAGATGGTGACCTGGTACTAAGTAGATAAGAAATTTAATGTACTTACGAAAAGCCCTTAGATTTTTACTAAAAATAAAAATTTTTACTAAAAATCAAAATTTGTGCTAAAAATACATTTTTTTTTATATAAAATCGTAATTTTAAGAAAAAATTTTTATTTTAAAACAAACTTATTTTTAGAAAAAATTTGATTTTTAGAAAAAAAAAAAAAAACTATGATTTTTAGAAAAAAATTTTTAATTTTTGTAAAATTGGTTACAAAAAATCAAAGAGATTTTATTAAAAAATGTGAAATATGGTGTTACATCGAATTTATAACAAAAAATTTAAATAATTTTTCACTTAGAATTGAAAATAAGTTTCATTCTTTGATCAATAAAATAAAAATCACAAAAAATCATCTCGATTATTTTTGAGCAAAAAAAAATAAAGATCAAAAATAATCATTATTTGCTTTTTATTTTAAAACTCATAATCATTACGGTACTTGGTCCATACACCAAATAAGGACTTAACCCTTAAATGCATGAAAAAAGTCGACAAAAAGTAAATCAAACTAATTTAATTTAAAAACTTTGGCTAGAAACGTAACTGAAATTCATTTTTATATTAATTTATAGTATCTGTAATATTATATGCTTTAATTTTAACCATTATATACCTCGTCAAAACTGGTTTTTTAACACTTTTGTTTGATGATAGCGATGTACGCCATGCATTTAAGGGTTAATATGGCATAACTACTCTTGGTAGAATGAAGTTTGCTTCACAAACAGTTCGAAACTTTCAAAGGCCATTGCCAATGACGAAACATCCTTCAATCTTCCAGGCGAAGATTTACGCTATCTTGTGGAGAGGGTTGAGAGGTCTGAGATTTGGATATAAAGCCAAGTTGCTTTATATCCTCATATCCTCTTACGGTATCAGGTCTAAGTTATCACGGTTCCTAATGAACTTGATCCACACAGCAATTTAACATAATACTGAGTATCTGTTCATGAGGACCACCAAGATAATGAACTGAAAGATTGTTTGGCCAACACGACTCCTATTCATCGGATCTGAACACTTTTTTAGTATTTCTTCGGGCTATGTCAGATAAAGAATTTGATCATTTGTTGTAATTTCTTAAAAACGGACTAGATATGACCCCTTATAAGGGAAGATAAATGAATGGAAAGTTATAATGAAATATTCCATGTTAAATGCTCTAAAAAAAATAATCGAACTATATACATAATTTTTTTCCATTTATCTGAGACTACTTTGGTGCAATTTTAGAAGGTCATAAAGCAAACATTCCCTACCAGCGAAAAATCCTTTAGAGAGTTTATTACACTTATCAAGAACTATCAATTGTAGAATGATTCTCAAAATACTGTTGCATAGTGTTATTTAAAAGAACTAGAGTTAACTAAAATGTGTCGAGAACTTAATGGCCCAAATCAATCATAGCGGGAATAAAACTTCTTTTAGACATGAACGAAGAAAATCTATGAAAACGTGCTAAAATGATGAGTTAAACAATTTCAAGAGTTCAGATATCTTAGACTTAAGATATAGTTAGCAGATTTGTAAAGCCCAAATTACATTTACGCGTAGTCAGCAACAGTATCAGCTGTTCACTGTCAGAAGAAAATGTTGCTGCCGTTATAATTACATTTAACGTACCGTCTATACTAGCCTTTTTTTTGTTCGCACAAGAACAAAACGTCGGCAGAGCAACACAAAATTTTTTTTTTTTTTTTCTTTTGTTTTCAATGGACAGAACATTTGTCGACAAATCATAATTTTTTGTTTGCCGTCAGTGTCGCTTCGATACTTTTACGTGCAACGCCTTTTCTTCCGTATACAAACTGACGTTTGATGGCAGTCATGGTTGTTCGAACAATTGTGCAAATAAGAACAAAACATGAACAGGTTGGGTCCACACTAACCAAATGCATGTGCGAACAAGAAAAAGGCTCGTGTGGACTACAAATAAACGTAGGCAGTCACAATTTACAATCACCATCTTGCTTTATTCTACTTGTGTATTTGAGTTTCCCATTTCTTTGCACACTCTCTTTGTCTCGTTTTCAATCCAAAAGCAGAGCAGTAAATTTAGAAACAGGGCTAAATGAAATAGCAATGCAAACTGCTGCTAAACAGTGCGTTCTAAATTATCAGCTAATTATAGCAGCACACACTGCTGCTGCCAACGTGCTAATGTAATTTGGGCTTAAAGTGTAAGCTGACACAATTTAAAACGTATTTACCTAAATATCTAAAATCTCACTAAGTGCCTGCGTTGCAAATCTGCTAACTAACACTACGTCCAGACTAGCCATTTTTTTGGGAGCACAAGAACAAAACGTCGCATACAAAATGACGTTTGATTGCAGACATGGTTGTTCGAACAATTGTGCAATCTACTTTGTGCGAACAAGAACAAAACATGAACAAGTTGGGTCCATACTATCCAAATTAATGTGCGCACAACGTTTTAAGGCTCAACTACATAGAATACTTTCGCTACAACTGTGACTGACAGCTACGCAACACATAAATGATATTAACCCAGTCGTTGCATTATTCTGTTATTAAAATTATATATAATAAAATGTAAAGATGTAAAAATTCTATTATGTTCTCAGTTGAAATAATGAATTGCAAATTAAAATTTCCGACTTAACGAAAAAATATTAAAGTTATGGTAGATAGCCCGTTTTATCTTAATTATTTTTAATGTTTGTTATAAAATGTTCATATAGCCCGTTTTGTTTATTGGAAATTAAGGAAGTAAAACATAATATTTTTGGAAAAAAATTGAAAATATGTTAAATTTATGATATAATACCAAGCAGGAGATCAAAAAAAAAGCAAAATTTTGCGTTAGAAATTTCAAATAACAGGAATGTTTACTAAAAGGACGAAAATGTGTTCAGAATTAAAATTATAAATTAAATTTTGAAAAAAATTGCAAGCGAAAAAAATTGCAAAAAAAATGTTTGCAAACTAATTTTTTTTAACCAATTAAAATTGTATTAAATTGCATATCAACAACTCAAAAATTATTAAAACCTTTAAAAACGATGTATGTTGCGCTTTTTATTTAATTTTTATTTTTTTAAGAAACTGCTTTTGGCATCTAAGATATTTTGCTTATAATCACCAATTTAATTAAATTTTGTTCATTCCTTTTTTTAAATCTAGGGTATAGTGCTCCCACTTAGCTTCATAAAATGTTGATAGGTGTATCCGCGTATGATCTATAAGCATCTAAAAAAGATAAAAAATCTAACTTCAAAGGCTTTTTTCTTCGGACTGCATTGAGAGAGATATATTAAGATCTCATTTTTGTGAGATATACTAAGATTCTAATTCAAAACGTTTAAAAGTCGTTTAAGTCATTATTTATCAATTTTTATTTTTAAATTTCTTTGAAAATCAATCAAAAACTTGCATATAGCCCGTTTTGCCTTAAAAAAGATATACTGTTTGTAGATAGCCCAAAAACAAAAAGTGAAAAACATAGTGTTTGAATTAACTTTTGACTCCAAAATTAACACCATATACATACATATAAAAAATAGAAAACTGAAGAGTCAGACGCAAAAAAAAAAAAAAAAATAAATTTTGTAAATCTGCATGAGGCCCGATTTGAATATAAGCCCTCGTTATGATGTTTCTGTTATTGCTTTTAATAAAACAATTTTTTTTTAACATAAACTCATTATATTACAATTGTTGTATTTGATTGATTCTCGTTGTTTACTATGCATTTCGACATACATACATAAATTTGCATGCACACACTTGTTTGCAATTTTTTTTTTTTTTTTAATTAACTTCGTAAAATAAAATTGACTTCACATAAAGGAGCCTCTTAAACTCACTTGCTCACTTTTATTCTTTAAAATAAGATTTTCTTCGCCCCACTTTTTTATAAATTTTATTACAAACATTTGTTTTATGCTTTATATTACACATTTTTGTAAAAATATTATTTAAAACACTGTATTTCCTTTAATTTTATTCCGAAAATATTTGCAAATCATGAATTTTCAACCGGTTAAAATAAAAGTCACAATGAAACTAAATAAAGAGAGCGAATGATATTTGTTTACATTTTTGTTAGTAGAGAGAGAATGAAAAATGTTGCCATTTGTAGTGGTAATATGTAGTTATGAATTAGCAAAGACATTAACACTTAACAAGTTGCGATGTTAGCATTGGCGCAAACCTAAAAACTTAATTTCTTTCATTATGAAATAGATTTGTGTATTTTGTTAATTTTTCAAAATATTAGAATTTTACAAAAAAAATAATATTTGATTTTTAATAATGGTTATTGAGCAATTGAGTGTCCCGAGGAAAGCCTTTTTCGAGATTTCGATGTAGAAAGACCCCTCAAACGATGCGTAAAAATTTGCTTTATACGAAAAAGTTATTTAAAAAATTTTTAAAATAGGTCTTCAGTTCCCTACCAGCTATTGAAATATCATGGGTCCCATACATTTTGGTAAAAAAAGTTTCGATTTTTTAATCGAAATGGGTATCAAAAAATTCGTAATTTTATGCTGGTTATGAAAAAAATATTTTACAAATTTTTCTCATGGGATTTTGTTTCGCTAGAAATCTTTTTAAGGTATTTTTATGAACAATTTGTTGGGAAAAATTTGGAAAATTACAAAATTATAAAGTTCTTATCAATTTTTTAAGAAAAATATCGAAATTTTTTTTAAACCGTCATTATGGACCAAAATTTTTCCGAAAATTTTTTAATATATTTTTTAAATTGGCTAAAAATTACGAATTTTTTGATATCCATTTCAAGACAAAACTCAATACTATTTTTTGGACGAAATGTTCTAGGCCCGTAACTTTCTGAACTGAAGATCAATTTAAAAAAAAAAAAAAATAATATTTTTCCCATATTAAGCTAATTTTTACGAATCATTTGAGGGGTCTTCCTACAAAATTTTTGTCCACGAGACACTCTATTGAGCAATAATTTAAAAATATTTGTTATATTTTTAGTAAATGTTATTACAATTTTTTCAATTTTTTTGTGTTAATTATTTATTTATTTAATTCATTTACTTATCTTTTTTTAGTATTGTACCTCCACTGGCTGCTCTTATTTTGTTCTGTACCTATATTTTGCCCATGTGGGGTTCTGGTCCTCAATGGAATCTTGTTGTGGGTCATCATGCCAATATTTGCAAAAAGAATTGGTGGCGTAATTTGCTCTTCATTCACAACTATTTTGGTTTTAGTGAAATGTGTCTGACTCACACACATCATTTGGGTATTGATACCGAATTGTTTGCTGTGGCTCCTATAATGATCTTAGCCATGTGGAAGTGGCCCCGTAAAGGTATGACCACTTTGTTGATTTTGTGTTTCATTGGTACAGCTGCTCGCTACTATACTACCGTGGTTAATGAATTGTCCAATTATATTTACTTTGGCACCAAGTAAGTTAATTTTTAATGTTTCAAAATATAAGATACGAATTAAAATATAAATGTATTTGTTTTTAGTATCCAAAGACTTTTCCGCACTGCTGATTATATGTATTCCTTCCCACCCATGCGTTCTACTGTTTATATAATGGGCATATTTTTGGGTTATGGTTTACGTCAATTCCGTGGTATTCGCTTGTCTAAATCTCAGCTTAGATTGGGTTGGTTTGTAGCCATATTTTGTCTCTTGGCTTCTCTATTGGGTCCCGCTCCGATGGGTGATATTAGCTATACCTATAACTCTACACATGCTGCTATTTATGCTGCCTTTGCACCCATTGCCTGGTGTATATTCTTCAGTTGGGTGGTATTTGTTTCCCATAATGGTTATAAAAGTAAGTTTTTTATTTAAACTTAAATCTGATAGATTATAATTTGTTTATTTACATTTTAGATCGTTTGACCAAGTTCTTTTCATGGAGGGGTTTTCAAATATCGACAAAACTGTCATATGCCATATATTTAACACAATTTCCCATATTCTTCTATAATGTAGGACGCCGTCGTCATATACATCATTATTATAACTTTGTGTCCATAATTGTGAGTAAACATTTTAAAGCGAACACACAATTACTGTGTTTTATTTTTGCCTAACAACTTTTTTAATTAAAAATTATAAAACAATTTTAAATCCCTTTCCCCTCCCCCTCTTTTTTCAGCTTGATACCAATGAATACATTTGCATATTCTTAGCTTCGGTAGCCTTAACAGTACTATTCGATGCTCCTTTCCAAAATATAAAGAAAATCTTGATGAATCGCCCATCATCTAACGCCTCCACACCAGCCATTACCAAAGTTTCACCAAAAGAAACAAACACAAATAACACCAACTCCACTAGCACTATGAAATCCTGTGATGACAAGACGTTAGAATCGTCTGTGAAACATTTACACTCTGATTGAAAAAAGAAATTTGTTTATGTAATTGTACATATTGTATTTAGTAGTTTTAAATTAATTTAATTATAATAATTTAAGAAATTTAATTTAAAATTTAAGATTTTTCCTGTACATAAATGTAAACAAACTCAAAACAACTACAAAGGACATTTACCGTTGAGAGTATAAGCAATGAGTTGTATTTATAAATAACTGAACAAATTCATAGCATACTTTAAGGCTTCTTGTTAAATTCCGAAGAAGTATGTTTGTTTTTGTTTATTTTATTCAAATTTTCGGCTAATCGTTATATTTGAAAACGGTAATACACCCTTTCCACTCCCTTCATCATTCCATTCATATTGTTATTAGTTTGGAAGCAAAACTTCTTAGTCACTTTTTTATTATTATTTTTTTATTTTGTATTTAACATTTAATGTATTTTATTGTGTAAATTAAGCCATAAATGTTCAAAAGAATTTATATAAAAAAATTATCATCACTTTTTAATTATTAAAATATTTAACTTTTAGATAAAATCAATTTTAGCTTAGAGAAAATATGGTTTAAAAATCTTATTAAAAAATGCTTAGAATTAATATTTTTATTGTATTAAATCAAAATAAACGAAAAACCTATGTTACAAAATTAGGAACGTTTTTTTATTTTAATAGTTTCCAGTTGGCCAAATGATCACAGATCTTATTGTATTGAAGATGAATTAATCAATTCATGAATTTATTAATTTTTGAATTTATGATTTGATAAATTGTACATAAAATGAAAATTATTCAATTCATAGAAAATTATAACATAACTTTTATTTTTGCTCAAAAAATAAAAATCACAAAATAACTGTTATTCTCGGATTTTTATGATATAAGTCATAACTATTACAGACCCTATTATAAACACCTTTTTTTTTTTTTTCTTTTTTTGTCACACAGCAATTATTTTTGCATTTTATAGTAAAGATATAGCTTTTTAACATTTTAAAAGAAAATTAAAATCGATAGGGTAGAAAATTTTCAAAAATGCATAATAAAATTGCTGTTGCATTTTTATCGATGCATTATTGCCTTTAAAAAGGTCTCAATTGGACTTCGTTAAAATACGTCTATATCGTAAAAATATATTAACACTTAAAGTTACGTAATTTGTCGATTTTTTTAATTTTTTTAAAAAATGTTAATCGTTAATTAAGGAGTGCGATCGAAAAAATCTTAACACACGTTTTGCCTCATAACTTTTTTCGGAAGCATTATTAACAATTTTCAACTGTTTCTAATGTTATTAGACAGTATCAGGAGAATTTGACCATTGATAGGAAACCTGGTTCGGGAAGAAAAAAAATTCACATGATATTGGGAAGGCCAGAATATTGAAAGCATATTGAAAGGAACTCCAAACACATTTGGTAGAAAAACAGCCCGGTTAGCTCAGTGCTTTGACTATTTAGTGCGAAAATTTAAAGCTAATGCAAAATTGATAACATATAAAGTCCAAACAGGAATGCTGCAAGAAATTTAGGAGCCAAAAATAGGTCACGGAAATTAAAACCAAATTTCATACAAAAATACTCATGTTGTATAATTGATGAAGAAACGTATGTGCTGGCAGAATTTTCGCAGCTTCTGTGTCAAAACTTTTATATTGTTAATGCTCGAGGCAATGTTAAAGATAAGTTTAGAACCCAAAAGCAGAAAAAAATTTCTTTAAAAATTCCTGGTATAACAAGTTTTTTGTAGTTGTGGCAAAACAGGAGAGTCATTTGTTACATTCGGCTCTATAAATACCAAAATATACATCAAATAATATTTGCAAAAAAGATTTCATCCTTTCATAGGAGAATACAACGTGTCCACATATTTTTGGCCCAATTTGGTATCATGTCACTACGGTAAGAAAGCTCTGGAATGGTACCAAAACAATAACATATTTTTACCAAATTGTTCATAGCAGTGGAGAGATATTAAGCTCTTCTTAAAAGTGAATTGAAGAGCACAAAAGAGGTGTCCCAAAATACCGAAGATTTTAAAAGAAGATGTGCACACTGTTCCAAAAAAGTGACTATCAAATTTCTAACGGAAGGGATACCAAAAATGATCCACAAGTTCATAAGTATTGGTTAGAACTATAAAAGTTATATTTTTCTGTATATATATTTTTTATTAATTAAATAAAAAAATAATGAAAACTCTAGGATCAACCGTTTCCAAGTTATTGAATATTATATATGTAAAGATTTTTTCGAACGCACTCCTTATTTCGCAATTTTTTGGAAATTGGAAAAAATAATAATGAGAAAAGCTAAATGACTCCATATGACATTTGCGTGCTAAATAAGAAAAAATCGGATTACCCTCTGTAAAAAATTACAATTTTTTATAAATCTTTCCTTGTACATACATATGTATAACGAATTTAAAATAACGAATTAGATTTTTAATAAATATATAAGTAAATAAATAAAATAAAAATAAATGAAATTGAAAAAAGATTCGGCTGTGCCGAATCTTTGATACCCTTCACCATATTACCATATTACCATCTTACTATCTTATCGACATCATATTACCATATTACCGACTAATAATAAAATTTTCGCCTTAACGTATGCTTTCATATTTTCACATATATAAATCTAAATTTTTTTCAAACTACGAAAATTTGTATATAAAAAAAACAATCATAGCAGGCTTTGCTTTTAAAAAATAAACAACAACAACAATTCCACATTTATATATTTTTTTATGTGTGTATATACAAACTGGCTGCATATACAAAGAACAACAACAACACTGTTATTCATTATATTACTTCTGTTGCTAACTAAACTACTTGTCTATACAAAAAACAAAAAACGTCACTAATAGCAAAGAATATACAACATATATGAATATTCTTTCCTAATAGTCATTACAATGCTTAATATACATGTTTGTGTATGTATTTATGTATATTCTTAACAGATATGTTTTAGTTTTTAAAAATAAACAACAACAATTCCATATCTATTTATTTTTGTACAGACTGCATATACAAAGAACAACAA
This sequence comes from Protophormia terraenovae, assembly GCA_951394005.1. NCBI lineage: Eukaryota > Metazoa > Arthropoda > Insecta > Diptera > Calliphoridae > Protophormia > Protophormia terraenovae. The sequence continues at coordinate 87,415,967 of OX596076.1, read as the reverse complement.
CAACACTGTTATTCATTATATTACTACTGTTTCTAACTAAACTACTTGTCTATACAAAAAACGTCACTAATAGTCATTACAATGCTTAATATACATGTTTATATGTGTATTTATATTCTTAACAGATTTGTTTTTGGGCCATAACTCTGTTGATTATAAACGAATTTGGTTTATTAAAAAAAACGAAATTTTATAAAAACATTTATGACTTATCTATATAAAAATAAAAATCTGTAGCTTGAATAAGGGCTTCAAAAATAAAAAATTCGTTTTCCCCGATATCTCAGTTATTACTGAACCGATTTATTTTATTTTTTCAGAACAAAAATTCAGAAAATAATTTCCGAGCCCCCTTTGAAAATTCGAAGTCCCTGGTATATGCAGAGGCTTCAGAAACTGAAAAACCGGTTTCAAAAACCGGTTTTTAAAGCATATCTCCGCCATTTATAAACCGATCCTGCTGATTCAAAAAACCGAAATTTTATAAAAATATTTGTGACCGATCTGTATAAAAATAAAAATCTATAGCTTAAACCAGGGCTTTAAAAAATAAAAAATGCGTTTTGTCCGATATCTCAGTTATTATTGAACCGATTTATTTCATTTTTTCAGAACAAAAATTCAGAAAAAAATGTCCGAGACTTCTTTGTAAAAACGAAGTCCCTAGTATATACAGAGGCTTCAGAAACTGGAAAACCGGTTCTAAAAACCGGTTTTTTTAACATATCTCCGCATTGTATGAACCGATATTGCTGAATAGCAAAATTCTCGAAAGCATTTCCGATCGTTTGACATATATATTATATATGTCAGTTATCGGTGGGCTTCATAAACGCCATTTCAACCGACACACGGACGGTCGGACGGACGGACGGACATGGTCCTATCGTCATCATTTCTTACAAGGATCCCGAAAATGTAAACTTTTTTGCTCTCCGACGAAAATTGTGAGAATTACAAACGGAATGACAAACTTATATATACCCTTTACACCTGTGGTGAAGGGTATAAAAATCACATCATTAAATACACCTGGGTTTATCTCAAAAAATTTGTTAAAAAAATACGAAAATAGTTAAAAATGAAATTGAAAAAAGATTCGGCTGTGCCGAATCTTTGATACCCTTCACCATATTACCATCTTACTATCTTATCGACATCTTATTACCATATTACCGACAAATAATAAAATTTTCGCCTTAACGTATGCTTTCATATTTTCACATATTTAAATCTAAATTTTTTTCAAACTACGAAAATTTGAATATGAAAAAAAAACAATCATAGCAGGCTTTGCTTTTAAAAAATAAACAACAACAATTCCATATTTATTTTTTTATGTGTGTATATACAAACTGACTGCATATACAAAGAACAACAATAACACTGTTATTCATTATATTACTTCTGTTGCTAACTAAACTACTTGTCTTATAGGCAAAAACGTCACTAATAGTCATTACCAGGGCAAGTTTTTATATGCACAAAAATAATTGAAATATGCGCTTGAAAAAGCATGAAAAAATGGTATAATATGCACAGAAATATGCAAAAATTCTCATATATTAATGTGTATAAAATATGCACAAATATGCATTTTTTAACTTTGAATCTCTAATAGATTTCGATGTTTATAAAAATATAACTATTTTAATTTTAAGTATCATATTTGGCGCTTCCGATTTTTTTTCTTTACAATATTTACAATGTACTCAAAATTCTCACAAAAAGATTTTTAGAATTCATTTGATTGAACTCCAAAAAAAAAAAAAAAAAAAAAAACATAAAAAGAGTGTGTTTTTGTTAAGTAAACTAACTTTTGTATCCATTATATGCAAATTTATGCAAAGATTTAAAAAATAAGCATTTTCTGTAAAATTCCTTTGAAATATGCAAATGCTTACTTTCCAAGCGAAAAGCTTGAAAAACTTGCCCTGGTCATTACAATGCGTAATATACATTTTTGTGTATGTATTTATGTATATTCTTAACAGATATGTTTTAGTTTTAAAAAATAAACAACAACAATTCCATATCTATTTATTTTTGTACAGACTGCATATACAAAGAACAACAACAACACTGTTATTCATTATATGACTGCTGTTTCTAACTAAACTACTTGTCTATACAAAAAACAAAAAACGTCACTAATAGTCATTACAATGCTTAATATACATGTTTGTGTGTGTATTTATATTCTTAACAGATTTGTTTTTGGTCCATAACTCTGTTGATTCTGAACGAATTTGGTTTTAAAAAAAAAACGAAATTTTATAAAAACATTTATGACCGATCTATATAAAAATAAAAATCTGTAGCTTGAAAAAGGGCTTAAAAAATAAAAAAATCGTTTTCCCCGATATCTCAGTTATTACTGAACCGATTTATTTCATTTTTTCAGAACAAAAATTCAGAAAATAATTTCCGAGCCCCCTTTAAAAATTCGAAGTCCCTGGTATATGCAGAGGCTTCAGAAACTGAAAAACCGGTTCCAAAAACCGGCTTTTAAAGCATATCTCCGCCATTTACAAACCGATCCCGCTGATTCAAAAAACCGAAATTTTAAAAAAATATTTGTGATCGATCTGTATAAAAATAAAAATCTATAGCTTAAACCAGGGCTTCAAAAAATAAAAAATGCGTTTTGACCAATATCTCAGTTTTTTTAACATATCTCCGCATTGTATGAACCGATCTTGCTGAATTCCAATAGCAAAATTTTCGAAAGCATTTTCGATCGTTTGATATATATATTATATATGTCAGTTATCGGTGGGCTTCATAAACGCCATTTCAACCGACACACGGACGGACGGACGGACGGACGGACGGACGGACATGGTCCTATCGTCATCATTTCTTACAAGGATCCCGAAAATGTCAACTTTTTTGCTCTCCGATGAAAATTGTGGGAATTACAAACGGAATGACAAACTTATATATGTATACCCTTTAGACCTTTGGTGAAGGGTATAATTATATAGAATTGAATTAAAAAATTAAATAAAACAAGCGCGAATTATATTCGGCCCGGCCGAATCTATATACCCACCATCAACTTTTTCAAATTTTACGTTATATGGGAGGGGCGGTTAAGTGGGCGGACCACGCCCATTTTTTGTTTCCGAGTTTACATTTGTTCTTGAACTATTTGAACACAATTTCGTTGATTTTCACCTTATGTGGGAGGTGGGCGGACCACGCCCATTTTTTGTTTCCGAGTTTACATTTGTTCTTAAACTATTTGAACACAATTTCGTTGATTTTCACCTTATGTGGGAGGTGGGCGGACCACGCCCATTTTTGGTTTTCGAGTTTATATTGATCCCCGAACTATACGTACAAAATTTTGTTGTCGTACATGCTTTTGTACGACAACAAAAGCATGTAAAGTGGGCGTGGTCCGCCCACTTTACTGCCCACCTCCTATATAAGGTGAAAATCAACAAAATTGTCTTCAAATAGTTTAAGGACCAATGTAAACTCGGAAACAAAAAATGGGCGTTGTCCGCCCACTTTAATGCCCACTTTACCGCCCCCTCCCATATAACGTAAAATTTTAAAAAGTTGATGGTGGGTATATAGATTCGGCCGGGCCGAATATTCGCGCTTATTTTTAATTGTTATGGCTATTTTTGTTTTTCAGTGAAAATGGGCTTTATTTACACTATTTGTTGTAACTTTTGAACCAAAAGCTTTAAATTAATAAATCAAACTGTAAATTGAAGTATACTTATAATGAGTTTAAATATGCAGGAATACAATTAAAATATGCGCTTGAAAAAGCAAGAAAAAATGGTATAATATGCACATAAATATGCAAAAATATCATTAATATGCATATAAAAACAAACGAATTTATGCATTCTTATATATTAATATGTAAAAAATATGCACAAATATGCATTTTTTAACTTTCAATCTCTGATAGATTTCGATTTTTATAAAAATGTAACTGTGTTAAATTTCATTGAAATATATTTATCCGTTCAAAAGTTACGTTTTATTATTTAAAAAAACACATTGAAACTGCTGTGCACTTATACATATATGTATATTTCAACGTGTTTTTTAGGACACCTATTGCGCCCGCCAAGTTAAAAAAACTAAAAAAAAACATGTCCAAAAATGGGTCAAAATTTTACTTTGGTCCAAATATCTCTAAAAGTAAAAGAGATAACCCGCACATGTAAGCGTATTTTTTGTAGAGAATTATAAGGACTATCTGTGTGTAAAATTTTTTTTCAATCAAATCATAAATGAAATTTTGGGGATTTTTTAAAAAATGTTCATACCCGAGGTGACCAACTTCGGAGGTCCACCCCATGTCCTCCAGACCCGCTACGAACCTGTCCTCCTCCAAATCAATTGCTATACACCTCAGGATTACCCATTCAAATACATCCAGCATTTCTAAAGTTACAGAATTATTTCCAAAAAATTCCGTTTTGGGACCACTGTGTATTGGTTAGTAATTCCGACAAAAAGCAAATCCGTCTGGGATTCTATAATAGCCTTGAATAATAATAAATTTATTAAGGAAAAATTAAAAAATTACGTAAAAAATATAAAAAAAAACATCTAAAAAAATATCAGTTTTACACTATCAGAAAATAAAGCATTATTGCTGGAATTCAAGTTGAAACCAAATGTATTTCAAGCCTTGAATCCAGTACCAAGCATTGAATTAAAATAGTATTACACTTTAATTCAATAGTATTCTCCAGTGAAAAGGAAATTTAAATTACAGTCAAATTTATTTTACTTGAAAATTTTTATTTTTCAATAATATTTCATGTTTAAAATATTTTAATATTTGAATTCATTTCGGACTCCAGCAAAATTTTCCAATGCTTAAATTTTTGAAATTTTTGCGCTATTTATTATATTTAAGGCATTTTTGAGTATTGGGGCTAAGTGAAATAATAGATCACAACCAATTTTAATAAGCTCCATTCTTGTATCATAAAAATCCTATGTGCCTAATTTCATTGAAATATCTTAAAAATTGTGAATGTACTCTGTACCCAAGGCTTACAATGTAAGCTTATAACGTCAGATTTTTCCATCAAAACACATAGAATCCATTAAAAAATTGCTTACATTTTTAATCAATTTCAAAAATGTCCGAATTTGGTCTAGAATACAGAATTCTTTATCCAAAGCTCTTAAAAAAAAAAAATTTGATAGATTTTTGGACATCGAACAGTTTGTTGCCTAAGTAATGGATTCAAGCTTCATCTTAAGATATTGTTATCTGTATAATTGCTAAATTGCCCAAAAAATTTTAATTCAAAGGGAAAATCGAAGATAAATGTATGAAAAAAAAATTATTTTTGTAATTGGCATTAAGAAATGAGTTATAGTTTAAAATCTGTGTTCATTCATCTTTAAAATATTTAAAGTGCTGGTAATACCAGTCTGGTATACTATTATATTCAAACACTGCACTCCCAAACAATATCAATTTATTTAGTTAATCTTCCCCAATATTCTTTAAAAATATTCCAAAACTGCAACCTGGATATTTTAAAAATAAAACTCCATTAAACATTTTACCTTCGCAATTTTTTTATTACAATCTGTGTGATTTTATTCTCTTTGTTAAACTTTCCAACATGTTCAAATCATAAAACATACAAAAATAAGTGTGGTCATAAAAAAAAGACAAAGGCATTCCTAAACACCCTTGAAGAAACTCCTGCACTAATTAACTATAGATACACGGCATCTATTTATTTATTTAGCTTGGGTGGTCTTTCTGGGTTTAGCTTGGGTGCCTTCGCGGAAACCATTACGGAAACGGCGTCTGACAACCTTCAAGTGACGCATGCGGCCGGTACCAGTGGTCTTCCTCCTCTTGGCCTTGATCGACCAGTTGTCTGAAAAAAAGAAATACATACAAAATCAATCATTGTTTTCAAAACACAACAAAATTTATTCTAATGGAAAAAAGCATGATCATGGGGAAAAAATAGATATGTACTAAAAACAAACAAAATGGTTTCAAAGCATATATGACCAAATAACCAATGAGTTGTAAGCTTTAGGTATTTATCTATCTGCGTGCTTGGGACACATAGCTATGAGAAATAAGACTAAGGACCTCAAAAACACAGACTTCCTTTTATAAATGAGGTTAGGTATTGTTTACATTGAAATGAAATACTTACAGGAACGCAATTTAGCTGCTGGGTAGCCACATTGAGCACAAGTGGATTTTTGAATGTGGTATGAAGAGCGACCGCAACGACGGCACAAAGTGTGCGTCTTGTTATGGCGTTTACCAAAGCTGGATGTACCTTTCGTCTGTAAAATTTCAATTGAATTTGTTTAATATTAATGATTACATTTTATATTATTTTCATAAATTCTTAAGTTCTTTAATTAAATCTTTTTCTTTTTTTAAACCACCACTTTTTCTATATTGACACAGTTTGTAAACACAAAAACATTTCACAGATTTATACTAACATATCACATTTTTCAATAAAACACTTAAATTTTATTAAAATTTCATTCGTGTTTTGACGGGTTTCAAAGATTTTGTTTAATTTCTATTTGTGATGGTTTAGAAATTTAAAGATTTAAAAAATTCCAATAAAGTTAAAAGAATTCCTACCATCTTGGATCGAAAGACCGCAAAAGAAAGAGAGAAAAAATGACAACTCGAATTGCAGCCAACTTCACATGGTTTATTTTGACAAGTGACAGCTGCAGGAAATCAACTGCCACTAACTTAACGTAAATCTAATACAATGATTGACATATAGAGGGAACTGGAATAGTTTTATTTAGATTCATTTTTTCGTGAGATTTTTAAATTGCGATAAATATAGTTAAAATGAATATTAAAAGAAATATCGGCTGAAATGATTTTTTTATATACCCTAATAACTCAGAGAAATTTGTTTATATCTAAGCCGACTTAGAAAATATTACCTCGACCATGATATAACTACAGAAGGTATAGTCATTAGAAATTGTGTTCTCAATTTTATTTACCCTGAAAAGTCAGTCACATATAAAATATTTTATATAAAACAAAATGTAAAAAATTCAAAACAAAACATCAAAAATAAAAATAAAAAAAATTTCAAACTAAAAATAAAATTGTATGTGAATATATTTTATACAAATATGTAAATTTTATTTAAAAGCAAATATGCAGTAATTTATTGTGTGAAATTTACAAAAATGGAATTCTGCTGTTGATCTTTGCAAGAATTATTTGAAATCTGCAAGAAATATTTGAAAATTCAAGTGCAAACAAAAATATTTAACATTTCTTTTAGTTGTAATTTTTATTTTTTTACTTTTCATTTTTTCAATTTTCTGACTTATCAAGAATTACGAATGACAACTCTCCCAAATGATTCTACCTTCTGTTCCTATATCATGACCTCGACTATTTCTTTCGACTTGTTTTTTAAAAAAACATAAAGAGTTTAAACATCACTGTTCACATATTATTTTATTGTGTTTTTCCTTTTGGCCTGTTTTTCTTTTGTCAAAATATTTTCACAAATTTTAAATTTAAATAAAAATTACTCACACACTTTCTAATTAACAAAATAAAATTTTCAAACAAAAAAAAATTTATGAACAAATATAAATTTCACTCATAATTTTTAATTTTTTGTTTTTAAACTGTTTGACAATATTTACAAATTCTTTTTTCAACAATTTTCTATATACTAAAAATACTAAAAATTTCTTCCCTGTATGGAAATTTAGTGTGTTTTTATTGTGTTAAATAATTAAACAACTCGAATTGAGATGTTTTCTGGCTTTGAAATATATGAAAAACAAGTCAATTTCTTTGTGTTTTTTAGAAAACGACTCGTTTTTCAAAAAACCTTTATATGTGAACATAGTATAATATTATGTTCACATACACTAGTTTTCGACTTGTTTTTTAAAAAACATAAAGAGTTTAAACATCACTGTTCACATATTATTTTATTGTGTTTTTCCTTTTGGCTTGTTTTTCTTTTGTCAAAATATTTTCACAAATTTTAAATTTAAATAAAAATAACACACACAGACACTTTCTAATTAACAAAATAAAATTTTCAAACAAATAAAATTTATGAACAAATATAAATTTCATTCATAATTTTTAATTTTTTGTTTTTTAAACTGTTTGACAATTTTTACAAATTATTTTTTCAACAATTTTCTATGTACTAAAAATACTAAAAATGTCTTCCCTGTATGGAAATTTAGTATGATTTTATTGTGTTAAATAATTAAACAACTCGAATCGAAATGTTTTCTGGCTTTGAAATATATGAAAAAACAAGTCAATTTCTTTGTGTTTTTTAAGAAAACGACTCGTTTTTCAAAAAACCTTTATATGTGAACAAAGTATAAAACAAGCGCGAATGTTACTCTACGTCTCCACGCAGACGTTTTTATTTCCTAACACAAGAAATAACGTCGGCAGAATAACAGGAAAAAGCTTTTATTTCCAACTTTATGTTAAGGGGTGGAGAAAACGTACATGAGAAATAAACATTTTAATTTGTCTTTTTTAAGGAAAATGTTATTTTATTCTCGGTTTTTATTTTTTATTTGTCCTTTTAAAACAAAATTAATGCATTTTTCATCTTTGTTTTGTTGAAATAATCAAAATTTTAAAAAATAACAATAAATTTGACAGCTTATGTTAAACATTATTGCTCAGCTTTGTGTTTAAACATTTATTGCGAAATAGATTGCGCAATAGATTTCTTATTGGTCCACACGTAACATTTTGAAGAGAGAGTCTGCGTGGAGACTAGGGATTATATTCGGCTCGGCCGAATCTATATACCCACCATCAACTTTTTCTAATTTTACGTTATATGGGAGGTGGGCGGTAAAGTGGGTGAACCACGACCATTTTTTGTTTCCAATTTTACATTGGTCCTTGAACTATTTGTACACAATTTCGTTGAAGTTTCACCTTATATGGGAGGTGGGTAAAGTGGGCGGACCACTCCCATTTTTGGTTTACAAGTTTATATCGACTCTTAACCTATTTATACAAAATTTCTTTGTCGTAGATGCTTTTGTTTAAGAGATATCAGCAGAAAAGTATGAAATTAAGCTACAACGGACACCCTTTGTTTCTAGTTTTTAGCCCAAACAAACCTTACATAAAATAAATATTTGTGCCAAATTTCGTCCCCCTATTCTGCTTCCAACAGACGGACGGACATAGCTAGAACTCAGAATCTTAGTTTTTGGGATTTAATAAGGATTTTGTTTTGAATTATAAACAGTGCTGCGAAAGAATTAGTTAAATTTCTGCAAAATTTCCTTAAATCTTAATTCTGAATTAAGAATAACAGTTTTTCATTATATAATACTATCCCCAAAAAATAATTCTATATCTTCATTCAAATGCTTTCCTTTGAACTGAGTTGATTATGAAAATATTTTTCTTGCATTAATTTTTTAATATTTTACAAAATAAAATGCTCTTAAAAATTTTATATAAATAAAAATCTACATGATTTTATCATTTTCAAATCGAAAAAATGTTGGTACTCGTTTTAAAATTGAATTATAGCACGTACATCATTTTCGTTACTCATTTTGGTCAAACTCCCAACAAATCAACAGTTTGTCTTCAAGAATAATAACGGCATATTTTCAATGATAAAATAATTTTAAAAATTGCTTCGGAAAAAAATTATGAAGCAAAACGTGTGTTAAGATTAAAAAATATGAACTAAATACATACTAACCCAATTCACAAAGTATATTATTTTAGTTATTTAGTTATTATGTTCAAAAGCATATGTTTTTTACTACACTATTTTTAAGTTAAAATAAAAACTTTCTATATGATATTATGAAAACAACAATTTAAAATGAGGTTTATAAATTCAGTTTCAGAAAAGAACAAATGAGAATGATATATTCCAATTCAAAATTTGAAAATATCATTTTAGTTTATGATTTTTTTATTATAATTCAGAAAATAACATATTAAAATAATATTTCTCTTTTAATTCCAGAACATAACAATTGAAATTTACATTTTTCATATAAATTTCAGAAGTGAAACTTTTTATTTAGAATTGAAAAAAAAAAAAAAAATTACTTGAAAATTAGGTTTTCAATTTATAATTTTGAAAATAACAACTTAAATTGGAGTTTTTATTTAAATTTTCGAAAAGAACAATTTATAAGAAGATTTTTCCATTTAAAATTCAGAAAAATATTGAAATTTTGAAAAAACTTACTTAAATTCAGAACTTCAACTGAAATAATATATAGAATGAAATTTGCATTAGGAATAATTTTTCCAGATGGATTTGAAACAATTTCTTAATTTTATTTGCTTAAAGGTCACATAAATTAAGTTGATCTAACATTATTTCATCATTTAAATCACTCTTATTCAATGTTCTAAATTTTAATGAATTATTCTAAATTTCAATTGTTGTTTTTGAAATTCAAAATATAAAACTGAATTTCATTTGTAGTCTTCTGAATTTAAAACGTAAAATTTAATTATAAATTGATCTTTTGTGAATTTAAAATATAAAAACTTATTTTAAATTGTACTTTTCTGAAATAGAAATTGTAATTTTAAATAATTGTTTTCTGAAATATTAATGAAATATAGAAATTTCAACAGTTCTTTTCTAAAATTTAAATGAAAAATCTAATTTTCAATTTTTATTTTAAAAAATTTCAGAACACTTCTTTTCTAAAATTTAAATGAAAAATCTAATTTTCAATTTTTATTTTCAAAAATTTAAATGAAAAATCTAATTTTCCAATGATCTTTTTTAAAATTTAAATTTATTTTCAATTGATTTTTAAAAAATACCATTAAAAGTGGTGTAGTTTTTTAAAAAAGTAAATAAGTTTATGCATCACTGCTCACATATAATTTTATTATGTTTTTCCTTTGCCAAATTATTTTCATAAATTGTTGATTTAAATAAAAATTTTACACACATATACTTTCTAATTCCAAAAATAAAATTTTTAAACAAATAATAAATGTGAACAAATATAAATTTAATTTTTAATTCACCCAGGAAATATTGTATTAGTTCTACAACTAATTCTAAAACACATAAAAATAGCCTGTATTTGTTCTACTTTGGCTACGACCAATGATTTTTGTTTGAAATTGTCACCTCCAGAACTAGTTCTGTGGAAGTGTTACCTAGCCAGTACCCATTCTATGGAACGGTTCGAGAACTAGTTCCTTAATCAATAATTTTTGTTCAAAATTGTCACATTCAGAACTAGTGCCATAGAAGAGTTAGGGAAAGGTTTCAGAATCTGTTTTTATTTTTGTTTTGTATTCTAATGGGCTATTTTCTAAAGTCCACTTTAGAAATTATTTTTATTTTAAATATTTTTTTTAATTTTTGAAATTTTTTATACAAGTTTTTTAAACAGTTCTAGGAAGTTCTCAGAAGTGATGTAGAAGTCATACAGAATTAGTTCTTAAGCACTAGTTCTCTAAAACATTTTTCAAAACGAATTTAGACGAATGTCAGAATTGGTTGTGATACCACTAATTCTGAGGATGTTATTAAAGAATCTGAAGTGGTTCTGATAATGTACTAAAATACTAAAAATTTCTTTCCTATGGAAACTTAGTTGTTTTTATTGTGTTAAATTATTAAACAACACAAATCGAGATGTTTTCTGGCTTTGAGATATATTAAAAAACGAGTCAATTTGTTTTTTTGGAATAAACATCACCATTCTGCATTTTTCAATATTACAGTTTTCAATAAATATTTAGCCGTATTCCAAAAAATTAATGTAGGTTACATAAAGAGTTTCTAACTTCCTCTTACGGAAATTTACATACACAAAATTAGTAATTTGTTATCAAGCTTACGTTAGAATTTGTATCCTCTATTATGAAAATAATATTATTCTGTAGAACAATTTTTAAACAAGATATTAAACAAAATGTTTGGATAATTTAGATCTATTTTATAGGAGAAGCTTAACCCGCTAACTTTAGGAAAAATTTTTTAGAAATAGTAAAAACGCAATGAATTAAAATATATATATCAGTGGACATAGTAAAATATAATTTTCTAAAGTTTAATTTTTGGAGGTTGATAATTAGCATTAAACTCAGAATATAAAGAAATCGGAAGCTGTGAAAATGGCAGTATTTTCAAAGAATTTAGTTTGAATATAATCTATAATTTTACAGCCGTATTCAAAAAAACTTAACACAGCTTTACCAACCATTTATAATCAAAATTACTTAAAGTTGTATTCAAAAACATTGATTTGCTTACTATACCATTGGTAAAGCCTTGTAAACTTTAAAAATTTTAATAATGGTTCGACCCTACTTTAAGACCCTACTTTAAGACCATATTTTAAGATTATTTCCGTTACATTTTTCAAGAAAAAATAAAAATAATGATAAATTTTTAGATTCATTTCAACAAAATCAACGTATTTAAAATGTCCGAATGTTAAAATCTGTGATAAAATAAAAAATGTTTTAAAATATCAGAATATCCAATTTTATATGTGTAGAGAGAAGAGCTGTATCAAGATCATATATACTTTTTTTAATAATTTTAAAAATATAAATAATGTTCGAACAAACGGTCTTCTGTTTTGACACTTTAGAAGTACAAAAATAGAAAAATTTATGTTATAAATCTTTTAGGAAATAAAAAATAATGTTCAAACAAACGGTCTTCGGATCCCCTTACATCTAAGGAGACTTGGAACCACACTTGTGAACCAATGTACTCTATAAGACGATGCGAAAACTAGGAAATAAAAAGTTGTTATGTTCACCTCTCAGCCGGCTAACAGCCGACTTTGAGCCGCCGCCAACAATTTTTAGCAAAGCCGCCGCCGCCGTTAAAATCGTTCGGCGCAGGTCTCTGATTAACAGTTAGTTTTTAGAATTTAAATTTTTTTCTAGAACGCTGATTAAATTTGGCAAAATTTTAGGAAAGTCGTTGAAATATTGCGGATAATAAGAAAACATGGCAAAACCCGCAAGTGCCATTGGCTCTGAAACCGATTTACTGATTTGTCCCTACAATGAATCCCATTTAATATTGCGTAAACGTTTTCAAGTGCATCTAATACGATGTCGTCGTTCTTATCCTAATGCTCCTATGATAGTTTGTCCATTTAATGTAACGCATCGTATTAATAAGGTGGAATTGGAGGTATGTTTTTTTTGGCTTTATATTTGTTAAAAACATTTTTACTTAAAATTATTTTTACTTAGTGGCACGTTTCAACATGTCCTGATCGCCAAAATTTTGAATTGTTTCGCCATCAAGATGCTCCCATTGTGGGTTTAAGCTCTTCCATAAATCTTACTTTCTGTGGTAGTGGCGATACCACGTTATTTAATAACACCATTAGTACGTTGGCTACTTCGAACATCAAGGGTGGTGAATATGTTGAATCATCGGAATCTTGGGATGATCTACCTGAACATCCTAGCTACGATCCTAATGAATATATCGAAAAGGCGGAAGTTTTACGCTTGCCTGTGGGTATGACTCCGTCTGAGCGCAGTGCTTTTCGCTTGGCCGAGCGTAAACGTTTGCAATCTTTAGCTTTAATGAAATAAAATGATGCTGGACATCGTGTAAATATGATAATCTCCTTAGTTTTTAAGTGTTCATTTTTTAATTGAATTTTGAGTAAATTATTTTTAATGAATTGAATTGAACTTTTTCTTTAATAAACTAAAATTGTTAAATTTTTTAATAGTTGTATTTATAGTTATTCCATTTAGGTTTATGTAAAAATCTAATTAGACTTTTTTACTGTGGTTCGACAATGTGGGTTTTTCGTTATATCATTATGTCTTTTCATGTGAAGGCTTAAAGCCGGAAAATAGTAAACGATTTTTTCCTAACTGGTGTTCATATTGATTAAATGACTTGTTTTTCGCTATATCCTAGCAATTTCATACGAAATCTTGTTTTTTTTTTTTATATGAAAATCCCTTTTTATTATCAGTTCTTTGAACAAATAATTTCGGAACAAAATAAAATTACCGGCCTAGTTGAAATTAAAAATATTTTATCTTTAACGTTAATAAAGGTAGCTGGGTTCAGGGACTTTTTCCTGTATGTCGAACACCGGCTTAGCTGAATACACTTATTTTTAGAAATAAAAATTTAAAGTTTCGGTATATTAATGAAAAAGGCGGGTTTTCTTTCAAGGATTTAATGAATATAATTTAAATCTCATATGTATTATAGATATCCAGAAAAATATATCATTAATTTAAGTTTTGGAAATCAAATTTTGTCGAAGTGATTTTAAATCACGTGATATCAAAACGGTCGCCTTTTTAGTGTCGATTTCAAATTACATGCTTATTTTTGCAAACACTGTATTAATCAAATTTTAAATGGCTTATATAAATAATTTATGTTCTTTATTCACATTTGATTGAAAATTTTTAATTTTATTAAAAAACAATTGAAAAATAACAATTTTTTAAAACACCTGTAGTTCTGCTTTTAAATTTTTCTTCACTTTGGAAACGATTTCGTGATTTAATTTTTTCTTTGCCTGTCAGCTTTATATTTACAACTTTTCTTCTGTTTCCATAGGATTTTCAATTCGCTCATTATTTATTTTCTTCCTTTTTAAAGCAATGCCATCAACGTGACTCCTTGCATTTTAATAAAAGGCTAAATATTTTATATTTGAAAGGAATAAATATTTTATTGTAAACATAATATAAAAAAATAGCTGTTTGCTCGTGATTTCGAAAAATTAAAATCACTCCGAAAAATTTTAAATCACGTGATTTCCTGAACATCTGAAAATCACTTGCTTGATTTCAAAATCGTTCTTCATTTGAAATCACCGTGATTCCAGAACAGGCCTGTATAACTCGTAAACACAGAGCAATCAGTTCAGTAGTAAAACTACTACTGAATCATAAAATTTTTTTAAAAATCAAGTGGGCCAGTGATCGTAACTTATACCGAAATGAATTTAAACGTACTTTTAAAATCGTATATGTATTAATCAATCGATATATCAAATCTTTAGAGGCCTAAATCGAAAACTAAAGCGAGAAAATTGAATACTTTTTGTGAGTAAAATTATCCATTTTAAAACTATACCCTGGTAACTCTTGCAATCAATAATCCATAGTGGATGTTCGCACGTAAGAAGAAGAAGCAAATAAAAAACGCATTGCAAAATAAAAAAAGCTGAATTTTTAATTTTTTCCAAACAAAATTTCCTCATAAAAAACAATAAAAAGAAAAAAAAAATATTAAGAAAGTCACTATTATTGCTCTCAATAAAATTTTATAAATTTCATTTAAATTAAAAATGTTTCTTAGCGACGATGACATGGTTGAGTGTCCCTACAACAAAACACATCGTATGTTGAGGAGGCGCTTACAATCGCATCTATTAAAATGTCGCCTTAACTATCCCGATGTGGAGTTAAGGAAGTGTCCATTTAATATTACACATTTAATACCCGAACCAGAATTTACGGTATTAATACAAATCAGACCATGAATTTATAGCTTTTTAGTGTTATGAGTACTTTTTAGTCTAATATTTTTTTTATTTAATTATTTAGCACCATGCCACCAATTGTCCCGATCGCAAATTGATAACACAATATAAATATGATGCACCTGAGCCAAAAGAAGAGGAAGGTCCTAAACATGCACCTATCGAATGTGATGAAGATTGGGACGACACTGATGTTAATGACTACAATCCCCAATTATATTTGGAACATGCTAAAGTTATCAGAAAACCAGATGGCGCTAAACCATCTGAACGTAAATTGTTTATTAAAAAAGAACGTAAGCGTTTAGGAGACGGTGATGACAGTTCGGAAGATGAATCTAAAGGTAGAAAATCTCCAACCTCCCCCGGAAACAAGCGACAAGATGACAGTGATCAAGAATCTTATACGAAGGAAACTGGTGGTAGATCAAAACGATCAAAACATTCAGCTTCCCCTTCTACTTCCAAAAGACGTTCTCGCTCACCTTCATATAGGTCAAGACGAGATCGTTCCCGTTCTCCTGTGGGCTTTAGAAGATCGCTTAGAGATCATTCGCCACCTCGTCGTGGTTCGCCGGATTATTCCCGTCATTATTCACCTCCACCCAATTCGATAGGTCGTACCTTATATTCTTATAATTCAGATCAAGATCCGTACTACAATGGAGGTGATGATGCAAATAGTTTATCGGGTTTTAGTGGTCGTGATGCTTACTATAATAATGGCAATCATTCGCAGTCTTACTATGACCATAGTGTGGAAACAAATCCTACTGTAATGCCTCAAGCACCACCACCTCCTATGATTTCCTACCCAGCTCCACGTTCATATTTAACTATAAAACCGCCATCATCATTTAGAGACTAAATTTTGATTATTATTATTTATTTTTTTTTTTTGCCGGAGTTAATAATTTCTTTTTACACCATGATACAATAAATAACAAGGTACAATTATTAGTGTTATTCATTGTATCATGTTTTTACACACTCGTTATTTTTTAAGTTGAAAATTATTATGAAAAAGAAAAATAAATTTCGATTTAAAATTATAAATTGCTTTTTATATTTTAAATTAAAATTTTTAATCCAATAGCTTGAATTGGAGTTCTTTAGTTGAAACAAATACTCGACTTTTTTAAAATTTTATATAATCTGTTGACTTTTATAATTTTTTAATAGTTTTTCAATTTTGGATTAGTCTTTCGACAACTATCAGATTTTCCTATTTTCAGATTCTATTCAGATTTGAGATTATTGACTTGATTTATTTTTTTTTTTTTTTTCGTTTCTTCGAAACTGGATTTAGAGAATCAAAATGTTTCAAAACTCCATTCCAATGAAATCCATCCCACCCAAATTAAGGAAAATTATTAAAATATACATATATAAATTGCCAATTATTTATTTAAATATCTTTGAATCGTATCACTTAATTTGTCTTTAAAGTCATTAGGAATAAAAAATATAAAATTATTTAAAAAATGGTTTTTAACAATTACAAGACAACACAAATTAAAAAAATACCTATAAGTATTTATAATAGTCACTTTCATAGACTATGGTTACATTGTTCTTAATTTTTATCTATACCTAATAAACGTAAACGTTCCTGTTTACGAAATTGTTTTCTTTGAGCGGGAGCAGCACCTTGTATATTGCGTAGCACTGGTGCATTAGCTAAATATTCCTGAGGATTGTATGTGGGTACATCGATATCATCCCAATTTTCTTCACTTACATAAACAGGCATAGGTGGAGGTATAGTGGGTTTTGTTACACTTTCTTCGATGTTACGAAAATTCTCAAAAGTTTTACGTTCCGTGCAGAACATAACGTGGAACTGGAAAATAGCACATTATTAGTCTTTGAGTAATAATTTTTAAATAAGAAAAATCAATCCTCTGATATTGAAATTATATTAATTTTAAATCATTGTTTAAAAGTAGGCATTGGCTGAAATATGACGCCACCACAAAAAATGTAAAAAATATATACTTTGCGTTTTAACATAACTATTAGAGCCCTGCAAACTGTGTCTTATAAGGCTGTACAAGCCACTTGATATTTTTCAAGTGTTGTTATCAGTGTGTGTGCGGAGTAATAAATACTGTTCTGCAGGCACTTAAAACCATACAAATACTGCGTGTGTGCTTCAACTTTATGAACAAATCATGAGTGTGCTATGATAGCGACCAAACAAGCCTCTCAAAGGCTTGTATAAAAAAATACAAGCCTTTTGACCACTTGTTTGCTTCAATAAGGAAAAAAATTGTGTTTTCTTTTTTATTAAAATTATATGTGTGTGTGTGCGTTCATGACTGTATAAATTATTTCGTAAGTAAAACAGTCGTTTAAAAGTATTGTTTATAAACTTATTGTTATTTACGATCAAATAAATTATTAATGTTACTAGTTATAACAATTTAAAGAAACATGCATTAAGTTTTATTAGTAAACAGATTTTATTAAATATTTAAAGTTTTTTACAAGGTTTTTTTATATTATTACTTAAAACAAATATATACTTAATTATATACTACTTATATACTACTTTCTTATACATATGTATATAAATACTTAAACTATATCACAGATAATAATGTTGTCTGTATTCATGTGAAGAAACATAATCTGTGAAAAGATGGTTGAGTTGGAGGAAAGATTCGTTCTTTTTTCCGATAACAATTGTCTAGCAATTGAAAAAACTCTTTCGGAACTTGCACTACTTACTGGAGTAGCCAATAGTTTGCAGCTTAATTTATACAACAAAGGCAACTGTGTTCGATGTAAATACCACCAACTGATGACATTAAAGTTTTCTTCGAAGGGAACATCCAGGTTTTGGTATGTTTGAATTTCTCTAGCTATTTTATCATCCCATGTTAGATTTGATGTTGGCGATACAAAATTCTTGAAATATGATGATATTACTGATGTTTTAGTTGATGTTGGTGATTCCATGATTTCTTCACCTTCATTTTGCCAGAGAATTTTTAACTCCTCTGCACATTTTGATTTTATATTATCCATTTCGTCTTTTGAAAATTGTAACAGTTTATTCGCGGGTGGAAAAAGGAAATGTGCAATTTTATGCGTCATGGATATATTTAAAAATACAGTTGTCTGTATATTTTCAAATAATGCTTCCTTAAATTTTTTTACGAGTTCAATATCATCATCTTCTGATATGCAAGTGTCCCTCAATCCATGGATGTATGCATAAACTAGATGTAATGTAGCATATTTTTCTCCTTCTAAAGTTTTGGATGCCTGTTCAAATTGTCTCATGACGTTCACAATTCCTTTAATGTGGCTTATGTTTATTTTTTCGACTTTTTGAAACTCATTTTTTTGCTGCAATATATTATTGACATCCATCCAATTTTTTTCCACACAGATTCCAAAAGGTAATACATTGTGTTCCACCGTGTAGGACAATGACTTTTTAATGTTTGGCTTAATTTGCAATTATCGCCAGATTTCTTGAAATATTTAACCAATTTCGAGCATAAATTACACAGTTCATTTAGTTCCTCTACATTTTTAATAGCCTTTTCGATTACATTATTAAGTAAATGGTTAATGCAATATATGTGTGGAAAACAATTGAACGCAGCAACCATGTTGGAACCTCTGTCTGTTACCATAACTCCATCTTCCAGTTTGCAATCATATCTTCCTAGTAAAGTTTGAGCTTTTAATCTAATGGCATCATCTAAAATAAATAATTACTAAAGATATGTGGTTCATTTGGTATTCATTTTTTCATTTATGTAATAGTAATATAACTGTTTAAATTTACTTACGCGTACATCTTTCCCCATTCATTGAATTAAGACCTATCAACCTGGAAATCAATTGGTCATTTTTTTGTATAATGGATAGTTAGAGAGATATAACTTTTCCGTAAATAGTTGTCCGTCCATATATCTGAAGTTAATCCAAAACCATTTTTGCAGACAGCATTGATTTCATGTTTAACATTTAGGAATGTTGCTTCATATATTTTTTCAATATTCCACGATATTGTGGTAGGATGTGGCAATAATTTTTCTACATCAACATTTGGTCCATACTTCGCTCCAATTGAAATCAAGAACTCCGAAATCTGCATTAGACCGGTATCTTGAACAAATTGAAAAGGCAGACAATTTTTTATACACCATTCGGAAAATAATCGCGTTGCTTTTTTTTCGTCTCGTTGTTAACCTCTACTTTTTCTGTATTAGTTTCCTTCGTGGTGTAGTAGCACTTATGTCTCACCAAGTTCGATGTGGTTCTCGAATCACATTTTAAAACAGTAAAACACTTTATGCAGGCAACTTTGTTTGCTATTTCGGCTCCTTCCTGGTTTACAATCTTTCCAAATGTGTCCCAAATCTTGCTTCTGCCTCTTTTCGTAGTTATTTTGAATGTTCCTGACAGGATATTTTGTTTGATGCTGGCAGCGTCCATTGATTCAGTAGGAGTTGAATTCTTAATACATAAATATGATATATTTTGTTTAGTAAAGTAACTTTAAAAAATAATTGTATTTCTTACCATTACTTCTGCCATTATAAGTATACGAAGATATGTATATTTTAACACGATTGTGAAAACAAATAATTTGTTGGAGCACAAAAAATTCAATTCTGAACACGAGAACACTTTTGAAATAACTGTTGAAAGATTTTCATTCATAACTTCATTTATAGCATATATGAAATATATTAGGTAATAATATTATAATTTTATTTATACTAATTTTTACATTAGGTAATAATATGTATAAGCCTTTTCTAAAAATAACTTTAGTCCAATAAAAACAGGTATATTTCTTAGTGTAAAAAATTTATTTAAAACAGCAAGAATTTGGCAATAAAATCTGTAGAAGCACCTAAATAGATCAATAAGAAACAGGTACATATGTTCTGCACTGTAAAAAATGTAAATTTATTTTTTATAAAACCACGAATTGAGTTCGCTTACAATCAGGTAAAACAGCATCCTTTACTTGATTATATATTGAACATGTACATATGACGGGACACACAATTTAGGTAAACGTCTTAAAATATTTCATTTATAATTTTATTACAGTGCAGATGTTCCATCGTATTCTTAACATTTGGGAAAATTTATTAGTCAAGGAGTAAACGTATATGGAAACGAATTTGAAAAATGAAAAGACATTGTTCTATATTATTTCCTTTTAGTTTTAAAATAGAATGATTACTTAGTAAATATAAATTAAATGCAATAAAATCTATCATAATATAAATAAGTACAATTTTAATTTTTTTTATACATACAATTAATTATAAGACTAACTTTATTGAAAATATAAATAAATACTAAAGATAAAAATTTTCTAACTTACATATGTAACTGACAGTTTCAAATGTCAACTTTAATTTTTTTACTTTTTTAACTCTTAATAAAGAGTATTTTTTAATAACTTTATGAATTCACCCTTTTACATTTATTTAGAAAAGAAGAACCAACAATAAAATATAGACATACTGTATATATGTGTGTGTATGCAAGAATATTTATAAACAACCACTTTTTAAACATTATGAAGATTTTTTGCCACACACAGCAACTACGTATTACAAAAAACAAACAAATCATTAAGCCCACTTGAAATCTTTAAATCATTTCTCAACGTCTTGTATGATTTGCTTTTTTTTGCCACACCACTTGCACCACTTGTTTACGATAAATGATTTGAACGCACGGATTTGCAGTCGCTCATACACAGTACACACTTGCTTTGCTTCAGGCAGCGAACAGTACGAACAGTATTTATTGTTGTTTTTGCACATGTTGGCTATGAAACACACACTTGAAATTCAAGTGTGTTTGCTTTTCAAATCATCTTGCGCAGGAGACTAATAACTATGCATACGATTTAAAAATGTATACCTCCAATTCTGGCTTGTTGAGTACATGAGTGACATTAAATGGACATGTTACTTTGGGAACATTGGCATGGTTACGTCGACATTTTCCTAAATGCACTTGCATGCGACTTCTTAAAATATGATGACTTTTATCATAAGGACATTCTAATAAATCTTGATTTTCCATTTCAAAACTTTAACAAAATTATGAAATAAAACTTGTGTTAAAACTTAAAACACTAAAATAAGTTGATAGTTCCAAGTGAATGCCACAAAATTAATACAAGAAAGTTGCCATGTGTTATCTATAAAAAAATAAATCATTAAAAAACAAGTACAAAACAATCAAGATTGTCGGAACTATGAAAGTGGAAATATAATTTTTTTACGTAAATAAAGCTTTTTCTTTATCGAACACCGGCTTCGCTAAATAAGCTTTTTTCAAATATCCAAAAAAATTTTTAAGTCGCCATTTTTATACAAAATGTAAATTTTTTTTCCCAAGGAATTAATTAATATGGTCGTATTATATATCATTAGAAAGGTATTTATAAGTGCTTTAAAATCAATATTATTAAGATCGGTCAATTATTAATAAAGATATTTAGAGAAATATATTGAAATTTTAAAGACCTATAAAGAGTGGATAAAATTTTAGTATAAATAGACCACCCTAATTCAGTTCCGATTTATTTGATTTTTTTTTGCCATTGATAGTAATTTTAACGGTGAATATAATGATGTAAAAATTTTGGGTAAAAAGAAAGAATTTCGTTAGCGAAGCCGCTTTTGGACATACCACAGAGTTAAAAACCCTTCCGGCTGGCTATTAAGAAAAATTATTTCCAGAAAAAAATTTTTTTTCCACAAAAAATTATAAAATACTTAAAAGTTGTGTTTATGAAACTTTTATATTATTTTTATTTTATTTTTGTAAATGCAACCTTAAGAGCTTTTAATTGACACCTTAATCTTTGCAATCGGATAAATAGTATAGGAAATATTAACGATTTTAAGTGAATTAGGGAGGTAAATGAGTACCAAAATTTTTATATCACTATAATCACAAGTAAAAGTACTCTTGAAACAGTATCAAAATTATCTTAATTTGCGGTCCACACGAGCCTTTTTCTTGTTCGCGCATTGAACAAAATGTGCGCACATTCATTTGGATAGTGTGGACCAAGGTAGATTAAGAAGGTAACGACATTAAAACAGCTGAGAATTTTTTTATTTTTGAAATCAATATGGCTGCCTGTGTTTTGTAATTTGAAGTGTCAAATTTTTGTTTATGTTTACATTTTTTTGCTGAACTTTTGTGTTATTGCGTCTTTCTCCTCTCTTTTTACTATATGAATTGTTTTTGTTTTTTGTAAAGAAACATGTGAAATGACAATGTTGTAGTTGTTGTAGAGTTGTCGTTACCTTCTTAATCTACCTTGGTCTGGATGTAGCGTAAAATCAATAGTTCCGGTCATGATGTAATTATACCAGGTGACAGTACTAAATCAGCTGATGATTTTTTGCCGACATTTATTTTTTCCAGATTACTGTCAAAAGTTGTTTACAATACACACGTGGTTTTTTTATTTCCTTTTGTGAACAATTTGTGCATTGTAATTGTGTGATACAAAATAAAATTTTAATATTTGTGTAGAAAAAATAATGTTTTAAAAAAGAATAATAATATTTGTTTTGAAATAAATAAATTTGAGTTTAAAATGAAAATATGATATACTTTTTCAATTAATATTGGTTTTTTGTTATTATATTTTCTGAATAATTTGTGAATTGTGATTGTAATGTGTGGTACAAAAAAGTTTTAATAATGGTGTAAATTTGTGTAGAAAAAATAATATTTGTTTTAAAAAAGAATTATATTTGATTTGAAATAAATAAATTTGCGTTTAAATGAAAATATTTTATAATTTTTCAATTCATATTTTTTAGGCGCTGTTATTTTGCTTGTTTACTTCTTCTTTTGTTTACTTATTCTTGGTTTTTGTTTTCTTATTCTTGTTTTTTGTTTACTTTGTTTTGTTATTTTGTCGAATGTTTTTGACGTTGTGCTGGAAAAACCAAAAACAAAATGCATGGTTGTTTTTGCCTTGTTGTATTTGTTGTAGCGGTACTGTCACCTGGTATAATTTCATCATGGTTCCGGTTATCTTGATTTATGTCAAATATTGTTTCATTTCGAATTTATTTTAAATATAGACATACGCAGATATCAAAAGCAAATAAATATATTTGATAAAAAAAAAAAAAAAACGTGTAAGCTAAATGCACAATTAGATATTGTTGTTATTAAACGCCGTTTTTCTTATTTAGCAGCTCTGAACTTTTCCAAAGCCGCCGCCGCGGTTAAAATTGTTCGGCGCAGGTCTCTGCCAAAAAGCGCACAAAGAAAATAAAGCTAAAAATGAAATCAGAAAAATAAACGGCAAAAATAATTTTTTTGTCTAATAAACACAAGCTGTGAAGAAATAAATATCTAAAAAAAGTTATTTAAAAAAGAACAAATTTTAAATAAAAAAAAATATTTTTTTAATTATAGAGAAAAACTGAAATACTTCAAATATACACATTGAAAATATTAAGAAAAATTTATGTGTCGCAGTGAAAAGAAAAATTCAATCAAATCGAATAAAACAAAAAGTGTGTTAATGTGAGAAAATTTAATTTGTCGTGTTGTTGCTGCTGCTATTGTTGCAGTTTTTTTTTTGTGTTTCGAAAGAGTTATCTTGCAAGAACAAAAATAGCCTTAGCCTGGGAATTTTATATGGGCATTAAATTCCTTTCGCTGGAGCTCTACTAATGCACTAAATATTAGTTAATAGAACTCGAACTAAAACCTCCGATAAAAATGCCTTATTACGGTCTATATATACCCGTTAAGGGTGTTGTTAGTAGTGGTGGAGCAACGACCAACGGAGCCAACACAACAAATTCCAGCACTTTGTCCGACTCTGTTAACGATGGAAATAAAGACAATAATGAGACCGGTAAGTTTTCCACAAAAGGATTTCATTTTTCTCCATATACAGTGTGGTTTCCATATTTTTTCTATTAGTTTTTTTTTTTTTTTGTTTTATTTAAAGGTTAGAATTCTTGTTTTTCTTGTTCGTCTTGTTGTTGCTATTGTTGTTAAAATTGTATTTTATCTCGTTTTTTCTTTTTGTGTTCATTTGTATCGTACGACTTCATGATGATTATTATGATGATGTTTTGGAGTGTTAGATGTGTGTGTTTGTGAATATGTATGAAATACACTGGCACTCAAAAGTGCATTACATATTCCTTTAAATAGCGGGTCGGTAGTTGTTTACAGGGTGGCAAAAGATAATTGTTGAGGATATAATGTATAGAAATTACGCATTTTTTATTTTATATGATGAAATTCTTTGTGGTGCCGATTTGCTGTTTCTCTTGTGTTAAGATCAAGTAAAAATGTTCGTATAAATTGATTACCCAGGATTATTGTCATCATTGTTAGTACTTTTAACGCTAAAAATAATGATATACAAAATTAGGCATAAATAGACCACCCTGATTCAGCTCCGATTTATTTGATTTTTTACGTCATTGATAGTACTTTTAACGGTGAATTTAATGATGTAAAATGATTAGCGCAAATAAATATTTTGGAAGTTATAGGGTTTTGAAAATCGAATTTCCCTAAGAAACTAGTATTAAAAAATTTTTTGCTATAAAAAAAGTTGGGTAAAAAGGAAGAATTACGTTAGCGAAGCTGCTTTTGAACGGAGTTAAAACCCGTTCCGACAGGCCGGCTATTAAAAAAAGTTTCCACAAAAAAAAAATAAAAAATGTTTTTGCACTAGAAATTACAAAATATTTAAATTATAAATCTTTTATATTATTTTTATTTTTAGAAATGCACCATTAAGAGCTTTTAATTGACACTCTTTGCAATCGGATAAATAGTATAGAAAATATTTACGATTTTAAGTGAGTCAGTGAGGTAAATGAGTACCCAAAATTATATCGCTTTGAAAATCGTACTTCCCTAAAAAATCATATCAACAAATTTTTGTTATAAAAAAATGTTGAGTAAAAGGGGAAAATTATGTTAGCGAAGATACTTTGGGACATACCACAGAGGTAAAAACCTTTCCGCCCGGCCGAAGGCCGGCTATTAAATACAAAAGTGTCCACCAAAAAATGACATGACATGATTTTCTTTAAAAGGTATAAATCAAAATTTCGAAACATTTTGTAATGTTATAATTTTATTTATTGTCAGTAATTTCTTTCAATTCTATGAATATAAATAGCATATATGAAGATTGTATTCTATTTATACGATTTTTGAAAAGAGTGAGTTAATCCCACCCAAAGACTTTGTAACGCCAAACTATTCTAAAAGGGTTTTAGGATACGGACTTGTTTCACCAGATGTTCTGCTTGTTATTTTGTGATAATTTTATATGCCGAAATACTTGTTCATATAAGATGGAATAGAATTAAATTTCTAACAGTTGTGGTAAATTATTCTTAAAAATTCAACTACATATTTATATAGCAAACAAAAATACTTTACAGGCCATATAAAGGAATTTTTCTCTTCAAATTCGCATTATTTTGTTTGAAAATTCATATTTTCTTCGGTTATAAGTTTCTTTTTAGTGAACATGAAAAATGTATTTTGCGTCACACCTGTATTCCTAGCAATTGCTTTATATGATCGACGTATAATGTGGCCGATCGCAAAAATTTTGGTTATAAGAATGTATCTCCTAAACTACTGGTCGTATCGAATTGAAATGTAAAAGAAATGTTGTAGATGAGGATCACAAAAATCTTGTAAAAATAAAATTAAATATATACATTAATCTATTTTTGTCTTTTTATCGCGAAATAAATCATTCGCATTTAAGTATAAATAATTACAAATAGAAATTTCGACACACCTTTAATTCGATTGTTACATAGTGATTGATATATGTATGTACATACGACAATGCACTGATAACTAATTATACTCTCCTGTTCCCTCATTTAAAAACGCCTGGGCGGGCCATTGTAAAAACAAATCTATACATTAAAATTTATTAAAACTACATGACATGTTGTAATTATTTTAGACCGATAAAAGGTGGTTTATAAAACAAACTATACAAAACCATAAAAGGAAGGTCATTTAGAATTTATTTTATGCATGTGAGATTTTGTATACAAATAATTTATACTTTGTACTTAATAAATTGTTAAAAACACAGATAAATTGCTAAATATTTAAAAAAACAAGCATGAAAATAAATACACAATAATTAATTATTTTAAGAATATATGTTGCCAAAATTACGAAAGCAACCACTGGCAAAAACTAATAATTTTTAAATTTTTTTGCATATAAAAACACGCTCTACATACAACATCCATCCAATCATGTGAAGAAAATACAAAATATGTGTGTGATGATATTGACCATGATGACGTTTTAGAATCTGGTGGTGGTACACATACATAAGTGGTGCGATACATTCCTTTTATGTTGTTTTGAAATAAATATATTTGTATGATATTATGATATTTGTATATTTATTTTCATTTTATTACCTACAAATAATCACAAATTTATCAGTCTATATTTTAGCCTATTACAAAAATTTTTTTGGATTTTTTTTAGATATAAAAGAAAATGAAAGTTTTTTTTAATATTACTTTGTACGTTATTGTTTCTTTTCTTTTGTGGTTTTTAATTTCATATGTTATTGTTTATTTCGAGTTTTCTTTTCTTTTTTTGGGATATAAAACGCTTGTATGTGCTCCCCAACGTTTTTTGTTTTTAATTTTGCAAAACAAATATACACAAAAATAAACGTTTTTATTTAAGTCGTTTGTTTATTTCGTACAGATAAGTGCAATAAACTTTGTGAACTTTAAAATTAAAATTTGTTTATAGGCACTACATACTATGTGGGCTTGATATTTGTTTTGCACAAATTAGGTTAAGTTCTTTTAATAATAAAAAAATAAAATTAGTTGTTGATTTTGAGTTTCTGTGAGCAATATTTTTTTTATTAAATAATAAAGTATGAATAAAATATGTTGACAATGAAATACATACATACGTATTTATTTTAAAGGAGATAAAAATATGAATAATATGTTTAAAATGCTTATGAAATTTTTTGTATGCGATCTAGGGTAAAATATTTAATTATTACAGAGCCTTTGTTGATAAATGGGGACCTGTTATTGTGGGGATATGAAGTGGCTTTAAATCATAGATTTAAATGTTATGACAAGATAATAAGAGTTCAATAAATAAGTAGTTAGCAGTAGGATAAAAATACTTCCGATCGATCATGCAAAAATCTGGCATACATATTTAAAAAGTTTATCTCAATATTATGGCGATTTTGGCATATTAATTCCAACAGCATGAAAAATTGCGCTTAATTTAGGAAATTATAAACATTTTTTTATTTATATTATTATTGACTTTATTGAAACCTTTATAAAATAATTAGTTACAATTTTATGAGGATCTACTTAAAAGTCTTACAACAATTAACATATACATATATTATTAAATAAGAAAACTACTCACATTATTAAGGAACAATTTTCTAAAAACCTTGTACATACTTAAAGACTCTTTAAGTAAAAGGGGTATTACTGATTGTTTAGCAAATTTCTTATTATATCAAATGTAGACGATTTCATTAAATAACAGAGTCAGTTCCGTTGCAAATGAATTTAACATTTTAGTTTCTATGTAGTAGGTCTGTAAAATATCTGGGGTGTAGGTTATGAATTATTTTCAGATTTTTATTTATTAAAATAACTTACTTTTTTAATTTGGGCACAAATAAATAAAAAAAATTGTAATTTTATGATTTTTTTTTGGGTTTTTTAAGCCAGTGTCTGCCCGTTTGTTCGTCCTTAATTAACAACACTTTTGTTTAAGGTACAGATACTTTTTTAAGATAACATAGCCAAATTATGCATATACTTTTATATTAATTGAGTCTTTATTGCAGTGATTTTGATTCAAATCGGTTCATTACTTTATATAGCTCTCATACAAAAATTCTCCCTAAATAAGTACGTACTTGAGTGCTTTTCTATATAGATAGATTTTGATATTGCGAAAAAATACATTTTTCAAATATTTAATGTTACAACACACAGTGGTCCTTAAACGATTTTTTTGGAAATAATTCTGTATTTTGTAAACCGATAAAGATATCTAATTAAAATTTCACATTGTCAGATGTTTTCGAGTTGATTTGGTGGAGTACAGGCCCCTAGCTGGTCACGGGGTTAGTGGGTAGACCGCCAAAGGTGGTCACCTCGGGTATATATTCCCCAAAAAACTTATAGTTTGAATGTAAAAAAAATTACATATACAGTATCGGTCATCTAATTAGCCCACCTAACCAGAATTTTTTTGGACTTAATTTTCTTTTTCTTGAAAAAAGTTTTTAATTGTTTTATTAATTCAATATATTGACCATTATATACTTAATACATTGCAGCCAAAACTTGGATTAATAAACTAACACTTTACGCAAAAACATTGGTTTATTAAATATTCCTATAAAAATCAAGGACAGCTAATTAGCCCACTTACTCTATTTATTACGAAAAATCTAAGTAAGCTCTGAAAAAAATTATGTTTTAATATAAAATTCTAAGTATAAAGTAATTTTAATTAATTTAAGATAATTTTCGTGGGAAGATTTCATGGAAACATCCATTAAAATACTAATATTCGACAACACATACAAAGTGGTCAAAATCGATTAAATCCATTAAGAAAATTGGTTAGAAAGGCTAGATGATCATTACATTATCGTCAATAATCCTCCAAAGTATCATAAATCATTCAAAAACCTCAGCGCTGTGCAAAGAAATGAAAAACTTAGTTAAATTGCGAATTTCAAAAATAGAATAATCATAAATTTCGCAATGAAACTCTGACTTAAAAGATTTGTGGCGAATAAAAAACGCTTTAAAATGTACTTAAGTATCTACTAAAACTAAAACCATTGCCAAATGTTATACTATATAGTATAAAAAGCATCATAAGTATAGATGTTTCAAAAAAGAAAGTAAGTTCTTGATATTAGTAAACAAAAATACAAAGAATTTTATCAAAAAAACGTCATTCAAACTTATTAAAAAATCCAAATTTTACAAAATTAACAATTAAAAAAAAAAAAAAAAAAAAGACTAATATTTAGAAAAGGTACCAAATTAAAAAAATATTTTGATAAAGAAAATATTAGTTCAAAGTTTACTTTTTATCTCTAACATAAAATTATCACGTGTTGTGCATACAATTCTAATATTTAAATAGTTAAGGTATTTACCTCAGAAATTTGCAATTTTGCAAGACCCTTGCAAAGTAGAATATTTACATCGATTTCTGTAATCACAACAACAACCACATAGAATAAATTTTGCACATCTTACTTTGCAAGGGTCTTGCAAAGTTGCAATTTCTGAGGTGAATATCCTTAATATTTTTGTTTTTATTTGCAAATATGTATATCAATTGATAATTAGCGGTGTTTTTGTGCAACATTTCATTAACTCAATATCAAATTGACCTTTATTTTGCGATTATCGCAACTGTTTTATTATAAAAATAAACATAAACTTAATATAATTTAACTAATTAACAATAATACATCATTTACTTCAATATACATACATATGTACACTTTTTCCTTGTCTCAAAATAAAATCAATTCTAATTATTTTAAATATAATAGACCTCATTCTAATGAACAACCAAAAACCTATATATCTTAATGAAATTGTAAATGCCTCCTCTGCCTTAAACACGCCATTGATCCCCCTACCTAAATGCTCGCTCTCCCTCTAATGTATACAAAATTAATTTGAAAAAAAAACGAATTTTTGTGTATTTTTTGTTTTGCTACGTATTTTTTCAGTTTATGTTTGTTTATAATTAAAAATAGTTTTCGGTGTATTCTCTTTTTCTCTAATTTTTTGTTTATTTTTTCTTTTTATTTACGTCCGGATTAAGCAGTTAAAAAAAGAAACGAACCACACAACTGTGCTAATAAAGAACACTGAACTTTTCAAAAAATTACAAGTCACAACAAAACTAATTAACACAATTTTGTAATCATAAACAGTTTTTAAATAAATATTTTCAAAAATTAACAATAAGTGATAATTTTATATATTTTAATAAATTATTTTATTAAATTAATTATAATATTACAACATAATACATTTCTTTTAAAATTTGTAAGGCTGCCAAATTATTTAATACATATTTTTATAATGTTTTAAAATGTTCATGATGTATAAGGTGTTTGCTAGACATTTTGTCTGTAAATTACAAAATATCGTACATTTAAAATTTATTTTTTATACGTTCATATGTACTTATGTACATGATAGCAAACTTTTATAGATTGACCTACATATATTTTGCGTGTGTTTTATATTTTCATATACATACAAATATTTTTTTGTTATTAATATTTATAAATATTAATTGTATTTCTTTTTTTTAAATTTTCAGATTTTTCTGCTTTTGTCTTCCAAAATAAAAAGGAAGCTTTGCAAGTTTTAAAACAACATAAAGATGCTCGTTTCAAAGAATTCGTCAATGAAGATGATGCTATTAAATATGCCCAAACTGGTTTTGAAATTGTGCAAAATAAATACAACGATGTTAAAAGTAAGTAATAGTGTAGTAGTAAACCTTGATATTGAAACGTTTAATAAATTAATAACATGATTCATTCTTTTTTTTAATACGATGGTATATTTAAGGAATGGAATTATAAAAATAATAATATTACCGATATACATACGAATTTTTACGTATCTGTACATATGCTCCACTCCATTTTGTACTGAATTTATAAGATTCCTAAACTAAAAATATCTATATTTTAATTAACTAAGTCAGGTTTCACACACAGATAATGTAAAAGTTTTTAACGTTTTTTACAGGTTCACAAAACAATAAAAAAGGGGAAAAAAGAAAAACTAATTTAATCCTTAAGTGCATAACGTACCATATATGGTACATTACTTTCATTGAGTTGTAATTAAAATTAAGGTAGACAATAGTACTCTTCGTAACAATTCAATTTTTACTTTCTTGTGATTTTCTTTAGTTGCCAGCAAGCTTCCAAAGTTGTTGTATGCACTTTTTAACAAACATTTTAAAAGTGATCTTGTTATTGCTTATTTATACATGGAAAAACCTTTTGTCGATAAAAAAAAAAAATAATAATAATAAAATTTGGCTTAGCTATAAACCTATTCGTCCTACGAATCTGTCAGGGAGTGGAAATATGCGATTTTTTGAGGTCTGTTTTGGTTTTAAGAAATTTTGATTTGTTATACTTATTGTTTGTTCTCCAAATCATATCGAAAACTGATTTTACATTTCGGTCAGGAAGGGCATTTGCGTCGATTTTTTTGGCTTTAAAAATTGAATAATTTAATACTTAATATCCGATCACAGTTTCAAATCCTTAATTTCGATAAGGAAAGGAAAAGCCTAAAAATTTAGTTTATATTTTTTAAACATTTTCGTATTTTCTACCTAAAAGGCCCGATTTTCAATAAAGTACCCCATAGAAAACAACTAGAAGTCCAACTCTTTTCATTCGCTCAGAAACAAAAAAATTACTCTCTTCACACGTATAAATTTGTCATGTAGAAAATTTTACTAACACATACAAACAGTTAGGTTATTTTGACAATTGAGTTAGTTTTTTTGTGAGCAAGTTGGAGTTCTAGTTGTTTTCTATGAAGTACCCGACGTATTGAACACTTCAAAAATAATATATTTAGTTTTTCAATCCAATATATTTTATTTAAATTTATTTTCCAGCATCAACCGAATCGCTCGAGAAAGCAGCATTTAGAGCACCCACAAAACAGCAACTCACTAAATTTCGACAAATTATTGAAACGGATGACTGGAAACGTGTTCATAAAATGATTTGGGATAATCCACGATATCTAGTTAGTTCGGGTGATACACCCACAATTCTTAAAGAAGGTTATCGTTACAATGCCATGCATGTGTGTGCAATATCTAAATGTCCTAAAGTTGCCAAGCTAATACTTGATACAGTATCCGATCCAAAATTTGTTGATCTTTTGATGGGCAAGAAAACCGATGAGAAGTCATGTAAGGAATTATGTGCTAATCTATTAGATTATTACTTAAATATACCAGAGAAGGGAAGAAGTGAGACACCATTACATTTGGCATCAAAATTTGGTTGTCCAGAAATGGTAGAAGTACTAACATCTTATCCTGAATGTAAAATGTTACCAAATGGTCAAGGATTATTGCCGGAAAATGTAAGAAAATTCTATAATAATTAAGAATTTTATTAATAAAGTATTTATTTTTAGATTATTTGTGAACGTGATAATCAACATTTTCATGATAAGATAGCCAAACTTTTAGAGGAACGTTATTATGTGCCTGTTTTACGTTGTAATGATAGTGCTATACCAGCACAAATAGGTGAACCATTTTCGGCTAGTAAACCACCTGTAGGTCAAAAAATATAACTTATGCCAATTATTTTAATAATTTTTTGCTATAATTTTAGAATTTAAACTGTGATCCTTTAACTCCTGAAGTGGAAATTAAGGCTTTGGCTGGTCCCATGAGTAAAGAACAAGCTAAGGTAAATATTTGATATTTCTAATTGAATATTCCTAATATTACTTTAATTACAGCAATTTTTCCGCCGCTGGAAGACTCCACCTAGAGTCGGCAGCAATGTCTCTTCGCCCTTGGCTAACAATCCCTTTATCTCACCCATGAAACCACGTAACAGTACTCCTATTAAAACTCCACGTGGTTCCAACACCAGTTTCAATTCACCCACTGCCACTCTACAAAGACGTTCTTTATTCAATTCCACGCCTCAGCGTAAGGAACATAATGGTATTATCGAGTCAAATGGTTTCGATAAATCAATACTAGATGATTCATTCGATGAAAAACAAAATGGCAATAATGAAATTGAAAATTCAGACAAGGCGGAATTTAATAATAATAACAATATGGGCAAAATGCCGAATTCCCAAATGAATATGCTAAAAACAGCCCTTTGTCCTCGTACACCTTTGTTTAAAATGAAGAATAATGCATTTTCCACATATCGTGATCAGAATTTTGCTTCACCCATGGTGGGTTCCATAGAGTTGGTACAAGAAATGAATGATTCGTTGTTAAATGTTTCGGATGTTTATGACAGTCCTGGCTTTAAAGAACGTCATGTAAAAAATACCGACCCTGAGAAGGGTATTGAATGTATTGGCCGTGTTTTGGCCAAAGAACAAAATGTTGAATGGCGTGAATATTGGGATTTCCTAGAAGAATTTATTGATATAGCTTCGGAAGATGGTATACAAAAGTTGGAAAATTATCTTGCCGAAAGACAAAAGGAACAAGATAAACGCAACAATAAAACAGAAACCAAACATAAACCTGACATACTCGATGATGTTTGTAATGCTTTGGAAAATGCCTTTAGAAATACAAATACAATAGCAGCTACCACAACTAATAATATGTCCACCACACATCAATCCACTACGCCTTATACTTATGTAGAGAAATCGCTACAGGTGCATGCCAGACGTATGACTAAGACTATCATACACAATATTGATAATGAGCTGTCCATTAATGATGCCTTGCTATTGGAATTGAGAAGAGTTAAATCTCTAATTTACTCTTTCAAAGAAGATCCTAGCTATATAAATGTTAATTTCGAAAAAGTACATTCACGTATTGGTAATTTAGTTTCTATGTTTTTGCAAAACTCACAAGAGGTGTCCAAGCAAATGAAAGAAAAAATATTGATAATTTTACAAAATCTTTCGGTCGCACAGGGTGAGCGGCGTGAACACATGGAATGTGTATGTTCACGTATATTTTATATGTTGCAGAATAGAAGTAAGTTATTATTTTTATAAAATTTTAAATTATAAACTTAATATGTTTTTTTTGCATTTTAAAGCTGAACAAATTCTGCCGGAAAATGTCAAAACTGAAGAAATGTGTTCAAAAATTTGGTCACAAGAAAAAGACTGTGATTGCCAGTGGGAGAGTAATTTAAGTCGCAAAACAAGTCGCCGTAATCGCATGGAGGCTCGCTACAAAAATCACCAACGTCTTAAGCAACAGGAAAGGGATCAAAAAGAAGTTGACAATGATCAGGCTGCCATTAATAATAAAGATGAATGGCGTGATACTAATGTAATCTCAAATGAATCTTCCGATGATGATGAATTTTGGGTAAGTATTTGTAGGTTTATGTTTGTTATACCATTATTATTTTCCTAATTTTGTTATAATTTAATTTTAGTCTGATTTTGGTGGTTCTGATAGCGAAGATGATGAAGTATTCGTTACACCTTGTGAAAGTCCCTCGCGTCTTAGTTTAACGGATGATTCGGATGATGATAGTAATAAAATATTTATTTATGGGTAAGATATAATATGTTTTTATAATTATTTCACTATAAATAAACTTTTTGAAATATAAATTTTCTAAAAAAGCTTTTTGACATTTTCTTTTACCAAAAAGATTTTTCTTAATAGTTTTTTTAAACTTTTTTTTTTAAAATTTCTTTGCAAAAAATATTTTTAAATAAAAATTTTCTTTAAACTTTTTTAATAAAAATAATTTTTAATTTTTTAAGTAAAACTTTATTAATTTCCCAGGAAAAATTTTATTAGTTCTACAACTAGTTCCAGAACGCATGAAAATAGAATGTACTTGTTCTACTTTGGAGTTACGACCAATGATTTTTGTTTGAAATTGTCACTTCCAGAACTAGTTCTGTGGAAGTGTTACGTAGCCAGTACCCATTCTATGGAACGGTTCTAGAACTAGTTCTTTAATCAATGATTTTTGTTCGAAATTGTCACATTCAGAACTAGTTCTATAGAAGCGTAAGAGAACGGTTTCAGAACCTTTTTTATTCTAATGAGCTATTTCTTAAAGGGCATTTTTAAGATCAATTTAATTTGGTAAATACTTTTTTTTTCTTTTTTAAATTTTTCAAATTTTTTAAATTTTTTATACAAGTTTTTTAAACCGTTCTAGGAAGTTATTCGAGAACCAGTAATTTCTTTTTAGAAGTAATGTAGAAGTCATACAGAATTTTTTCTTAAGCACTAGTTCTCTAAAGCATTCATTAAAACGAATTGAGAATCGCAATAAAGTTTTACTCCATTAGTGTCAGAATTGGTTGTAATACCAATAGTTCTTAGGAAGTTATTAAAGAATCTGAAGTGGTTCTGACTATACCAGTTCTAGAACTAATGATTTTAGAACATGTTCTAAAATTTTTCCTGGGTTGTTTGTAATTTTTTTTGTTGAACTTAAAACTTTATTTTTATTTTTTATTTCTTCTTAGCAAAAAATATTTTTTAATAAGACCAAAAGTATTAAAAAAGCTTTAAAATTAAATTATTTTTCTTACCAAAAAAGCTTTTTTTAAACTTGTTTAATAAATAAGCTTTATTACACTTTTTAAAAGTGTAATTGATCTACTGATCAAAAAACTTTATAAAACTTTTTGACCAAAAAAACTACGAGCAAAAAAAAAAAAAAATATATATATATCGTCCATTCCTGAAAGAACGCCCAAAAATATACCAAGTGTCCTCCGATTTTTATAAAATTTTATACGTATAAGGTCTATGGGTATCTATATAGATTTCCGTTTTCATATTCGCTAAATTCAGAAAATTCGCGATTTTATTTCGCTTTTTCACTTTCGAAAAAATCTTAAAAATCTTGAAAGTGTACAACTTTAAATACAAATAATTCTGGGAACGCTTTACGGAAATTTATTATTTAAACGGCGTTTGAATTGTAATAATATCAGCTTAAACATGATTATTTTACAAATAAAAAATACTTTTTAAAAATGCATTTTAATGCAATTGCATTTTTTAAATGCATTTTTCTTTAATTATGCTATTAAATTTTTTTGATTTTTTTCCGTATTTGGAAAGCATGGAATCTTTACATTAAAATAAAAATCTCAAATTTTTGGGACGCACACATGTACTGTGCATAATTTTCCCTTTTCTTCAACTAGTTTAAATTTTTTCATATAAAAATTATATTTTTCTGGTATTATGTGTATCTTTACGTATTTTGTTAAAAATAAATTTATTGTGTTATTTTTTAAAAAATCCTTAAAAATAGTAAAACTTTATGTATCAGACTATTTATTATTTTATGTTATAATAAACAAAGCATTTTTAAATACACTTTTGAAAAATTTAAATTTAATAAATTCGCAACTAACAAAAGTCATCTAAAAACTGCATTTATATTTTTAAAATATTATGGATCGAAGAGGTGATTTTCGAAATGCTGACTAAATTACACAAGAAGTATACAATGGCCTTTTAAATACTTTTTAAATTACAGAAATCCATCAATAACTTCAAGAGATATGAATATTTATAATTGCATAGTTTTTATATTTTGCTAACTTTTATAAAAATTTTAAAGAAAATTTCAAAAACAAGAAAAAATTTTATTTTTATATGAAAAATTTTAAACATGTTTTTGTAAAAATTGGATTATGCATATAAGATTTTCGCGTCCCAAAAATTTGACACTTTTATCTTAATGTAAAGATTCCAAACTTTTTATTTATGTTAAAAAATTAAAAAAATTTAATAGCATATTTGAAGAAAAATGCATTTGAAAAATGCAATTGCATTAAAATGCATTTTTAAAAAATTTTTCTTATTTTTAAAATGTTCGTCGTAAAGCCGCCATATGCGAAATTTTAAGGCCGTTTAAATCATTAAAATTCACAAAGTTTTCCCAGAGATATTGCTATTCAAAGTTACATACTTTTGAAATTTTTTTGGTTTTTGAAAAAATAAAAAAGCGAAATTAAATCGCGAGTTTTTGCAATTTCACAAAACTGAAAACTGAAATTGATAAAAGGCTTAATGGATTTTATGTATACAAATTTTTATCGAAATTGAAAGCCATCAAATAAAACAATATACTTTTTCGGGCGTTCTTTCCTGGAATGGTCGATATATTTTTCTTGATGAAGAAATGTTTTTTTTTTTTTTCACCAGAAAAGCTTTCAAAAAAACTATTTTATTAAAAATCGAATTCTTCGTAAAAATGTTTATAAAAAGTTTTATTTTAAAAATTATTTTTTGCTTATCTGATTTTTTTAGCAATGAACCCACTAAACGTGATCTGGATGTATTAAATGCTATTTTCCATGTTGCTATTGATAAGACTAAATATCCTCATATTCATTCCTGGAAATCAACAATAATGCGTTATCCAAATGAGGAAATGGACTAGTAAGTTTACCATACTTTTATGATTATAAAGAAAACAATAACTGATAATATTTTCTCCATTATTCAAAACAGTTTCCCTTCGCCACGTATCGTTAAGAAATCTCATTCATTTATGGCAACAAGTGCAAATAAAAAAGACAATTTTGTACAGCCACAAACACCAACCGTCGTGCAAAGATCATATTCTATAACACGTTCGAATACAACATCTTTTATCATAAATTCTCCAAGACAACAATCGCCATTAGTAACTTCTGCAGGAGCAGCAACAGCAGCCTCATTATCATCATCGACCTGTGGAGGAGGTGGACTCATTAAAGAACCAATACTGCAACTGCCAACGGCAAAACGTTTATTTATGTCACCAGGACGAACAAAATCAATGACTGCCATCTCTGTAACAAATAATACAGTTTCGAATAATACAACAGCTAATGCGACATCAGCTACAACTATTACTACTACATCTACTGAAACAATAAATGTGGTTACTATGAAATTGCCTATACAGCAGCAATTGCAACATCAAAGACCCCTTACACCGCTCAATAAGTTACGTGGCCTTTTTAGTGCCTACCGTGAATGCCTAGATACAAGTAGTGGTCAGCTTTCAACTTCACCAACATCACCCTAAAATTTGGAATTCATACAATAACAGTTTGTTAGTTTTAAATATCTCAGCCTCTCAGCATGAAATTTATTTTTATTTCTGCGTTAAACTCTGAGACTTATTTATGTTAAATCCATTATTTCAGTTAAGTTTTTTTTGTTCATCTTATTCCTTAATTTAATGATTTAATTTCTTTAAAACTATTTCTTAATTTTTTGTTTTTATATAATTTGTTTGTTTCTTTACTTATTAAAAAACATATTTTTTTTATTATCTCCATGTGCTTAAATTAAATGAATTATTAAATCTTCCCCCATTTTTTTCTACACAAAACTTAATAATACTTTTAAGTGAATTTATTTTAATTACTACATATTTATACTCACATTTTTTCTGTATTTTAATTGTTTATACATATATTACATACATGCATATACCATATATCTTAACATACTTATTTTATACTGATATTAAATTTAGAAAAAACCATAATTTTTTTACATTGTTGCAAAAAATACTTATATATTACAATACATATAGTATTATATTTAACGGCTTGAAAAAAAAAAATCAATATAATCAAACCATTACACACTTATTAAATTTTATTTTAATTTTTTTTCTTACACAACTGAGCAGTGGTATCGGAAAAAGTTAGATATTTTGATGAAACGATAGACGATATTTTTGAAAGAAATAGTAATGATGGTTTTAATAAGTCTCTACAAAATGTTTCCGACAAACAGAGGCTATTAAAATGAAGGTTTAAAATGGATTGATTAAAAGTGACAAGGAACATTTTCTTAACAAAATCTACTGACCTTTACATTTTCACACTTCAAAAAATTAGTTTAAGATAATTGGAAAAATAATTGGAATTATTTAAAATATAACTATCTATTGTCTAACTTTCTCTTATGAAAATTTAATTTGAAAATTAACGATCAACAATTCGTTAAAGGATTAATATTACATTTTTATATTCCTAAGTAAATAATAAACGATTGAAATTCTTATAAACAGGATGAAAATATTTAAATTTTCAGATGTTAAACGATTTTAAATACCGATACGTTACCTATTTTTCTACAATAAAATATGAATCTTCAAAATATGTGAAGAATAAAATAACCAACATAAAAATAATTGTTAAGTACAATTAATACTCCTTTTTTATCTCTGTCTTTAAATACTTTAAAGCAGAGAGGACGAATAAAGCAAGTGTAATAATACTCTTCCGATTTTTCATGTTGGAGATTTTTTTTTCTTATTTTGATGTTTTTTTTTTCGTTTTAGCGATTTTTTAGTTTTGTAGACTTTTAGTTTTCGTAATTTCTTTTTGTGATTTTTTAATTTTGGTGATATTTATTTTTTTTTTGCGATTTTTTCCGTTCTGGCTATTTTTTACGGATTTTTCGCTTTTGTCAAATTTTTGCATTTTGGCGATTTTTAGGTGTTATGCAATGCTTTCAATAAAATTCAGAAAATAACTTGTCTAAAAACAAAAATCATAAAACAAATTGCTTAATATATATAAAAATTAAAAAAATAATTCTCTGTTATGAAACATGTCATTATAGTTACGCACCCTGATTTTAAATATCCATAAATAAAAGAATAATAAAATAGGCTTATTTTGATTAAATAACAAAATTTGCATAAAAATGGAACGGTATAAAAACAAACACAAAGCACCTTTCAAAAACCAACCCATTTTGTCTATATTGTTTAACACTCCTCTCTTACAGCTTTCTCAATTAAAAGTGAAAAAAATAATAACAATTCAATTATAATATCATTACAATTTTTTTTAGTTTTTTTTTTTTTTTTTTTTTTTTTTTTTTTTTTAATAAAACAACAATGACACTGGTTTGAATTGAGAGAGTTGTTTGAAAGACATGAGACATTAGAATTAAATGTTCAGGCATAAACACATATAGTATGTGAGTTTTGTCTATATATTCGTTAAAATTTTTACTTTACTTTACCGCTTATAACCTAAAATTTTGAAAGGATTTTAATACAGTTTATATATATATTTTTTTTCATAATCGTATGTTTTTTTTTATTAAAATCGGATATATACTGTGAACGTAAAAGAAAAAGTATCTAGATTTTAATTTTTCTCATCGAATAATTATTTTTTTAATTTAAAGGAAAATGTCAAAACCTTCAATTACACTAATGAAGTATCTTCAAAATCATGCTGCATATATTGTAGGTATAGTCATCCCAATCACCAGAAATATTTTGGTTTTTCTCCATCACGTCACATTTTTAACTCATTTAAGACCAGAGAAAATATGCTTCTCTTAAGAGTTTTTATGTTATAAAATTTTACAGGTAATAGGTAGAAGAAATTAGTCAATTATCAGGGCTGTCATAGTTTTTTTATCGGAATTACAAACCAATATTGATTTCATTTCATGTCATGAAACCGTACTGGTTTTGGCATTTTCGAATGTAAATAAAATCGATGTTCGAATTAGCTGTTTCATACATTTGTTCGATTGTTTACAATAACGATAGTAAAATCGTCATGAACCAAATTTTGTTCTGAACGCTATTCAATACTAAAAATTATGTTTATTTGCATTTAAATATACTAAATATAATTAATATAATAATATAAAAAGAACCATAATCAGCTAAAATGAGAAAAAATCCTAAATAAATATATAAAAAGATATAAAAATCATCATACATGATATATTTAATGCAAATATTATCAACAACATTTGCAGATATGATTATTACTTGGACTCATACATATTTCTGCAATTAAATACCTAAAAAACTTGGTTTTACCACTAAAAATCTGTAAACTATTGAATTTTTTGTATTTGATTCCCAGCTTGTTTTTGTATGTTGAAAAATTTTTATTTTTATTTGAAGTTTTTTCCAAATGATATTTTTTTATTTTATTAAAACGAAATATTTCGAAATATCAATATCATAATAATATCGTTTTCTGCAATACAATATGATATTATAATCGGCACCTAATATGATATCGTTTCCGCTATCATATCGTTCTAAGGTTTATTGGGAATATTGAAAATTATTGAGTTTATATTAAAATATTATTTAAGAAATAAGTTACAGTAAAATAAATAAAATTACATCTGCAGTTGTAGCATTTTTTGTTAGAAGAGGAATGCTCAAAGAATGAGGCGTGAAGAATTTCAAAAGATTGTGGTAATCCGCTTGTTAAGCTGCCGGATATTGTAATTACTTTGTTTATTCTGTGCATTTAAATATAAAACTTCCTTAAAGATTCACAGTCCATTATCGGTTAAATAAAAACGATTTCCGTACGATTCTTGACATTTCTAGCTTTATAAAATTCCGCCAATGTTGTAACTAGCAGCTTTGCATTTGTTATCTGAACGATCGAATAAGAAATCAGTTGGAAATGACTATACAGTCCAGTAATTCAGCCAATTGGATTCTAGAGTAGGATTTTTAAGCGATGAAACACATTTCAATGACAAACATATTTTGGAATAAACCCTATAATTGCCAAGACATGCGGCGACAAAAATGTAAATCTAATCAAGTCTCTAACTTTTCACACAGAGTCCGTAGTAGTCTTTAAAGTTGTAAAAATCAAGAATTTCTCAATTAACCCTCGTAAAATCATTGTGTGTAGAGGGGAAATTTGTATTTAATGCAACTAATACAAGACCGCAGATTTAAAAAATGGTAAAATTTTTAAAATCGCATTGATAGAAAATGCCTAGCCATCAATAGTATGAAAAAATAAAAATTTAAATGACAGAGTTAACAAATTATAAGAAAACCATATTGCGAAAATTCATTGAAAAACATATGGATTTTTGTTTTCTTAAATTAGGATTTAAGAATGTACTATTTTTAATTTTTTCTCATATCAAGAAGCAGCAATAGTCTGTTATCAAAGTAGGATTCCATATGCCTTAATATAATCTCTCAGTAACAGTGGTTTGCTGTAAAAGCTCCCATTGTTCTTCGCTTATTTTTCCTATTTTTTTTAGTGCTTTTAACAATTTAAAAGACTTTGGAGGACATGTTAGAGACATGGCATATTCTTCATTTTTTTCCATTATTCTTTCTCTAAAAAATGCGGAGCCATAATTTGCTCTTCTATTACCCAGAAAATTATTTAACATAAAAATTTCTTAGAGGTACATATTTCATTTGGTCATCAATGGGTTAAAATTGTGATTGTGACTTTTTTCACTATATTTAGTCTAAGGAGTAAGAAT
Organism: Protophormia terraenovae; assembly: GCA_951394005.1. NCBI lineage: Eukaryota > Metazoa > Arthropoda > Insecta > Diptera > Calliphoridae > Protophormia > Protophormia terraenovae. Next base: position 87,373,331 of record OX596076.1, on the reverse strand, counting down.
TGTGCAAAATTATTCAATATATATTTTTTTTATTTTATTTTTGGATAGCTTTGTTATTTAAATTTGGATTTTTATTTTTTAAACTTTTTATGTCAATGCCACTTGAAAAATTTTTACCACTTTTGTAATCTGTGGTCTTGTATTAGTTATATCAAATCAAATTCTTATCTACACCCACTGAAATTCTTGATTTTTGCAACTTTAAAGATTTTTAGGGACTATGAGTGACAAGTTAGAGACTAGATTAGTACTACATTCTTGTAGCCCTATGTCTTGGCTATAAAACATGAGTGATTAATTTTCTCTACCTATTTTCTAGAATAACCTTTTAAAACCTAAAAACTCCTCTAGGAAGCCAGTTTTCTTTGGTTCTCAATGAGTAAAAATGTGACGTTCCTAAGAAATAATAAATTTGCAGAATTATTCGAGATAGATTTTTTTTTTGCGATTTTGTTGATCTGTATTATTTTTGAAACTGGAGTACATTTAATTAACTTTAGTCTATTATAACTATTTTTATTAACTTAAAAAAAAAAAATTGTGATGTAACCAAAATATGAGTTTTAAAAGATATAAAAACAGCGCCAACGTATTGCTTTCAAGCCCAAATTACAATAGCGCGTAGTCAGCAACAGTATGAGCAAAAATTATCAGCTGATCACTGTCAGCACAACATGTTGCTGCCTTTATAATTAAGTCCAAATTACAATAGCGCGTAGTCAGCATCAGTATCAGCAAATATTATCAGCTGATCACTGTCAGCACAACATGTTGCTGCCGTTATAATTACAATTCAGCGTAGGCAGCCACAATTTACAACCACCATCTAGCTTTATTCTACTTGTGTATTTTAGCCTCTCATTTATTTGCTCACTCTCTTTGTCTCGCTCTCAATCTGAATGCAGCGCAGTGAATTTAGAAACAGGGCTAAATGAAACAACACTGCAAACTGCTGCTGACTAAATGTAATCAACACCATAAAGCCCAAATTACAATAGCGCGTAGTCAGCAACAGTATCAGCAAAAATTATCAGCTGATCACTGTCAGCACAACATGTTGCTGCCGTTATAATTACAATTCAGCGTAGGCAGCCACAATTTACAACCACCATCTAGCTTTATTCTACTTGTGTATTTTAGCCTCTCATTTATTTGCTCACTCTCTTTGTCTCGCTCTCAATCTGAATGCAGTGCAGTGAATTTAGAAACAGGGCTAAATGAAACAGCACTGCAAACTGCTGCTGACCAAATGTAATCAAAGCCATAACAAACAGTGAATTCTAAATAATCAGCTGATTATGGCAGCACACACTGATGCTGACTACGCGCTATTGTAATTTGGGCTTAACAAACAGTGCATTCTAAATAATCAGCTGATTATAGCCGCACACACTGCTGCTGACTACGCGCTATTGTAATTTGGGCTTCAATTGTCATGTTAACGTATAATTAATATTAATTTTGACTAAAACATTATTCATACGTTTATAAGGATAAATAAATAAATTTTTTGTTACTCTTTTCTTTAACACGATTTATATTTAAGTTGGCAAATTTTAATTTCCTTTTTTTCAATGAACTAAATTTATTTTTTTTATGTATTGTATTTTAAAAATAAATAAACTATTTTAAACAAAATTATATATTTAGTAATATTAAATATTGATTTTTGAAACAGACTTATATTAAGTGCTCTAAGCATTATGTAATTAAGGCTTTTTCGAAGAAAAAAAGGATAACAATTTTGTTTTCTTTTTTTCATATACCTAATTATAAAATATATAAATAATTATGAAATAAAAGATAATTTTACGAAATTGAAAATAAAAAGTGTTTTATTAATAAAATATACTATTATTTTTTATAATTATTCAGGAATTCAGGAATATTTATTTGGAGACTTAAATAAATAAATTATAAATACTTATCATGATCTTGGGTGCTGCTTTTATAACTGTGTTTTTGGGAAAAATAATAAGTTATTAATCTATGATAAAATGTATCAATTAGTATATTTAAATTTGTACTGATAAAAAATAAATTTAAAATTTTAGATTTTAGAAGTTGTGTAATTTTTCTATAACTAAACGATTATAGATTTTCATTCTATGATTAAAACTTCCTTAGTTAGTTTTGACATTTTTGTTTACTCTAAGACGTTTTTTAATATCATATAATTTTTTTTTAATAATTTTTAAAATTTATTTTATTTAATTTCCTTTAAATCAATAATTAATATAAAAAATGAGCTTAACACCAGCCTTACAGCCTTGGGAACGTATTGCCTGGAGTCCGGAACATCAACAAATTATTTACCGTGACTGGGGTCTGTTCTATACACACAAACAACAATTAGATATTGCTGTACATTATTACAATAAATCGCTCGAATTAAAAACTGACGATCCTAAAGCGTTGTATTTTCGCAGTCGTTGTAAGCGTAATATAGCACAAACTGAGGGTGCTTTGGAAGATGGTTTGGCGGCGGTGGGTAAGTTGTAAAAGTGAAATAATAATATTAAGTAATAAATTATTATTTTGATTTTTTGTTTAGCCATTGATGACAATAATGCTCCCATTAATTTGGAAATTTGTGATGCCTTGTATGAATTAAATAAATTTGAAGATTATAAAGTTGAATTGCATGATAATACAAGAAAATTTTTTGGTAAAAAAGTAGCAGCCTTCTTGAATCGTTTAATTGTGGTAAGTATAAATATTTTATATTTATAATAATAAACATGAGATTTATTTATTTTTAATTTTTTGTTGACAATTTTAAGGTTGATGAAAATTTTAAGGATACTATTGGTGAGACATTGGGTCCTTTTATTTTGAAGAATGAAAAACATTTTTCTGCTGTCTTGGAGAAAATTGAACGTAAAAAACATATTGACCCTAGACCGTTGTGGAAAATACTTAAAGAACAGGAGAAATGTGATGTATTGAGTATATTGGAGAAAGAGGTAATTTGGATATAATTTGGATATAAATTTATATAATTTTTTAAGGTTTAAATTAATAGTATTTCTGTAATTTATTAAAAGTATAATTGGTTGTAAATTAACTCTTTTTTATCAGCAAAATTCATTGGTTTTTGGATTTACATTTTTCATACCCACCATTAAAAAGATGGGGTTATATTAGGTTTGTCATTCCATGTGTAACATGTCGAAAAAATTCTTTAAGACCCCATTAAGTAAATATATCTTTAGTCGACCTAGCTATGTCCGTCTGTCTGTTGAAAGCAGGATATAGCTCGAGGACTACCGAAATTTGGCTCAAATATTTATCTTATATAAATGAGATTTCTTTGGTATTGAAACTGGTCAAAATCGGTCAATGAAGAAAAAAGTTATAGGCCAAATACTGAAGTCCGTTGTAACTTAAGTTCATACATTTCTACTGATATCTCTTAAAAGCATAAAAAATGTATCTTCACAGAGATAATTTTAAGATAAAACATAAACCCAAAAATCCAATAGGACTACGTACAGATGCTCTCAAATTTAACCTATTTTAAATAAAAAAAAGTTATTTAGCCTATATGTTCTAAAATTCCAAAGAGTTTGCTTATGTCCTTTTTCACATATAATAAATGTCGATAATTTGGGCAGAATTCCAAAAAATAAAATTTTTGGAAATTTTGGGATTCCTTTTACAAAAATTTAAAATTTTTCTACACTTTACGATAAAGTCAAAAATCGCTGAAAATTTCGTTAAGATATTTTAACAAACAAAAATTTTATAGTTTCTCCAAAAACAATTTTTTAAAAAAAATTTTACTTTGATTCCAAAATACAGAAAAACTATGGAATTAATTTTTCCAAATAAAATTCTATGCCTAGCTAACATAATTCGTTCTACAGGCTATTTTCATGCGTTCCTAGGACCAGAAAAAACTTTTTATTTTACATTACATTTTAAATTAAATGAAACTAAAAAAAGTTACAAATTTCTGTTAAAGCTTTATTAAGAATATCGATTAATTTAGTCTTAAATTTAATGAAATCTATTTATATTAGGAACTTTTACTTTCACCCCGAGAATTGGCCCGGCGTCGTCGTGCTTTTAAAGTTTTCAATCAAATCTACTTCAATAAAAGTTGGATTGATGTTTTATTTCTAAAACACCTAAAAGAAAATAAAAATCTTTTGTTGCCTCAATCAAAAGTTTCCACACCATTTTTGCGTCAACTAACTAATACAAAATATGATGTAGTTATAAAGTTTTTAGTAAGTATTTCATAGCTTACAAATTTCCAATAAATTTTTTTTAAAGAAATCTATTAAATCATTCTAAAGAAAATGTTGCAAGCTCGCAGTCCCCTGTATACAGAACAGGCACATAAATGTCCCGATAAAAAAGTATTCGATATGCATCGTGAGGCCCATTTAAATCGTGTACAGTATCAGACTCGACGTACAATGTTAACACAAATGAGAAATATACGACGTTTAAGGAAAGAGGGTGATATAGAGGTAAGTACACATCTCAATTTCTTATTATTATTATTTTTTTTCGATATATTTTATTAAATATACATTTTTTTTAGAAACTTTCCAAATATGTTGAAAGTGTTATGGGCGATTATGTGGTTTTGAAAACACACCGTGTTATGCCTTGGAAATTCGAATTTATTAATGAGGTTTATAATACACTGGCCTTGGCTCATGCCGATCGTTTTACCATTAATGATAATATATTACAAACAAAGGAAAAGGAACGTTTATTGGTTTTGTTACGCATGCCTACCGATAAATATAAAGATATAGTACAATTTGTATTTGGTGATAAGTCTACCTATCAAGAACCCGATGCTCCGGATTATGTTTTAATTGCTTATAAGTAAGAGAAAATATTAAACTTATTTTTGAATTTAATTATTTAAAATAATCTTTATTTTAAGAAAATTCTTGGCTCGCTTAGAGAAACGTATGATATTTGCGAAATATTCTATAGAAAAATGTTATCTTTTGCATGAAATTGCCCGAGCCCATTTGAAACAAAGTCGTTTTGATGAGTGTTGTTCTTCAGCTCGTAAGGCCATAGAAGGTAAGTAATTTGAAATCTTAGTTATTATAAAATTTTTTCAAACATTTCAATTTTCTTTTATTTACAGAATCAAAAAATTGCAATAGCATTTTATGGCATTTTCTTAGCATTATGCTTATTGTTAAAGCACATGCTGTTTTACATAAAATCGAACGTGGCAAAGAGGCTTTGGATGAGGCCTTTGTTATAGCTCAGCGTCTTAAAAGTCCCAAATTATGTACATTTCTTGAAATTTGTCGTGCTATTAATGATCAAGAAATCTCTCTTAAGAAACGTACACAATCTGTAGATTCTATGCGTAAACGTCGCAGTCGTTCCTCTATAACGAGTCGTTTTTCTTTGCAATCGAAAAATAGCACAGATGATGGAAGAAAGATGTCATAGATGCAATTAAATATATATAAGTAATTGGTAAATTTTGATATGTAAATTGGAAGTATTTTTATAAAAATATACATACATATTTGTTTAAACTTTAATGATAGCGTTTTAAATGCTGATTTTAATTTGAACTTAAAACATTAAAAAATAATAAACTTTATAAAATTGTGGTCATTTAAAAATTTTTCTTCAAATATAATCAATGGCTTTGTTAACTTGTTAAAAATCAGAGTAGGACTTTAGTAATTTTTGAAAAAGAGTAAAAAATGAATTTTTCATCAGCTTTCAGTAATTTATTTCAAATAAAAAGTCTTTGAAAGCAAACATTTAAAATGGAACCATCAACTTCAGGTCTTTAAGTGTACTTTTCTTCAAGTATTTGTAAATTATATTTTATCCTAATATTTTTTTATTTTTTTTTTATTTTCCTAAAATACGCTTATTTTCATGTAATGCGGCTTAAAATGTTACAAGATGTTTGTTCTAAAAATTTTCTGAAAAGTAGTAAATATTGTCCACTTTAATATTATGAAAAAATTGTGCGCATATATAGCCCGATTTGAGAAATTATTTTTTTTTCGAAAAAACTCCAGTAGATTTCATACGAAAAACAGCTCAAGTGTAGACATTTGATTTCTTTATCAAACATTAAGCAGTGGGACAGAATCGAAATGAATTTGTAACTTCTAATCGCTGGTTGGTTTTATATGAAATTTCACATATAAATCCAACCAGAGGACAATCTTTCAATCTTTCCTTATATAATAAGGAGGGTGAGACAGATTGGATCATTGGGCTTGTTTTCTATTTTAAAATCATCTTTGTGAAGATATCTTTCAGAAAAGTATAAAATTATTACATGTTGTTAAAGAAAATTACATTAAAAAAAAATGTCGTGTAAAGACTTTACGCTAAAAAAAATTTACAAAATCTTAATTTTTTTTCAATTTTCCAATTTAAAATTGTTTATTTTTGGATTGATAAAAATATTGACTTAAATTTTTTTTATTCAATAGATAATTTTGTATTTTAATTAGTTAAAAAAAAAATAATAACAATAAAATTGGTCGAAAATACTGGTATATAAATGACTCTGCCCCATTGTGTATTGTAATCTATAATAATATAAGTAAAATACTTGCGTATCACTTTTTTTTTAAATACTCTTTACATTTTAATAAAACATTTTATATTTTAAATTTTTATTAAGGATGTTTTCATTTATTTTTGAGAAAAAAAAATGTTTTTTTAATTTTTGTTGTTTTACTTTGTGATGCTTAATACATTACTAATGATTTCATTAATATTACATTACTAAAATGTTTTTTTTTTGTTTCTTCTTTTGTTATTTATCATTATTATTATTATTACAAATTTGAAGTATGAAAAATGTTTGTTGAAATTACAATTTTAAATGTTTTTTGGTTTGTTAATTGATTAATTTTGTTAAATTCAATATATATGCGAATGTATACAATTAGGTATATAAATATAATGTTAAATAAATTAACAAATTAAGTAACTAATAAAATCTCTTAGATTTTAACATTTTTCTTTTTTTTTTAATAATTTTAAATATAAATATAACAATTACAATAAAAAACCTGATTTTTATTAAAGAAATATTAAAAAGAAAATAAATTATTTAAAAATATATTTATATAAAACAATAAAAATTAAGAGTAGATAACAATATAATAAATTATGGTTAATTTACAGTTAACTAGCGGTTAAAGAAAAATATTAAATCTTATCTATTAAATGTTATAAGAAAATAACTATCATAAAATCTAAATTTTAATAGAAAATTTTATTTAAAAAATCTTTGACTTTAAACAATTTAAATAAATAAGTTTATAATTACTTATATTTCAATAACTGCCATTTAACCTTAACCTAAACTTAAAATTTTATTAACTACCCTTAAGTATTTGGTTTTTAAATAACTTTCAAAATTTTTTTAAGCTTGCTTCCTCAATACAAATTCAAAATTCTGCTTTAAAGAATTTTAAGAAAATCATTAGTATTTCTTATACATTTTTAAAAGAGAATATTTCTTTTATATTGATGATTCAAGTTTTAATTAAACTTTTGTTTTATAATTTTATATTGAACGGAGTTTTAGTTAACTTTTTTTTTTTTTTATTATTATTAATTTTATTTTTCTGCAATCAGGGCATTTTGATTTAAAAAAATGTTTATTCTTTTTTATTTGTTTGTTATAGAAAAGAAATGTTTTGTAACACAGTTTTGAGATTTTGTTTTAATTTTTAGTGATTTTTTTATATGTTGTTTTATTTTAATGTTAATTATTTTGTTAATAAATACTATTATTAATTTTTTTAATTATAATTGAATGTTATAATACGAGTATGTTTTTCTTTTGTCATCTATGTTTCTTATTAAAAATCTATTTTCTATGTTTTGTTAGTTTTTATAAATTTAAATGTATTTAGTTAATGCCTTTCAATTGGAAGGAATGATTTTGTTAAATAATTTTTATTTCGCTTATAAATTCTTTAAAAATAAATTATAAATTAAACCAATTAATGCTAAATTAAATGATTATGTATGTTTGTTTGTGTTTGTTTATTATTAAGTAACTTAAAATTTTAATTAATTAAACTTAAATAATAATAAAAATAATATTTATGGTTAATTTCTGTTTTTCTGTTAAGGGTTTAATTTGTTTAAAGCTTTGTATGTTTAACAGTATCGGTCCAATAGTTTTGTATTGTCATGGCCTCCAACGAGTTCAAAAATGAATCATTATCCAGGCTATACATTTCATCGGAATTATCCTGTTTATAGAGAAAAAAAAAAATATTTATTTAAAATTTACATTTTTCTAGAGGGTTTTAAAATTAAAATGAGAGAAAAACGATAATGTTCTTACAGTACTTACACTAACACGCATAGTACTATCGTCGATATAAACACTGGAGTCCGGCTCACTTAATGCCTGTGGCTTATTTAAGAATCGACGTCTGTATAGTACAATGCCAACGGTACCCACTGTACAGCAAATACCGAATACTGTGAAACAAATTGCCGATATTGCACCAACATCCATAAAATAAGCGCGCTGGAAAGAAAACAAAATTTAAATTTATGAGTGTAAAAAAATGTTTTATAAATATGGTATTTTTAAAATATATTCTATAGTTCAGACTAAAGACTAAAGTCCAGAAAGCAGCTTATTATACAGACCAGACTATTGTCCATTATACTGTCCAGACTACAGTTTATTAATCCATTATACAGTCCAGGCTATAGTATATTCTATAGTCCATACTGTAGTCGATGCTATTTCTCAGTCTAGACTATAATTTATTTTATAGTCCAGACTATAGTCTATTATATAGTATATTCTATAGTCCAGACAACAGTATATTCTATAGTCCAGACTACAGTCTATTCTATAGTCCAGACTATAGTCTATTCTATAGTCCAGACTATAGTCTATTCTATAGTCCAGACTATAGTCTATTCTATAGTCCACACTATAGTCTATTCTATAGTCCAGACTATAGTCTATTCTATAGTCCAGACTATAGTCTATTCTATAGTCCAGACTATTGTCTATTCTATAGTCCAGACTATAGTCTATTCTATAGTCCAGACTATAGTCTATTCTATAGTCCAGACTATAGTCTATTCTATAGTCCAGACTATAGTCTATTCTATAGTCCAGACTATAGTCTATTCTATAGTCCGGACTATAGTCTATTCTATAGTCCAGACTATAGTCTATTCTATAGTCAAGACTATTGTCTATTCTATAGTCAAGACTATAGTCTATTCTATAGTCAAGACTATAGTCTATTCTATAGTCAAGACTATAGTCTATTCTATAGTCAAGACTATAGTATATTCTATAGTACAGAGAATACTATATAGTATAGTCTATTTTAGTCTGTTCTATAGTTTATTCTATAGTCCAGACTATAGTCTATTCTATAGTCAAGACTATAGTCTATTCTATATTTCAGACTATAGTCTATTCTATATTTTAGACTATAGTCTATTCCATAGTTCAGACTATAGTCTATTCTATAGTCCAGGCTATAGTCTATTTGATATTCCAGACTATAGTCTATTTTAGTCTATTTTATATTCCAGACTATAGTCTATTTTAGTCTGTTCTATAGCCAACACTATATGTTATTCTGTAGCCAATATCACAGTCTTATATAGTCATGATTATAGTCTATTATATAGTTAACACGATAGTCTATTCTATAGTCAAGACTGTAGTATATTTTATACTCACGTCTAAAGTCTATTTCATATTCAATAATATATTCCATACTATAGTCTATTATTTAAATGTTCTTGCAGATTTTTTTAAAAAAACATTCATTCCTCACCTGTACCGATAACGCTTCCGACGATATATTACTCTCTTCACTGTCATACTCATTGACCGTGGTAGCCGCCGATCTTGTCAAAAGATTTTTCGTATCTGATGAATAATTTATAGGACGATTAATCTTATAATCCGCCGATAAACCCTTAGATTTACGTGAGCGATGTTCACTTTCTTCGCGTCTCAAATCTTCGGGCTTATTAACATTCTCCAAAGTGAAGGGTATCTTATGAGGTTCGTCGGCATAATCTTGTGTAACATCGGTGGTTACATGGGCTGGTGGTAATTGGGCAGCAACTGTATTTAACCAATCAAAATTACCCGCTTGGGCTTTGACGATTTTCGGCGTTGAAGGAGCCTGAGGCAATTGTGTAGTTAAATTGGTCGTTGATGTTGCCGCTTTTGCTCTCTGTGTTGTGGAATTTGTAACTGTACTATCACTACTAGTATTGGTGGTTGTATTTGCTAATGCTGCATTCAATAAATTAGCAGTTGTATTTGTACTGTTTGTTTGGAAATTATCGGTAAAATTGGTATAATTATTTGTTTCTAACACTGGTAATGCGCTAGAGGTGTCCAATATTTTCAAATCGTTTTTAGGATCTAATGTTGATTTATTTTGTATATCTTCTGCCGATCTCTTAACATCTACTTCGTGGTCCTCTATGTTGGAAGAAAGTACATCATGTTCTTCTTCTCTTTCCTGTTCCGCTTCCATTTGTTCAAGATTTAATTTATGGTTTGTATCTTCTGTGGCATCATACTCATAGTAATATTCATCTTCTTCGTTATTGTTTGTAGGGGCAGGAGTTATTTTGTCATTGGTTGCAGTTTCAGGCGATTTTGGTTCTACATGTTGTAGTTTTAAATTTTCCTCTGTTGTTGTTTTTAAATAGTTGGGTACGTCCGTTGTTGTCCATGTTACTGTGGAGGTTTGATAGAGTTTTGTTACCAACTTATTGGTATTATCTTGTTTATTATTGTACTCTATTGTTGCTTCCGGACTTGGATATGTGTGAACGACCACAATTAAGGGAAAAATGAGATCTGAAGAAAAGAAAAAATATAAATGAAAGTAAAAAATTAATAAAATACATTCGATTTCAATTAAACTAAAATTTATTAATTTATTTTTAAATTTTTAATTTTTAAATCTTTAACTTACTACTCATTAATGTTATCCAAAACCAATGTGACCACCAATAGAAGGTCATGATTCAGCTTTATAGATGATGACCTCAATGTTGAAATAAACTATAAAGAAATTAAGAAAAAAAACCCAATACTTATTAAAATGATTCATTAATTGGCTACATAATAAATATAAAATTCTGTTCAATAAAAAATTGCAATTGCATCACCAATCAACTCTAAGCTAAATGTCATCATCAGTTTGTAATTGTGCATGAAGTTACTAAATACATTTGAAATAAGTCAAATAGGAATTCATAAAAATATTACAAAATTAAAGGCCTACAAATAAACCCCATGAATTGGTGGCGTAAAAAATTCCACCTGTTTAATGTAAAAAATAAAAATTTGTTTATGTTTTGAAAATTATATACTAAGAGTGGAAACAATTTTATATTATTACAAGTTTGAACCATATGCAGTTTACAAGGCTTAAATGTTTTAGTTGAAGTAGGGGTATTCACAATAAATAGGGGAAGTTTTGTGGTAATTGATTGAGTCATTTATTATAGCTCAAAATGGAATTTTAATTAGAATTCATTAAGAATATTAATGAGTAATAAATTTTTACTCTACAGTCCATATCATAGTATACTTTATAGTCAATATTTTAATCAAGTCAATATTTAAAATAATTTTCTTGTCGAAAGTCGTGTACCTTAAGACAATAGTCTATTCTATAACCAAAAATTAGGACTTTTTCATACAAGATCATAATATATTTTATAGTCAAGATGTTAGTATAGCATATATTCAAGATCATAGTCCAATCTATAGTCAATACTATAGACTAATCTATAGTCTAGACTAGTAAATAGTTAAGACTATGACTAAGTCATGAATACAGTCTAGTCTATAGTCAAAACTATAATCTGGTCTATTCCATAGTCAAGGTTATAGTACATTCCATAATCAAAACTGAAGTCTATTCCATAGTCAAAGCTATAATCTTTCTATATATGAAACTATAGTCATTCTTTATTCAAAACTATAGTCAAAATCATAGTCTTTGTATAGTCAAAATTGTGTTTCAATAGTCAAAATTAAAGTTTTTCAATAGTGAAGATTATAGTCTTTCTATAGTCAAAGCTATAACATTTCTATAGTCAAGATTATAGACTTTTTATAGTGATTATAGTATTTTTATAGTTAATACAAGTCAAGATTTTAGTCAATTCTATAGTCAAAACTATAGTATATTCTATACACAAGACTACAGAATATTCTACAGTCAATACTATATTTTATTATTTTTTTTTTCTAAAGTCAATGTTATTCTATACTCAAGACTGTAGCCCTTCTATAATCAGTTTTCTATAGTAAATTGTATATTCTATTCATTAGTAAGGACTTTGGTTTATTCTATAGTCAAAGCTATAGTCTATTCTATAGTCAAGATTATAGCCTTTTTATTAGATTATAGACTTTTTATAGTTAAGATTATAGTATATTTCATAGCATAGTTCCATAATAATTTTATAGTCAAAATTATATTATTTCTATAGTCAAGATTACAGACTTTTTATAGTTTAGACTATAGTCTATAGTATTTATTATAATCAAGACTTGATATTTAACATAAATCAATGAAGTGAACCCAACTAATACTTAGCTCATATGTTTGATGCGCAATTTAATCGTATGCATTAAGTCATTCATTCACATGTACTGAGGTGTAAATCAATTTAAAATATGTCGCAAATATTTCAAATTAATTCCAAAGATGGAACAATACAGTATTCGTCATAGCATTTGCATTAATACAAGCTTTAAAAATATTTTTCATTTTGTTTTTGTTGTGTGTAGGAAACCATGCGTATTTTCATTCAAATTTTTCTCATTTTATTTTAAAACACTTGTTCGCATTGTATATTGTAGTACATAGATAATTATGTAAATATATTTTTAGTAAAAAAGATTCAATTTTGTGCACAGTGTGTAACGGAATACTACGACTAAATAAGCAAGAGATAGTAAATTCAAATATATGTATAAAGGTGTTATTAACATTATTAGTATTTATTATTATCATTATTATGTAAAGGTCATGTAATAATTACATACATAACTATCTATACGTTAATGTTAATAAAAACAGTCAAATGTGAATTTTTATATTTAACACAGTGGATTAAATTAAAAATATTGTGGTAATAAATTTAAAATTCCTCAACTATTGTTCTAATGGGCAAAATTTTTTTTAAGTATTATTAAAAATATATTAATTTTTTGTTACCATTAAAAAATATGTTTTAAATTCAGAATTTTAAAATTAAACTATTTTCCATAAACTGTATTAATTCACATACATATAAATAGATTACAGATAGAGCCATATTTGTTATATTCATGTTCAAACACCTTAAATATTGTCAAACAGTTTAATTTAAACATAATTGTCTCCAAAATAAATACTTAACATGCACATTTTTTCTTTTCGTTTTGTTAAATCAACAAGTCATTTTTTATAATAAACACCAAAAAATATAACCGTATTTATATTCAAATTACATAAATTGGTTTATACGGTTAACCAAACAATATAAAACAGCTGTAAACAATCAAAAATGAATTTGGCAATATTAAAAAACGCACACCAAAATTTTTGATATATCGTAATAACATAAAAAATACATATGACATATTTAGACCAGTTTTTTTTTTTTCATCACAGAATTGGTAACAGTAACATTAAACAAAAAAAAAAAACAATAATTCATTTCCATTTAAATAGCACAAATATTTTAATCGAATTCAATTTATATTTAAAATAACTTAATTTCAATTTAAATGCTAATAGTATTTATGCATATTATTAAAATTCAATAATAAACAAGATCTTATTTTGTAGCGGTTTTCATTTAGCCTTGCCAAATATTTAATTGTTTACATCTGGCAATTAGAATTCATGTGTTTGTCTAGGCTAATCTTTCAACTCTTTCTCTTAACTATAATTAATCTGGCAATACTTTTTAGTATTCTTGTGCGTTTTTATTGTGACCGTTTGTAATATTATTGTTAAGGTTTATTTAATAAAATAACAACATATAAATCGTATATTTCTTTAAATTTTTTTTCACAAATATGTTATTTAAATGATGTAGTTAAAGGAGTATATGAAGGTTTTTCCAAAAATATGTGTTTAGGTGTTACAAAATGTGCGTAAATATTTGCTAAATTTGGGCAAAATTAAGCGAACCCCTAGGGCTCTACTAGCAAGTTGTTATTGTTTTGTTATGAAGAAGGAAGTGGAAGAATATAAAGATATTTGTTATTGGTTGTTATTGGTTAAGTTAATAGATATATAATGTGTGTGTGTGTGAGTGAATTTGTGTGGTGAATAATTGAGAATAACCTAAAAATATGTACGAAAATTTAATTTAAAATCAGTTAAATAGTAATTGTGGCAAAAAAGTAAAAAATTTTTTTTAATATTTAACTATGCAGCCAAAAAATTAGGTAAAATAAATTTTTTATGGTAAGTATTTTTTTAAATGGTATTTTATTAATGAACTACTTTATTATAAAAAACAAAAACAGTCAAGGCCAAAAATGACAATTTCAAAGAAAAATATATTTTAAATCATAATATCGTAAAATAAGCATCTTGTCGTACTTAGTAGAATTCAGAAATGTTCAACTATTTAAAATCGGTTAATATTTGAAAAAGTTACCAGCTCCAATATGTTTTTCACTCTCGAGTTGTTCAATTTTGACCCACTGTAGCGTCCGTGCTATATTATTATAAAAGCATAACTCCTTTAGTGATGTCACGAGTTTCACAAATATCGGTTTAACAGTTTAAAAGATCCAGATTTATTGCCATTTATCCCCATTGTCAAGTTTTTAAAACTGTACCGACTTTTCGGGCTATCAAAATATCTCCGGTTACTTTTTAAAGATAATGTAAACATCATGGCATACATTTCTTGTAAGTATTTCTTTTGCATTTTATTCATATATAAAAATATGTCTGGGTTCCGACTCGGAAAATAATTTTACCGCGGAACTTCCGAGGTAAAAATATTTTCTGAAAGTGTCCTCGAAAGTACGATGGATAATTATACGATTATATTTGTTTTCGGGATTAATCTATTTTATTTTGACTTTCAAAATATCCGACATTTTTACAAATATATTTTAAAGTGAAGTTAATACCAAATATGTACTCGTATGTTGGTCGGAAGCGACAATTTTCTCCAATGTATGTTTTGAATAAGACAGCAACAATAAGGATTTACATAAACCAGAAATATCTTTTAAAAGTATATAAAATAAGTGGATATAATATATGTAAAAGGCGAAGGCAGGGAACTCTTCCGAATATTTTTATAAATACAGTTACGGATAAAAAATAGGTTCAAGAATACTTATTTGAAATTTTTTAAGTTTTGGCAAAACTATAAAACTTGTAGTGTCAAATCATCGAATATATTGAATTATAAATCTATATAAAATTAATATCTTTTAATATTATCCCAATAACGGTACATCGTCTCAAGCGAAAAAGCCCTTTTTCAGTGCGGACAAAAAATAGAGTCAAAGAAATTTTATATTTTTTTTTAAAATCTCGATAACGATAAAAAAAGAACATAAAATACAAAAAAATAAGAATCATTGATTTTTTGTTGGGACATTCGATTTTACCCATATTTTTCAAGTGCCTAATTTGTAGATCTCGGAATTAGAGACCATCGATGATTCTGACCTTTTTTCAGTTTTTTTATCTTTAATATCGTTATCGAGATTAAAAAAAGTAAAATTTCGAACAATTTTTTAAAAAACATACTTTTTTGACAAATTTACTGCTGACCCTATTTTTTTGTCCGCACTGAAAAAGGACTTTTTGCGCTTGAGACTATGTACCGTTATTGGGATAATATTAAAGGATATCATTTGTATATATGATTTTACTCCAAAAATTTTTATTGTTTTGAAAAAAATTTTGTCGAAAACTTAAAAAATTTCGAATAAATATTTTTGACCCTATTTTTTTTTTTGCCCGTAACTGTATATATAGGGACTTTAATTTATCCAATGCATACATTGTTTTCGACAAAACATTCGAATATATATTTATAGCCAAATTATGTTAAACTGGTGAATACTCAGCAAAAAAAAAAATGAAAAAGTCATGATTTTATAATTGCGTTGTTATTGGTGAAAAAGAGCTGAAGAAGTTCTCTTTTTAAACCACGGTTGTCATTAGTAGGATGTTATTCTTTTATACTTCTTGTTCATTGTTAGAAATTATTACCATTTTTTCCCGCTAAAAATTCATTAATTTTCACTTTTTTGGAAGTAATTATTAAGAACATCCAAAAAAGTTTTAAAAATGCACTTTGTTCCACTTTTGAAGTTGAAGTGAGAATGTTTTTTTTTTTTTTTTTTTTTTGGAAGAACGCCGTTTTATGCAGGGATACTGTACATTTCAGTAGTTTAAATCGGATATTGGAAGATTAACTACGGTACCTGTATTTATATATTTGTATGAAAATTTTTTCAAAGTGAGGTGAAGTGTTTTACAAAATTACGCCTTAAATATATACTCTATAGCTTATTCAGTATTTTTTTGTATAATTCCTACTTTCTTTTCATCCAAATTTAAAAACATTTCAGAGACAGTTAATATTAATGATTATCTTAGAATTCACTTATGAATGTGACCTTTTAAATTTTAGCTTTCTGAGATTCGTTAAAAAAACTTGTTTCTGACTTATATAAGTATTTTGTTAAACTTTTAATGAAATTTATTACCTTTAGAATAAACCCTCACAACCAATATGCGTGGGAACTAATTTTAAACAAACAAAACCTTTCAAATTAATGCTAAATAATTCATTAATAAAATATACACTAAATACTAATTATAAATACAGATACGAGATAAAAAAAATAAAACTTTAATATTTTTTAATTGTTTTTAAATACTTGTTCCTGAAGGGTATTAAATTATGTATGAACAGGATATTACTGATGTTACTGAAATGTTGTAAATTAAAAATATTGTAATTTTTATTTTTAATTGAAATAATAAACCTCCTTAAAATAAACCCGTAAATAATATGAGTAAATACCAATGTGAGTAAATACCAATATGAGTAAATACATATTAAAATATATTTTATTTTATTTACATATTTTACTATATTTGTAAAGTTGTTTTTTTACTTAATATAAATTTTGCAATATTTATATGATATTTTATCAGTTTCAATTGCCTTTAAAAGGTTAAAGGCTTTAAATTGCAAAAATTTTATATTTTTTGTTAAAAAAACCAACTTCCAAAAAGCGAACATCTTCTTCCCTTTAACAGTCACATTTGAACATAAAAAAATAAGTTTTATATTGTCTGTCAATTTAATGATGATGACGTGACACCCACAGTTTTTTTTATTATTGTTATTTAAACTTTTTTTTATTGTTTAACGAAAAAAAGTTCTCATTATACAATTCAAGTCTATTGTTTCATTCTATTTGGTGAAGCAAAAACAAGATTCTGACCATATACTTTTTTCATATTGCAGTCACATATTTGCACTCTACAGTAAGTCGAATATTACGAATAAAACGTTTGTAATGCTGCTAATTTTGTTCAGATTTAGGTATAAGATGAAAATTAATTTTTGATCGCACAGATCTAGTTTTATATTATTTACAAAGTTTTTGATTAGATTATGATCACGTAATTGCTTCTAATTGCTATTACATGACCAGTCCCTTTCCAAAGTCATTCTTAATGTAGCGCCTTCTGACTTCATGATTGGCCATTTCATTTTCATACCTATGTTTATTTTTCTTTGCTGCTCATCATTAAAAAATATTTGTAGAAAACTAAATAGTGAAGAAAATTAACTAAACAAAATTAACATTGTAATCATACTCATGTAACTTTAACAAAAAATTATTATTTTTTAATGTTTATTATCTACAAATTGATGTCTCTATTATTTTTTTATACTTTGTTTTATACATTTGTGGTTTTAATTTTCTATTTTGGGTTAATTGTTTACTCATGAAAAATCTACATTCATATGTACACTGGGTACTTAATAAATACTACTGCTGTTTATGTCTATACTATACATTGTTTAGTTATTAAGTTGATAATATCTTATTACTTTATTATTACAAATTGTAAATACATTAATGTGTATAGAGTAAAAATGTGCATATCTATCTCATGTTAATGTCTATTTTATGATAAATAGGATAATGAAAATAGGAAATTGTGTTTAAGCCATATCAAATGAAATTTTAATATTTATTGAGGTCAATTTGCAATGGTAATTAATTAGCTTAATATGTCAATATATATTAATTAGTTAGAGCATTAATAAGTATTTAAAGAGGCATATTTAATAAGTTATATAAAAACGAACTTTTTTTAGTAAAATATGTTGATGATTGCAAAAATACTGTTCTTGAAAATTTTTGAATGAATTCTTGAATATTTTTTTTATTTATATAATTAAAAGGTATTAAATTTTACGCAGCTCAGTGGGGTAAAACGCAAAAATATTGGTAATCCTAAAATATCTGATAACTATTTGAAATATAAGAGATAGTTGTAGAGAAGAACCTAAGCTTGCAGAAAAATCATCTTGTAGTCTCTCTATAATAACTAAAATAAGCTACAGGGTGTCGAAATTGACCACCTACAAAAAAAAAAAAAAAAAAAGGATATTAACAAAACCTTGAAAAAAGTGAAACATTTTTAACGGCTAGACGAATTGAGATTTTCCAAAATTTGTTCATCATATTACTTCAGAATATATTAGAAATAACAGAACATTTTTGAAAAAATTTTCTTTTTAATACCTCAGGACTTATTTCAGACAAACGAAATAAAGTCGAAGCAAAAAAAATAAAAAAAGACAAAATTCTATGTTTTTTCATTATCTCGCCAGGAACTTTACAGAAATATAAAAATCGTGACATCGGACTTGATTTGTTGACGTAATGATTTTTTGAAACTTTTACATACTGGAGGTGGTCAAATTTGACAAACTGTAGCTTATCGAGTATTATTACTGGGTGACCTCAAGATTAATTTTCTGAAAGCGTAGGTCCTCCTCTACAACTTTCTCTTACATTTTTGTTCGATTCGACCAATAGTTTAGAAGATACAGATTTATTACCAAAACTTTTGCACTTGGACCAATTATGCGTTCATAATATACAACCGATATTAATACAAAAAAAAGAACCGTTTCTCATAGATGTGCACAATATAAAATCCGTTGAGTAAGTTACAGCGGACGAAATAAATATAAGTTCATTTTACAAAATGTTGGTTTTTAGTAAAGTTGGGCATAATGCTGTGGCGAATTCTGTAATATGCCATTATATTATTTTTATAATTTATAATTTCAAGCATAGGAAAATGATCGTTTTTCCTGTTCTTGCTTAGTTTTAGTGCGAAATAAATATAAGTTCAGTTTAAATAAAAGTGGTTGATTTAAAGAAAAAGTATTATAAAACTATTTTATTATCTGTCAACAATAGTTTGTATTAAAATTGTTTTCTGTAAACGTTATTCTCAAATAATTCGTTGAAGACGTTGTCCGCAGAAGTACAAGAAAAAATTTTGACATTTAACGATTAAACGCTTTCCAACTGCGCAATCGCTAAAATAAAAGTGTATAATTTTTTGAAATTAAAATAAAATTATGCTACTAAAAACATTTCCGGTAGAGATCCAATATTGTCTTTATACCAAAAACGGGTTATAAATTGATCGGAATACCATCTACAAGGATTTAGGTCTAGTAGGTTTAGTAATTACTAGAAGGGTTTAACAGGTTTTGTAGAGCTCTGAAACCTTATTTTTACAAAAATAATGGCGTAGTTGGTCAAAAAAATCATATGAATTACGACGACAAAAAAGAGAGAAATAGTTTTTAATCCCAAAAGGAAGTTTAATTTGGATTTACCCGTGGAATCCAGAATTGTTTACGTTACGAAAAGGAGTCATTATGAGCATACATTTTGAAAGAAGTGGTATTGGCATCATTTTCTTTCAAGCATGCACAGGCATGGATTTGAATCAGAATAAATTGCGTAAATAGTAAAAACATCAATAATTGAAAACAGTTCAAATTTAATGAGTTTTAAGTTAAAACTTTTAACTTAATTTTTCAGGAGGACAATGCAGTCATTCACATTGGCAATTTAAGGAGTCACTTTTCTCTAAAATTATTAACATTTTGTGTTTCCCAGCCCGTAGATCTTTTCTAAATTTTATAGAAAACTGAAAAACGCAGTAGGAACGTTATGGTCCAAAATTCTTTTAAAAGCTTTGGAAAACTTGGTAAATTCAATTCAAAATTTTTGACGTAATGTTAAGTAGATGAAATAAATTACAGATTCTTAAAAAAATAATAATTAACATTCTTTTAGTGAACTTATCTTTATTTCGCACTTCATTTTTATTATTTTTGTAAAATTTTTGTTTAAAATATTTAAATAAAAAAATTTTTAATTTTCTTAGTGTAAATATTATTAAAAAATACAAAACAAAAGAGACCATAAAAAAAAAATGTTCAACAATCGATTTTTTGCTGAATATTGTTGGTGAACTTAAATCCAAATTACATTAGCACGTAGCCGGCAGCAGCAGTGTGTGCTGAAACAATCAGCTGATATTTTAGAATGCACTGTTTGTTATTGAATTGATTACATTTGGTCAGCTGCAGTTTGCAGTGCTGTTTTATTTAGCTCTGTTTCTAAATTTACTGCGCTGCTTTCAGATTGAGAGCGAGACAAAGAGAGTGAGCAAAGAATTGGTAGACTCAAATACACAAGCAGAGATGTCAGATGTGGCGATTTTTCGCCAAATGTGGCGACTTTTAACTGCTTTTGGCGTCTTGATTTTCCGTTTGGCGACATAGCCAATTTTTTTGGGCGATTTCAAACAATGTTGCGATTTATTTGGTTAATTTTTTAATTTTTCTTACTAGCAATCGACTATTATTTGTATTTTTCACTGGTTGACAAAATATCACTCAATTCGGATACACGATATCGCGAGAGTTAGAGTTAAGGCCCAACTACATACAATACTTTTGCTTCAACTGCAATTGACAGCTACAGTACATGCATTCATATGAAACAGAATTAAATCAGTACGTCAAACTTGTGCGTGAAGTACTTCAAAGATGAAAAATGTTCAACTTTGAAGTACCGAAGTACGTAAATACATTTTGTCGGTTGTTTTATTCTTAATTTAATATGTTTTCATTCAGTCAGAAATTTTAATTTGCAATTCATTATTTCAACTGCGAACATAATTTAATTTTTACATCTTTATATTTTATTATATAAAATTTGAATAACAAAATAATGCAATGACTGGGTTAATATTATTTATGCGTTGCGTAGCTGTCAGTCTCAGTTGAAGCGAAAGTATTCTATGTAGTTGAGCCTTTAATTCAAAAAAAGTGGTGCCTTAATACTAATTAATATTTTGTATCTGAATTTATTGAAATTTCCCGTGTCACAGAATAAGTTTAAATGTATTGTCTTTGGCTTTCATGAAGCTAATTTACATTTTTAAATTATACGAATTTTTAAGCACTAAAAATTTAAGTTAATTATTTAGTTTTTCTTTAAAAAAACCAAAGAAAATTTAAATTTGACGATTTCTGATTAACAATTTGGCGACCCTGTACACAAGTAGAATAAAGCAAGATGTTGGTTGTAAATTGTTGCTGCATACGCTTAAATGTAATTATAAAGGCAGCAACATGTTATTCTGACAGTGAACAGCTGATGATATTGCTGATACTGTTGCTGACTACGCGTTAACGTAGTTTGGGCTTTATATTTATTTCGTCCGCTGTATAAAGGCTCAACTACATAGAATACTTTCGCTTCAACTACGACTGACGGCTACGCAACACATAAATGATATTAACCCAGTCGTTGCATTATTTTGATATTAAAATTTTATATAATAAAATATAAAGATGTAAAAATTCTATTATGTTCTCAGTTGAAATAATGAATTGCAAGTTAAAATTTTCGACTCAACGAAAAAATATTAAAATAAGAATAAAACAACCGACAAAAAATATATTTACGTACTTTGGCACTTCAAAGTTGAACATTTTTCATCTTTAAAGTACTTCACGCAGAAGTTTGGCGTACTGATTTGGTTCCGCTCAATATAAATGCATGTACTTAACTTAGCTGTCAGTCGCAGTTGAAGCGAAAGTATTCTATGTAGTTGAGCCTTAAGAGGTAAAAGTATATTTATCTCTCTCAAATCAAAATAATGCCATTGTTGTTACTTCTTTACAAAAACCAAGGTATATTAACTATTAGGTAGAGTTAAAAACACAGCTGACTTTTTTTTTTTTATGTGTGATGACTGTCAAATCTTTTTTTTGTATGGTGTTTGTTTCTATGTGTGTTTTGTTTACATTTTTTATATAATTTTTGTTATTGTTTCAATGTACAAAATTTGACATTTTACGAAAACAAATGAGAGAACTTTTTTTTATTGTTGTATTTGTTGTAGAATTGCTCTAACCTAATAGTAAATAAGCCTTGACAAAAACCAACAAGTTGTAATGGGAGGGTTGGAAGAGAGGAGTGAACAACACTGTAAAAAAAATTACCAAATGGAAAATCGCAAAAACGATAACATTTATTATTCGGAAAAATTGATAAATAAAAAAAAAAAAAAAGTAAAAATCGTCTAAAAAGAAAAAAAATTTAAAAACGAAAAAGTACATTGCCACAACAATACGAAACGTCGTTATTTTTCATCTTTGAGATAAAAGTTTATTTAAAGAAAATATGATATTTATGTACTTTTAAAAAAGTTATCTTTTTGGTGATGATCTTAGAGTATAAAATCTGCCCAACTTGACAATAGTGTTTCGTTTGGACCCTTCCGAATTTGAAAAATTTTCATCGACATTTTATAAAATAATTAAGCAGAGTAAAGGAACTTTAAAAATATTTATTTTCAAACCTAACAAGTAAAAGAAATAATTTGAAAATTAAGTTTTTCATTTAATAGTAGATTTTAATTAATTTCTTTTACCACCTTTATAATATCTATTAAATATTTATTATTTCAGAAACTAAATAAAAAGAAAAAATATAAATAGTTTAGATATAAAATTTTTCATTACTGTATACATTATTAATTTGTTTGCAATTGATTTATATTTAACCAAATATCGATTAAATAATACTTTACTTAACAAAAATTTCACTTTTTTACTTTAATCATTTTTGACAAATTTAAAATTTTAACAATAAACCATTCATACATTTATATGTATGTAGGTACATAAGTGTAACAAAAGGGGTATTTTAGTTATATGTATTTCAAAAAGAAAGTAAAAACATGTCAAATTAAATTGGTAAGAAAATATAAAAACAAACAATATAAAATAATAACAAAATAAAGAAAAAAAAAATTGTCAACAATTTTCAATAGCAATTGTGTATAAAAATCGCATGTGTTGTCTTTATTACAAAGAAAAGATTTTCATTTTTTATTTCTTTACTTTTCTTTGGAGTACAAAGAAAAAATAAAATCAATTACAAAATCGTCAAAACAAGTATAAAGTCTTGTGAAGTTACAGAAAGGGAAAATGTAAACATTTGATAGACAAAAAGGTTATAAGACGAAACATTAAATAACTTGGCTAATATGTATTACACTACAAAAGTCTACGAATAATAAAAAAAACTTTTTGGTGAAATAAATAAAAGAAAAATTGTTTGCCAAAAAAAAAAAAAAAAAAAAATAAAAAATAATTTCTATTACGAGGGTTTTAGTAGTTGGATTGTTTTCGTATCTTGCTAAGCGCATAACAAATAATAATCAAAATGATTATTGTTAACATAAGTTCAATTGAAATTATGGGAATTTCGTTTTGTTGGTCTTATAGTTTTTTCTGGCACAATAGTTATTTTATTCAGTTGTTGAAGTTATCAAATAAAAGTTTAGCTTATACAATATGTTACTTTTCTTTGCAGTAAAAGTTTATGAAATGTATTAATGGTACCTACTACGTATAATATTATAGTTATCATACAATTAGTTTTATATCTTAAAATATTAGATAACAAATACTCTTTTTAACATATTTCACTATATTAAATAGTTCTTTAATTTTTTTGCATATCATTATGAAAAAACATCTCATTAAAAAGTTTAAAATCAGTTTGCAAATGTGTTGTAGTAAAATTTTCTTTTGTTTTCAAGAGTTACAATGCAATGAAAGGAAACTTAAATTTTTTTTTATTATTTTTCTATTCATTTTAAATATCATATGTACGACTGAGTATCTACGAATATGATAATATTTAATTTGTAAAGGTGGTGGTATTTCAAGTTGCTCGCGTGCCTTTAACCATAAAAATAAGACTACAATTGCTTAGAAAATAATAAAATATCAGCAAGACCCTTCATTTAGTAGAAAGTGACATTGGGTGGGAATTTCTTTTGTTATTAACATTTAATGAAAATAAAAACTTATTCTATAATTACCATATATACTTAAATATGTATGTTTGCATGTTGTATTTAATTAGAGAACGCCATTTCCAGGTCCTTAGTACATTCGAACAGAACTAAAAGTGTTCAAAAATAACTTATTAAAGTTTATTCTAAACTTTAATTTATTTATGCGCTTAAGACAATTTTAAGAATTTCGACATCGATTTATTACAGCATATTTTGATTCTAACTGCATAATTTGCATATTTTGTGCTTAGCTGCATATTTATTGAAATTTTCATGGAAAATCTTTATTTTAGAGTATATTTTAGCAATTCCATTGGTATTTTTATTTGAATATTTTATACTGAAGATCATAATTAGGTACATATATATTACAGTACAGAGCATAAGTTTTCATATTTTACATTTAAAAGAAACATTTTTCATATTTTCCACCCAATATAATTTTTTCATAAATTGAAATTTTCTTTTTAATACAAAATTTAGCCAGAACAAGCGCGAATGTTATATTCGGCCCGGCCGAATCTATGTACACGCAGAGAAAAAACATGGTTACAGCATGATCACCACAACCATTCAATGTTTATATAGCCGTTTTTCATTAATTTAAATATACTGTGTTCATGATAGCAACGTTTATGATTCTGTTTAATCATTTAATGATTACCCACAATCAAAATTTTAATATGGTTCACTGAATTATAATATGTATTTAAAATGAAATCATATTTATGAATAAATCCAATCATTTAGTCAATTCTACAACAATTTAGTTAATTACATAACCATTCATTTCATTTTACAAATTTGGTTAATTCTACAACCATTAAGCCATTAACTTTTAATGCCTTTTGAATACACATTTTTGTGTATCAGTCCAGTAGTTATAATTCTCATTAAGTTTATATATGAACAAATATAAATTGACAAGTTTTGTTTTTATTCAGTATGATGAATGTACCACATATCGTGGTATAAATGAATATAAATATCAAAATATGGGATCATATATATGATAAAATGGGATTATATATATGATGAAATTAGTTCATATATATGATAAAATGGAATTATATATATGATAACATGGGATTATATATATGATAAAATGGAATTATACTTATGATGGAATTAGTTCACATATATGATGGAATGGAATAATATATATGATAAAATGGAATTATATATATGATGAAATTATTTTATATATATGATAAAATGGAATTATATATATAATGAAATTAGTTTATATATATGATAACATAGAATTATTAAATGATAAAAACATGATGAAATTGAAAGCAATACTTAAGAAAAGGTTATAAAACTTACTAAAAATTATTAATAAGGTTATGAACCTTACTAACAATTTATCAATTGGAATCATAGTAATGATTACGTACAAATATACTTATTGTAACCTGGAATCATATATTACAATCATAGTATGTTGCTCTTAGTTTATGGTCACTGGAACCATATTTTTTCTTTGCGTGTACGGAATTATTAAGTTAAAAAAATATGTGAATATACTTAGCTCAAAGATAATTTGAATCGCTATATATTGGAGTGTGTTTGCCTAAAGACTGGGTCATAGTAGTCATGTTAATAAACGAAAATCAATACGTGATAGAAAAAAAGTGAATGCAGATTCTTGTTTAGGACGTTAAAATCCATCTAGTTCACAGTGTAATTTAAGATATATTTCTGAAAATTTTGGATATTGTTCTCCGATTTTATTCGTTAGGTAAATAAGATAATTTTATGGTGATATTTTTTTCTGTTATTAATAATTGAATTACAGCCTTTTAGTTTGGACATTTCTGTAGTTGTTAGATATGTACATAGATATGATGTTGATATATGCATAATATATTTTATGTTACCTTCATTCCTACACCTCTTTACGCATACTTGTTTACAAGTGTTATACACGATTTTATTATAATTTTAGCAAGATTTGCATCAAATTCAGTCGTAATTATATTTTTTCACATACATTTATTATGTTTTATTATTCATACACGTAATTAATAAATATCTGAACGAAGAACAGTGTAAATGTCCCCCTAGTAAAAAAGGTATAATTGTGGACACAAATGTTGAAACTATAAATGAATCTTAAAATTAATTATGAATAATTTTTCGTTATTTGTATACAACAAAATTTATTTAAATTCCTCCGCAACTGGAACTGGAAGTCATGAAGGGCCTTAATAAAATAAATAAAAACAATTTAAATATAATTAGATGTCAGAATCTTTATTATGGGCCACAAAAAGTTAAATTTAGGTAGAGGGGAAAGATTTATACAGATGTGTAATCTAGGGGCTTTGAATTTTATGCCCAAAAAATGTAAGAGGTAAAAATATCATAATTTTGCTGAAATTTTTTATTTGTTATAAATAGTGTATATAATTCATAATTACAAAAAAAAGATGTATGGAAATGGTCTCAGGTAAAAGAGGTGACATTTGAAATTATAAGCAATTTCATATGAAACAAAGATCTTTTTTGTCAAAAATATGATTTTTCTCCAAAAATAGGAATTTTCAAAGCCTTGATTCAAGCAGATATTTTCATGCTAATAATACTGATGGATTTCCCGAATTGTTTTCTATCTAAGTTTTTGCGACCGTTCATAAACTCGTAAGAAATAGGCCTTTAACTAAAAAAAGGTCCTTCAAACCTCATTCATTTAAACTCTAAAATGTAGTGAAACAAATTTTTTATAAAAATTATGAAAACACAGAAAAAATTATTACGGTCTTTTTTTCAATTAACATAGTTGTTTCATTTTGCATCGAAATTTAATAAATTTATTCAAGCAAAAATGAAATAAAAATAAAATTTAATTATACTTTTATATCCTATATACATTTTTAATTAATCCGATCAACTACTTGATTGATTTAATTAATTTATTAATTGGGAATTTTTTTCTGTTTTGTATTTTTTACAGTTTTTATTAATCGATATAATCATTTTGGTGAGAGGTGCAAATTTAAACAAGTTTTTAATTGAATGAATTATTTTCTAACATATTTGTTAATTGGTGACTTTTTTCGTGAATACAAAAATGGATTATTATTTTAATTTTTGATGAATCCGAATCAAAAAAAAATAAAAAACAAAATGGTTTACATTTATATTAATATGTAGTTATAAAATGTAAATTTCTATAGTTTGCATTAGAGACCTGCAAGCTGTGTCTTATAAGGCATTTCAAGCCACTTGATATTTTTCAAGTGCTGTTATCAGTGTGTGTGCGGAGCAATAAATACTGTTCTGCAGGCACTTAAAACCATACAAATACTGCGTGTGCGCTTCAACTTTATGAACAAATCATGAGTGTGTTATGATAGCAACCAAACAAGACTTGAGAGTGCGACGCTAAAAAAATACAAGCCTTTTGACCACTTGATTGCTTCAATAAGAAAAAGAAGTTTTCTTTGCATGTTTTTCTAAAAAAACATATGTATGTATGTGTGCGATCATTACTGTGACAAAGAAAAACCAACAATAAAATGTAGACATAAATATATGTATATGTGTGATGCAAGAACATTTATAAACAACCCCTTTGCACACATTTTTTGCTACACACAGCAACTACATATTACAAAAAACAAACAAATCATCAAGACCACTTGAATGCTGTAAATCATTTCTCAACGTCTTGTATGATTTGCTTTTTTTTGCCACACCACTTGCACCACTTGTTTACGATAAATGATTTGAACGCACGGATTTGCAGTCTCTCATACACAGTACACACTTGCTTTGCTTCGGGCAGCGAACAGTACGAACAGTATTTATTGTTGTTTTTGCACATGTTGGCTATGAAACACACACTTGAAATTCAAGTGGATTTGCTTTTCAAATCATATTACGCAGGAGACTAGTTTGCATACAATGTTACAAATAAAAAATGGCGAATACAATATGGTGTTAATTTTAAACTATTTTTTATTAAAATAAAAACAAATTTAAATTCCATAAATTATTCAAACGCGTGAATTAAAAACTTTAAATAAAAATCGACTTAATTTCAAACCATTATAAATTGCACTTATTGGCCGCCATATTCAATCCACTATTTTGATTTTTTTTTTGATTTACCCTAAAGTCGTTACTAACAACTTAACTAATATACCTTTATGTAAACCATATAGTGATCATTTTTTTTGGCGATTAATTACAATATTGTTCTATATCGTGTTTATTATACTTATATTCCATCGCATTGCTTCCACCTTTCCTAATTAGAAAACAAATTCGTATTCAGTGACCACAAATCTGTGAAATGTGAATTTTTAAAATTTCATCCATTTATAAAATTATTTTGTTGATCGCCAAATTTCATCCATCATTTTGAATTTCTTATTTTTTACTGCAATATCGTGATCAGAGCCCCAAAAGACCCAATATTTTTTATGTATTTCCTATGTACAACTCTAATTATGTCCAAATTTAGGACTGTGATCCAATTTGATCCACTGATAATCCACTGAAAAAAGAATAAAAAAATGTGTTCAGGGACCCCAAATTTGTCAAATATGATTATTTAAAATTTCATCAAATAATAAAATACAAATATTGGATCCACCATCATTTTCAGGGACCGCAAATCTTTGAAATGTAATTATTAAAAATTTCTTATAATAATAATAAGAAGAAAAAATTTACCGCCATTTTGAATTTTTATTTGTTCTTACAGAATCGTAATCAGCGTCCCAAAAAAGCTTATATGTAATATTTTTTTTACGTATTCTAATTACGGCCAGAATTCTGGGATCGTTAAAAGTTACAAATTTATTACCAAAAATTTTCGGCTCTGCACCGCTGTGCAATGTTGCAAAGTGTGAACTAAAATTTGACTTCCAGAATATACCACCTCTTTAGGATAATAAAGAAAATTATATAAGGCTTATGACGGGTTTATGTTGCTGTTTTAATAAGAAAACTTTCATGGGATTAAATATCATGCCATCATGAAAGAAAAGCAGTCATAGCAAATTATTGCCAAAAAATTATTGACCACTTTTTTTTTAGAAAAATATTGTTTAACGATGTTTGATTTTGTTTTGTAAGAGTAAACGGCTTTCAATAAAATTAAGTGACAGATGCAATTTATGATAAGTTTTTATACCTAACATCAAAAAGATGGGGGGGTAAATTCATTATGTCATTCCGTGTGTAACATGTCGAAGGAATCATTTAAGACCCCACAAAGTATATATTTTCTGGGTCCTGGTTAGATTCTGAGTCGATCTAGCTATGTCCGTCCGTCTGTCTGTCTGTCTGTCTGTTGAAAGCAAGATAGGGCTCGAATGTAGGGGGACGATATTTGGCACAAATATTTATCTTATATAAGGTTTATTTGGTATTGAATGGGCAAAATAACTTAATAAACACAAAAGTAATGGGCTAAAAACTAGAAACACAGGGTGTCCGTTGTAGCTTAATTTCATACTTTTTTGCTGATATCTCTTAAACAAAAGCATATACGACAACGAAATTTTGCATAAATAGTTTGATGATCGATATAAACTCGGAAACACTTTACCGCCCACCTACCATATAAGGTGAAACTTCAACGAAATTGTTCAAGGACCAATTTAAACTCGGAAAAAAAGGACGTGGTCCACCCAATTTACCGCCCACCTCCCATATAATGTAAAATTAGAAAAAGTTGATAGTGGGTATATAGATTCGGCTCGGCCGAATCTATATATTGAAAATTATTGAAAATTAAATTAAGATATATTTTATTTCACTTTATGTTCGTTAAATATTGGTCTAGTCTGGCAGAACCTTTATATTTTTAGATGCAAGGAAAATACTTTATAGAACTTTTAGGCTTGCTTTGTAATTTTTCGAATAAAATAGAAATTCTTTGAAATTATATTCCACGAATAAGTTGACCTCTTTGGTACAAAATATCATTTGCATGAGAAATATTTTATTTCACATTAAACTAAACATTTGATTTATAAACTTTAAAAATGACGGTAGGGGGATGTTTGCACTATGGATGGGGGTCGTTTGTTTACCTTTCACTCTGTTTTTCATTATGCTGGTTCGTTGTTTTGGAAGAGTATTTTTTGTTGTTTTAATTTTATCTTTTTTTTTGCTCTTTAGTATTTTTGTTTTATTTTGGATAATTGCAGGTTGTTTTTACTGCACTTGTTCCACTTTTTATTTAGTCTTTTGTTTGTTGTCTTGATAATTTTTACTTAGTTTGTTTGTTATGTATGTATGTATGTATGACTGTCTGTCTCTCTGTTATTTTTTTTAATTTAATTTTTAATGTTTGCTACAACAATGTGTGGCGGTGGTTGCTTATAAAATTGCATTTAATGCAGTTCGTTTCAAACAAAATTACAGGCTATTTTATTTGATATGTTTTTTAGCTACATATATTTTATTATTTAGTATTCTAAAAAAGTTTTTGTTCAGTTTTACTTTTACATTTTTTTTTTAAATAAACGTCCATGTTATTGTATTTTTTTTATTTGGTTTTAGTTTAAGTTAGAGTATGTCACGATTTTTTAGTAAAATATTTTCGTTTAAGCTCCGTTTGACCGTTTTGTTGGAATGACCTTGTTGTATGCTTTTGTTTTTGTTTTTAATTTTTTTTTTATTTGTTTTGTTTATTTTTTAAATATTTATTATTTGTTTTTATTTGGCTAGTTTTTTGTATTAATTAGAATAGTTTCCCATGGTTTATAGTAGGTAATATGCAAGTAATTATGAATATTGTTTAATTGTTGGTTTTTTGCTTTAAAATTTATAGGAAGTTGTTTTTTTGTGTGTTTAACATTAAATTTGAAATATATACATATATTTTTTTGGTAAAAACAGTTGTAGAATAAAAGGGAAAGGTGGCTTAAATTTAAATCTTTTAGAAAAATGTAAAGTTATTAAAAGCTTATTCAGTTTCTTAGCAAGGAAAAAATCAATACAAAAGATTTTATATTAGAAGTCTTTGTAGAATTTCCTATAATTTTATAAAATTTAAATCTTTCTATTTTCAATATTTTATCTTAATTTTTTGACATTAAGATACATTTCCAAAAAATTTTTCACATTTCAGTGTTATCATAAATTTAATTTAAAGCTATGTTCACATTTGTCAAATATTTGACCAAATTTGCGTGACCACTAGTTCTACAAAAAGAAAAAAAAAAAAAAAATAGTTTGCCTTTGTTTGATTTTACAAATGTTTTGTAACTTAAAACCGCGTCAAACAATATTCTGTAAAATATCAGCTTTGATAAATGATAAGTGAGAAATATTTTCTCATTAAGGCTAGAAAATATTTTATATAGTATTTACGTCATTTTGGTCAAATATTTGACTAGTCTGAACATATCTTAAGATCTTCCGCTTTAGTTTCTTTGATGTCTTAATACAATTGTTTTATTTAACATATATTATTTATTTATTTGTTTACTTACCTTTAAAATTTCTGGAAATCTGCCGATTAGTTTATTACTCGTGTGCAGAAATTCCCTTTTTTTTATAAAATTTTAAATTTTTAACTTGTTGACATTGATCTGAAAATAAACAAAAAAATATAAACATTTTTATTAATTAATAATTTTTTACATGTATGATTTTGCATAAAGTAAACATATAATTACAAAGTTTAACATTTATTTAACTAAAAATTATAAAATTAAATAATAAATGTCCATAGGAAAATGTAAATAGCAACTAAACATGTGACTAACTACATGAGTAGTTGTCGGAGCAATTATAATGTTGTAAAAATTTTGTTCACATAGTATTTAAAACGTGGTTATGAATACAACAATACTCGTAAATGTATTTTTTAAAGCCGCTCCCGCTTAAGGTTGGCTTTTAACTTTGGTTGTTAAAAATATATAGTCTAAGACAGACCATAACTTAGGTCAGCAGTTTATAACTGCAAAATGATTTGCTGCTGAGCTTAACATTTTGTATTAAGTTTAAATTGATGTTGTTATTGTTTTAATTTAAACAAAATTTGTATAATTTCAGAATTAGGTAATAATTAAGTAAATTAAAGACAATAATTAAATTCAATAATAAAATGCTTTTGAAGATAATCTGAATGTGGTTATGTATTTAAATATATTTCTTTATTTTGTTTAGAAGATTTCAAATGAGAAATATAAATTTTTCTGAAAAGTCAGTTTTTTGTGTAAATTAAAAATTTTGTCCTAATATCCGATTTTTTTTAGTGGAAATACAGTTCTTTTTTTTTGGGAATTTATCTTGTTGCTGAGAATTCCATTTTTTGCGCATTTTTGTTGAAGACCTCAATAGTAACTCATAATTAAGAAAACCGCAAGGATGCTCTATATAATTATGCTCTTAAAAAAAATCCGAAATATTGATGTATGTATCTTAGAAGACACGTTTGAAAATTTTATAGATAGATAAATAAGAAGATAAATAGAAATATAGATAGATAGATAGATAGATAGATAGATATATAGATAGATATATAGATAGATAGATAGATAGATAGATAGATAGATAGATAGATAGATATATAGATCGATGGATAGTTAGGAAACTTGTAAATAGCGTAGTGCACTCGCAATTTCTATATACTGCCCCAATCTTTGTCTCAGCGATGGACAAAAAATGCAAACTACGGGATCTTCTAAAGCTACAGAGAATTAGTGAACTAAGAATTAGTGCTCGCAGGACTTCCATCTATAGACCTCCAAATAATGGAGTGAGAGGAGATATATGGGCAATGTTGGATAATCCGTGAAAGTGGTATGAATAAAACCGAACAAAGAAGACAGGAAACTATTATACAAGGAAATGCAAGATCCAGAACACTCTGCAAATGACAGGAGAGATGTGCACATGAGTCAACCGGCAGAAGGGCTTATCATCTGATTCCAAACAATCAAGAATGGATCGAAAGACGACATGGAAATGTAGGTTACTACATAATTAAATTTTTAACAAATCATGGAAGCTTTAACCAATATATACACAGATTTAATTTGAGAAATACCGCAAATTGTGAG
Organism: Protophormia terraenovae; assembly: GCA_951394005.1. Lineage (NCBI taxonomy): Eukaryota > Metazoa > Arthropoda > Insecta > Diptera > Calliphoridae > Protophormia > Protophormia terraenovae. The sequence continues at coordinate 87,339,808 of OX596076.1, read as the reverse complement.
TTTGTGACTCAATGGAGGAAACGGCAAATCACAAACTCTTTGAATGTCCAAAATGGGGAAATGAAAGAAGAGAGTTGTATAGAAAATTAATCCCGACTATGCTGGGCTTGAAGGAGTTGTGGAAATATTGTGATGATTACATAAAAACAGTTCTTAAGGAACGATGCTCGGTAGTTCCGAACCTCCCACGATAGGAGGACGTAGGGATGAAACCATACACAAAATAAGCCACCCACCCTAATGAAATGCTGACGCAGTCCCAGGCTGGACTATATATATATATATATATATATATATATATATATATATATATATATATATATATATATATATATATATATATATATATATATATATATATATATATATATATATATATATATATATATATATATATATATATATATATATATATATATATATATATATATATATATATATATATATATATATATATATATATATATATATATATATATGTATATATATATATGTATAGATAGATATATAGATAGATAGACGATAATTAGTATCAAATATCTCAAAATCCGATAAATAAAAATGTTACTAATTTTCTCCCAATCACAATAGTTCAACTTAGTAGAATATTGAATCATTGTGAATGGTTGTAATTTAATCACAATAGGCTTTATATACTGTAGATAGTCAAAAAATGGGGCTACAAAAACGTAGTACTAGTCAAGTCTCTAGAAGTCTTTAAAGTTGTAAAAATCAATAATTTTTCAATTAACCCTGTTTGTAAGAGTTTGAATTTGATATAACTAATACAATACAGCAGATCTCAAAAATGGTAACCTTTTTTAAAATCGCATTGACATCAAAAGTATGAAAAAATAAAATTCCATGTTTAAATGAGAGATAATGGGGATTATCTCTCATTTTTATCAAACAAGATACAAATTGTCAAATTCTTAATAGTGTAAATCTCCGCCTGGAATATTTATGGGGTGGAAATTTTTTACAAATGTATCAGTTTCGGTATTACAGTTTCGGTAATTTACGAGCTGTCTAAGTTGACCACTTTTTTATTTTTTAATCGATTTTCTCTTTTTATATCTTATTTGAAGTACAATTATGTATATATTACGATTTTAATAGCATAATTTTTCTAAAAACTGTAAAAAGGTTCACTTTTTCCCATATAAATGCACCCTACAAACTTCAGTTCTAATGCGGCATGGGTTAACGATATCAGATTTCACAAATATTTTACACAGTACGTTTTTGAAACCCAAAGAATGATTTTAGGGGGAGTTACGGTCAAAATTCGAAAGTTGGTAAATTTTGGTGCAGTATATTATAAACTAGGGTGGCCCCGTTTGTATTGAGAGGGAATAAGATATCGATGATACCAGCTTAAATAAAAATTTAGTCCTTTTAAACACACCATTCATCAAAATTATTATTCTAACGTTATGTTTTCGTGAGCTGAAAAAACATGAAAAGGTCTTTGGATTTTTTTTACTAAAGAAATTATGAAATTTTTTACTAAAAAAATTTAGACCCTTGAATTTTGTACACATAAATGTTTAAAGAAATAACACCAAAATAATATAATATAATCCTTAAGCAGTTAAATCGAGATTATTTGTCCATTTTTTTCATTCGAACTTGTTCGAGAACTATGATACGACTATGAACTGTTGCAAAAAACGGTAAAACGAATATAGCGATTCTTCTGAATGTATTTATTATATTTCCATTTCAATAACTACTTTGTATTATAAATCTTAAACAAATTATTAACTTTTAAACCCTTTTTTGTTGTTCTTGAAGAAAAACATCGCACCCAATTAGACCAGCGTTTGTAATTAGTTCGTATAAATACAGACTTATGGTGATTAAAACAACTAATTAAAAATACATTTTCTGTTGTTGTTTTTGTTTTCCGACTTCTTCTAGTAACTAAAGTACAATTATTATTATTTTTTATACATACATTTAATGAATTGTTAATTATAATTTTACAATAAAAAAGTTATTAACTGATTCACACACATGTCGAGCGAGAGCAACAACAATATAACAAAAATATACATTTTTAATTATTATTTTTACAACAAATGATTCATTATAGTTGTTGCTGGTTTTATGACGTAAATTAAAACAAATAAACAAAAAAAGTGTTAAAGGGATAGTTTAAAAAAATAATACTTAAAATAAACAACTGTTTTGGGATTTAAAAAAAAATTAACAAAAAAATTGTTAAATCAACAAAAGTTACTGCATATTTTTTACCTACCACTAGTGTTTTTGTTATTGAGCAAACCCAAGATGGCTTAAATTTGTTTTAAAAAGATTTGTTGTATGAACGACCAACTACTAAGATTTGACTTGTTTTTCCAACAAACCATAAATGATTTAAGTATTTTAAGCACCAGTTTTTTGTACAAATAAAGATTTATTTTCAAAAAAATTCGGTCACTGGTTTTGACTTTTTTTAAATAGATTTAATTAATTTCATACAAATTAATGTTCTTAATTTTTTAATTAATTGTATTGCTTCAGAGAGTTGTTCTTTAGAGTGGAAAATATATTTATTTCAAACGTTTTCTTTTTTAGGAAGTAGACGTCATGTTTTGTTCATCTATTATGTATATATTTTGTTGATGTAAATAGGAAGGAACCTAAAAAAATATTTGCTAATGACAAGATAAAGTTATTTTAGTTTTTAAATATTAAAAGTAAATTCTTTTACACATAAATCTTTATGCTTTTTTTTCCTGTTCATAAAAAGTTATTTTTATGGTTAGTTTAACCTTGAAATGTACATTAGAATATAAGAATAAAAATAAATGTTGTATGACGATGAAATGTTTAGATATTCTTTTGTTTTGTTTATTAGTGGTTAGTTGGAAATATCTGTTAGTTATTTTCATTATAATTTATAATATTTTTATCTGTATAAATAGTTAGGGACAGTCACAGTTTGTGTCATGTGTCATTTACAGAGTTTAATAATGGGATTGATTTTTTATAGTAAATAGTTTTACAAACTAAAGACTCTGCGAGAAGTCATTTATATACATATATTTAACAGACTCTTCAAGTTCTAAATAAGTAGTTGGATTTTTAAATAAAGATTTAATTCTATTGTATTTAATGCATTTATGCCCATGTAGTTGTCTTAGTAAAAAACAAAAAATTCACTTAAAGGAAAGATGGGTGAATTCAATAAAAAATTTCATCAATTGCAATGAATAAAAAAGAAATACTTAACAATAAAATAACACAAATAATATTTATTGAAACTTTATTGCTAAATTAGTATGGTGGAAGGCGGAATCTTCAACAATGTTCTGCGCAAATCAGCACTGCTAATCACAAGCGCGCTTGGTACAACACCATCGAGGGCATTATTTGTTTTAATGTACTGGATGCCGGTGGATCTAATGGCCAAACAGTTCGTCATCATGTCGGCTACTAGGCTCAATACCATAGTTGCATGGAATGGTAGAAACTATGGCCAAGCGACTATTTTGGGAATTTTGGAAGACATACCTGATAATATTGACTATTGTGTACCTAAACCCTTTCTGGACAGAGGCTTCTCCATATCAACTTCAGCTGATCCCACTCTAAGAGCTGGATCGGGGTGTATACATTCCTTTATATGGGAAGTAAATTTCCTTTAAATTACCAGATCAATGTAGCGCCCTTCGAGCAGTAAATTGGCTAATGTACTATAGGATATTCGGAGTGGATATTAAAATCTATACCGATAGTCAACCTGCGATTAAATCTCTCTCGGGTGTCTTGTCGACATCCAGGCTGGTAGATTTGATCTGGGAAAGGGGTCATTCAAACACCCCGGCAAATAATATTGCGGACGAACTGGCCAGAACTGGTTCTCTCTTTCGTAATTGGGAAATTGACCAACTGGTGGGTGTGTCGCTGTCATCTTGCAGATCCATGATACAGCAATATTTGTTGAGGATAACTCGGCAAATATGAAAAAATGAGTCCACATGCTCTACCTCGAGACAGATAGGGCTCCAGTATGATCACTTACGATCGAACTATATTCTGGGATTGACTTGGCTACGTATAATCGTAGAAGACTAGAACTACCTAATAACGACTATTGTAGAAGATGCTTAGATGAGGAAGAGACAGTGGAGCATCTTCTATGTCACAGTCCTGCTCTTGAGGGTATCATGACTGTGGAATTTGGCAGTCCGCATTTGCATGTGTTATCTAATCTATCTGTAATTGATCTCCATCATGAGGGTAACACAACGGGACCAATAGGACCCACGTGAGCTGTTTTTACGTCAAATATTCACAGCTGTCCTTTTAACCTAACCTCATTGCTAAATTTTTTTAAAAAAAATAAGGAAATAAAAATATACTGTTATGACCAAAATTTACGAAAATATAAAGCATCGAAGCCAAAATTCTTTAAATATTCTGAAATACCTAATAGTTTAGTTGATTCAAGCCCAGGAAAAAATATGATTTTGCATATTTTTAGTTGCCCTGATGATTAATCTAATGCAGCTCGACTGTTAGAATTAATATTAATAAATTTTGTAGGAATAAAGTTTGATTGATAAAATGCTCGAATCTTTACCAAAAACCGAAATGTTGAGCAAGCCTTGATGGTGTGCAGGTATTAAGATCTTTGGAATTTGGCTCTCAGTCTAAACGTTATTATTTTTATTGCAAAAAAATTTAAATTCATTTAAATCTTCTAACAATTTTAACTAATCTTTAAGTAAAGAATTATTTAAATTTGTATTTTTGGGAAACTGTTTTAATTTGTTATCGATTATTGTTTTAAAACTTTTTTTGCGACTAATTTTCAATCTAAGATTTTAATGTGGTACTTTATTTTAAGAAATTGTTCTACAAATATATTGGCAAGAAGACCCTGACCATAAATGTATATTAATAGCAACATTGTCTATGAGGAACAGGAAGGCCTATTCCTTTTTTCTTATGTTGCACATTGGGGTAAAAGGGGTTGAAAATGGTGATTAATTCAGGGAAAGGTGATATCAATATTTTAATGATCACGTTTTGTTTACTTATTTATTATTAGGTAAAAAAATGCATTTTTAGAATCTTAAGATTTTTTTTTTGGCAAAATGGTAATGTACGTCCGTCTGTGTGTACATTAGAGTTAAATGGGTCGAAAATTATGCATAATTCAGGAAAAAGTGATATCAACACTTTAATGATCACGTTTAATTTTTCTATTTATTAGTAAGAAAAAAAAAATATTTTTAGAATTATAAGGTGTTTTTTGGCTGAATGGTAATGTCCGTCCGTCTATACATTTGGGTTAAATGAGTCTAAAATGCCGCTTAATTCAGGAAAAGGTGATATCCAAATTTTAATGGTCATGTTCTATTTTTTATATTTATTAGTTAGTAAAAATTTATTTTTAGAATTCTAAATATTTTTTGGCAGAATGCCAATGTCCGTCAGTCTATACATTTGGGTTAAATGGGTCGAAAATAGAACTTAATTCTGGGAAAGGTGATATCAATAATTTAATATTTATATTTAGTTCTTATATTGGTCAGGAAGTAAAAATACATTTTTGGAATTTTAAAACTTTTTTTAAACAATTTTAATGTCTGTCCTTCCGTCCGTCTGTTTATTAATTTTTGCAAACTTGCCAATTCAAAATCGTTTATTTTATGACTCAAGAAAGATATCAACTTAAAATTTTTTTATTCAATAGAAAATTTTATTCTTTAATAAGCTGAAAACTCAGCAAATTTTCAGAACAAACATCTAGTAACATTTTATGTTGCATTCCATAAAAATTGAAAATTAGTGTATTTTAGGACAATTAAAAAAAAAAAAAAAAAATAACAAAAATATTAGGAAAAAATATAATTTACAAATACTTAAAGAAAGGTACACTTAAATACCTGTAGTTGATGATTCCATTTGAAATTTTTACTTTAAAAGATTTTTTATTTAAAATAAATACACTGAAAGTTCATGAAAATTTAATTTTTTACTCTTTATCAGAAATGTAAAAAAACAAAAAAAAAAAAAAAAAAAAAAAAAAAATTAACTTTGACAGCTCCTTATGAGCAAACATAAACTAGCTTAAAGATTTTAATTGATATTGACATAATTTTGTCTATTTTTATTTGGTACCCAACTTACAAATTTAAATCAACTAATCGCCACTTTTGACACCATTTACCCCAACGTGCGTTAGTTTGGAAGCAAGAAATTACATCCTCGTATGTTTCTATTTATACGCTATATCATCATAGGTCTGAAGAGTATAATGCGTTTGTGCTGATGTTATTTAACAATGTCCGTCCATCTGTCTGTTCATGTAAGCCCTGTAATCAAACTACAAGTCGGAAATTTGGTGTACAGATTTCAAATGTTCCAAAAGCGATTTTTGTTAAAATTGGTTATAATTGGTACCTTATTTTACATATGCCCCATACAAAAATCTTCCCGGAATAGGTGTTTAAAGGTGATAAATCCATTATATATTTAGAATATTTTAGTGAATTTTGGGACATATAAGTTTTATATAAGCATAAATCTTTGTGTATTCCATAGAAATATATACTGCCCTTAATGCAAGTATCGGTCCACAATTAACCACGAGTCTCATATAAGATCCCTCTCTTAATTTTGATGGTCATGTACATTGGCACGACCGACTACTTATTTTGAACTTGTTTTCTTTTTGGGCCGATGAAATTCTGTCTTTTTAAAATGATTTTACATTTTAAAATGGGCCTATCATTTATAGGGAATACCCCTATTAATTTAAGTTATTCATTTGTTTTACTTTCTTTTCTATTGTGATAAAAATTTTAATTTTTATTCTTTTTCTCTTTAAGGCTGAAAAGTGAAATTTTTATATTGTCTATCAAAAACAGTAGAACAAATATGTAAACATTAGAAAAATACCTGAAAAGAATTTATTAACAAAAAGCGTAACGTTTTTTGCCAGGTGTTAAAGTTTTATTTATAAAGTTAAAAAAAAGAAAACAAAACACTCCCTTAAAATATGTTTATATACATAATTAATTTTTTCATATTTTGGCAAAAAATATGTTTTATTTCATATTTATATTACAGTTAATAATCTAAAAAGCTTTAGAATGTTCGTGTTAACGAAATTTTATATAGAAATATTTGCCCTAATAACACTGAACTTGAAAAGGAAAATATTCTATGATATTCTTTAATAAATTAATTATTTGTTGTTATGATAACATGCGTCGAAAAAAAAAAAAGAAAAACATTAAAATAATGAGCATTAAGGCCAATGACCATTTGCCACCCAAAGAGCTTTTTAATAAATTAAGGGAAAGTATTAAAAGATTTTATTAATTTTAGCGTTATTGAAAAGTATTAGGTGTAAAATGAGAAGGGAAAAGTTTATATAAAATTGGAATATTCTAAAAGTTGTATAAAAAGATAAGAAAGAAAATTTATGTTTTAGGTCAAGGTTATGAACTTGCGTGTATACTTTTTTCAACTGGACTATCCTAGGGGAAATAGATAAATGGATTATTAGAGGTTCTCTTTTATATGTTCCCATGGGGTGAGATAAAAATTTGTTATCATCAGTGTAAAAGATTTAATAAAAACGCTTTATAATGGTCCGAAATTAAGCATATAAAATTGCTAGTTTATCTCAGTTTTAATACGTTTTGTTAAACGTTTTTTTTTTTTTAAGTTTAACTAAACTTTAGTTAACCTAAATATTACTATAAGAATTTAATTTAAAATTGAATGAATGCAATTAATTTTATTGTTTTCTAGTTTTAGCTAAATCGGTTCATAAATATAACTATGAGTAACTAAAATCGTTTATTTAATCTTTTTATTTTAAAGTTTATGTAAACTTCTCTGTTAAGTTAAATTTAACTACTCCACTTTAACTACTTTACATTGATAAACTGTCTTTAATTACTTTATTTAACTTAAATTTATACTTTAAACAAAAAATATCAAAATTATGTAAAAATGACTTTAATTAAAATGATGTAAAAATACTCTCGTGTTTTATAAAATTTTCGTGTGGCCGCTTTAAAATTGTCTGCTGTGGTTTAGCAATCAACAATTGCACATCACAATTTTTTTTTGGTTTTGTTTTAAAGCGTATTAAATTAAAAACCTAAAAATACTTTCATTATTTTTAGTGGTGAGAAATAAATATTTTAGACAAAAAGAAAAAATTAAAAGAAAAAAAGAATAAAGAAATTATAACTTGCTGAAATGTGTAATTAATTATTGTTTTAAATATTTTTTTTATTTTTCGAAAATAATTTAAATATTAAAAGCACAAACATTTGTTTTTAATAAAAAGAGAAAAAAAAGTTTAAATCTTTTTCAAAAACAAAAATTTGTAAATCAAAGAAAAAACATTAAACGCTAAATGAGACTATGGCTACCAACAAATCTATTTTTTATTTAAATTATTTATAACATCAATAAAATATTTTTTTATTATTTCTTTCACATTTCAAAATATTAATCAAATTATAACAATAAAAGATGACTTGACTTCAAATGCTGAGAGATTTTTATTTATTTTTCTATTGTTTAAAATGTTGTCTTTTCTTTCTTAATTTGATAAAATCCATATTATTGTCAATTTTGTTTGATTTTAAATTATGAAAAGAAAGAAATATTTGTTTGATGTTGTAAGAAATGGGTCAATGTCAAATGTTTTTATGTAGCAATAATATCATGTCATGTAATGGATAAAATAAATAATTATTTAATATTAAGAACAAGTAAATATATTTTGAAAAAGGAAATTATATGGAGAATAAGCTTTTTAATAAAAAAAATCTCAGATAATTACATTTTCACTACTAAAAGCAAATAAAAATATGAACATTTGAATTTTGGAATCGATTTGTTAGATCATATTTTAGGCAGCATATATTTATACAGCATATTTTAAAATGTTTTACTTTTAAAAGTATATTTTGGTATTCTGGTAAAATATGTTTTCGTTAGTATATTTGGACTTGTTTTTACATATTTTAGGCTATAAAGTACATTTTACAATTACAATATTTCTTTAGGCATCTCTTGCACATTTCTCTTCTTTTATTTTTAGTGTTAAATTCGCTTTTTTTGATATAAATACAGAAATGCAGAAAGCATATTCTGTCATTCCATTAGCATATTTCAGCCTGTCGAATGGTATATTTTAGGCTTAAGAGCATATTTTGTTATTATAATATTTCTTTCAAAATATTTTGCACTTTTCCCTACGTTTTATTTTAATGTTAAATCATTTTTGTTTAAATCTCTAAATAATGAATAGAAAAGGTATATAATTCCAATGAAAATATTGCGTCAAACTCTGGTTTCCATACATCTTTTTCTTTAATTTAACAAGTATACAAGGTTTTGGGCAGCAGTCACCAATAACAGATTATAATGTTGCACTGTGGGGCCAAACAAAAGTTTTTTTTGGTAATAAATCTGTATCTCCTAAACTACTGCTAGCATCGAATTGAAATGTATGAAAGAGTTAGACCTAATCTTTCACAAAAATGATCTTGTAGTCACCCTGTGATAACACGAGATAAGATACAGGATGTCTACCTCGAGTATGTAAAAGTTTCAAAAAATCGTAACCTACAAATCAAGTCCGATTTATTTCTGTAAAGTGATTGACAAGATAAAGAAAAAACAAGCGCGAATGTTATATTCGGCCCGTCCGAATCTATATACCCATCTACTTTTTCAAATGTTTCGTTATATGGGAGAGGACGGTAAAGTGGGCGGACCACGCGCATTTTTAGTTTTCGAGCTTATATCGATCCCCGAACTATACATACAAAATTTCGTTGTCGTATATGCTTTTGTTGAAGAAATATCAGCAGAAAAGTATAAAACGGACACCCTGTGTTTCTAGTTTTTAGCCCATAACTTTTTTGTTTATTAACCGATTTTGCCCATTTTCAATCCCAAACAAATCTTATATAAGACAAATATTTGTGCCGTTCGAGCCCTATCCTGTTTTCAACAGACGGGCAGACGGCGATTTTATGAAAAAAGTCAAATTTTGAATATAAATTTTTATACTCTACACCACCATAGGTATTATGCGTTTGTGCTGATGTTTGTAACGCACAGAAAAAATTATCGGACCCCCACCTTAAAGTATACTGTTCGACTCAAAATCACTTTCTGAGTCGATTTAACGACGTCCGTCCGTCTGGCTGTCTGTCTGTCCATGTAAGCCTTGTGAACAAAGTATCAAAAAAATCGTATTTTTTTAATTCATTATATTTTTTTAAGCAAAAGTAAAAATCCGAAATTCATTCTTATTAAATATAATAACAAAGTTATACAAGTTCTTCTTCACTAATTTTTTCAAAATTAGCTTGCAAGATATCAACAAAAATAATTAATAATATGTATAAGACGGATATGTATTAGACTCCAAAAATGTAAGATTTTCGTAAAATTTTATGTTTGCTTTTCTATCTTGTATCTTAGGTTCAATGGGCGGTTGTCTAAACAATACAGGATAGCTCACTTGGGTCCACTTTGGTCCCGTTATGATACCCTGAGGGATCATGTGATGTTATCTCACATATCCGAAGCAACGTTCAAGTCGAACCAACTTGACATATGTATGAAGGAATTGATCGCTCTTATATCTATAACAGAGAGATCTGATAATACATGCACAAACGGACTACCAAATTTAGCAATCCTTATTTCAGTGGGAGTTCGACAGTGGCATAGAAATTGCTCCACTGTCTCTTCTTCCTCATCATAGCAACTCCTATAGAAGTCGTCTCCTAGTCCTAATCTTGTACCTTGCACCAATTATGTTTAAAACATATTCTGACGAAATCTTTGTTGTTACACTATGCAACAGTATTTTGGGGGTGGAATCATTCCATCAGCAATTTATAGCTCTTAATATGTGTAATAAACCCTCCGCTGGTATGCAAAATTTTTGTTTTATGACCATCTAAACTTTTGTATTTTTTCACCAAGATAGTCTCAGATAAATCTAAAGAAATAATATCAATATAGTTCGAAGCTAAAATATTTTTGTATAAATATTTAGAGCATTTAACGGGAAATATTTTATTAGAACTTTCAATTCATTTGTCTTACTTTATAAGGGGTCATTTTTAGTCCTTTTTCAAGAAATGAAATGAAAGTCGCTTAAAACTTGTTTTTAATGGGTTAAAATGTTCTACAGATATTTTTTTTGTAAAATTTTACTAGGGGTCTCCAAAGGTAAAAAATTTATCCGACTTATCATGTGTTGTTAAAAAAGAAAATTGCAAAAATTTTCCCACATTTCTTATATAAACTCCTGAAACTAGGCAATGAAATATAACATAAAAGTTTTGTAGAAATCGTGAACAAAATTACTAATAAATTCATTAACTTTTTTTTTTTTTTTTTTTTGATAAATGCTTCACCATATGAACTTTAGACCTTCGTTGACCCCTAGTATAATTCGACGTCGAAAATTTCTGTAGAACATTTTAACCCATTAAACTCAAGTTTTAATCGACTTTTATGTAATTTCTTGAAAAAGGACTAGAAATAACCCCTTATTATTAGAGATGAATGAATAGAAAGTTCTAATGAAATTGTTTTATTGAAAATGAAACGTTTTTGGTAAATTATCATTTATAGATTGTTCAAAAACGTTTTTTAAATTTTAAGTTTTAAAATTTAAATTAAATTTGTAATCAAAATAAGGTTTTATCACAACGTTGGCAGAATTCGTTGATGTAACCAAGAATGATATTATATAATCTGAATTTATATTGTTTGCATCAATTCCAGAAGTAATGATTTTGAAAACATACTTAAATTGTGTCTGAAATTAAAAATGCTAAAAAATATATGTAAATAACTGTTACTCGAATAAAGTTTAAAATACAAGGCTAAACAAAAATATGCTTTTATTTCAACACCCTATTTGGTATAATTTTTTTTAAATATCATACATATGTATGTACATATAAATATCTCATATGTATGTATGTAATAGAAAAAAAAAAAAATGCATACCTTTGCAAAAAATTCTTGTAAAGATTTGTATCACCAACGCCATCACCATACATACATATTTCATTCATAAAACAAATATATTACAATGTAAACATTTTTTCCCTTCTGGTTTTTTTTTTTTTTGTTTTAACATTGTTTCACATTTTTGTTATTGTTTTATGCACTTTGATGCATATTTTTCCAAGCATTTCAACGGAAATTCATTCATATACTCAAAGATCTAAATTTAGATTTTATGGACGCGTGACTATTTTTGCAGCAAAAGCTTATGTTGCAATTTCATGTCAAATTACAGCAAAGTTTTAACAGATGTGTGGGTGTTTTTTTTTTTTTTTTTTTTTGTATCATACTAACAAATAATAATTTTGTGAAAATCAAGAGACATATATTTAATGTAAAAATTCCATATGAAAATTTAATTTTAAAATTTCTTTTCTATGTTATATACAAATACTAAGTATTTATGTAGATAAACCACAAACTAATGGAAATGTTTTCAAAAATTTATATTAAATGCGGATATAATAAATACCATGAAAAATATTTACAAACGTGTAAATATGTCGAGGAAAACTACTGAATTTCCCAATTGGTCAGTGATAATTTATAATTTAATTCATTATGAATGGTGTTGATTGGTAATCAATAAAATTGAGGCCTAAATTAGTTATTTATCAAATAGTGTGTGTGTGTTGTAAATTAAACAATAATGATCATTTAGTTATTACATATAACAGTGTTGGCTTTTAACTCATTGAAGTGAATGATAATAAAGTTATTATTGTTTGATTATATGACGACGATAAAGACCGGCAACGTTTATGGATGAAAAACAAAAAAATTCATTGGTAAAATTGTGTAATTTTATTTTGGTTCAGCTTATTAAAATTATATGTTAAAACTTTTGAATTTGTTATAAAAATTCCATTTTTGAATTTAATTAGATTTTTTTTTTAAATTAAGTTTTTGATTTTAAATTTACACATGTATGCATCCTTCTAAATGGAGCCTATTTTAAGGTATTGTTAAGAATCTTTATAAGCATAAAACTGTTTTTTTTTAGCATTTTGTTTGGTTGAATATTTTTTTATTAAATAAACACTTCTAAGCAAAAACTTTTGAATGAAAGTAACAGCTAAAAATGGTGGTTTTGACCAGCTAAGCTCTCACAAATTCAAAGAAGTTTCTTTTATCTATTATTGACAATTGTTAGAAAAGCCAAAAACCACATCAAATATGAAGCCTATTTTATAAATACTTTCACTGTAAACAAATATTTCGAAAGTAAAATGGAAATAATTATAATATTCTTTAATCGTTGTTTCAAAAATTTAGCAAATATATATTTCAATATTCTATGTAAAAAATAAGGAAAAAATGCCGAAATTTTAAGATATTCTGAATTTACACTAATATGTTTACTTATTTCTAGTCCATTGATGCCTATGACAAAACTGTAGTTGTGTTAGTAAAAAAAAAAAATGCACTTAAAAAAAAGATGAGTGAATTAATTTAAAAATGTCATAAACTTTAATGAATAAAAATAAAGAAATACTAAACAATAAGTAAATAACACAAATAAAATTTATTGAAACTTCATTACTAAATTTAAAAAAAAAAATATTTTTATATTCAATATAACAAAATATAATGTAAGTTAGAACCTTATAAGATACATATTTTGGAAGGCTTAATTACAAACATATATTGTTAAAATATTTTCCCTTGTCTAGTCATTTGTACCTAATGCGTTGAATGTCGAATACAATATTATAAAAACAATGTTTATCTTGAAAGATTCAAAATAATTTTCATATTTAAAAAAAAAAAAAAATAATAATATACCCGTTTGGCATGTGTATTCGTCGCTGTCTCATTGAAGCAGTGTTGCCATATGTGAATATTTATCTTATTTTTGAAGTTTTTTGGGACCGTAGAAAGATTTTTAGTCAAAAAATAAGTTTTTTATAAAATTTTAATTTGTAATTTTTCATCGAATAATAACAGCTTCCCCAATAATAATAAGCTCTGAGTATGTAAATATATGTATTTCCCAATCTTTGATTTTGCTTAGTTTTCGGAACGTTTTCTGAAAAAGAATAAATTTGTATATAAAATGTATCAATGCAACACTACAGCAAAGACTTAATGAAAGATTGTAAGAATATGTGTGAGGCTCTCAGCACAAAATGTGCTATGAAATGGACATCTTTGTTCTAGACTGTTATAGAGCATCATGCTAAGTAAAGAGTTTTTTATTTTGTGAAAACTTTTTTCATTATACTCGTATATCAGTTCGTATATAATAGTCGACAGTCCTAATTGGATCTTTACCAGTATTGTCAGACGAAAGTAATCCTCAGCACAAAATGAAGTTTGATGTTCTCAAAAATTCATACTTTAAAATATCACTTTAGCCCTTAAAATATTTTATTATACCCTACACCACCATAGGTGGTTGGGGTATTATACGTTTGTGCTGATGTTTGTAACGCATAGAAAAAACCATCAGACCACCACCTTAAAGTATACCATTCGACTCAGAATCACTTCCTGAGTCAATTTAACGATGTCAGTCCGTCCGTCTGACCGTCTGTCTGTCCATGTAAACCTTGTAATCTATTAGGCCAAGAACGAACCCTATTGAAACTGGTTATGATCGATCCACTATTTCACTTAGCCCCCATACAAATGTCCTCCCGGAAAAGGTTTTAACGATCATAAATCCATTAAATATAATAATATTTTTATGAAATTTGCCAAATATAAGTTATATATAAATCTTAATCTGTGTGTCGAATTTCAGGAAGATCGGTCCATAATTGACCATAGCACCCATATAAACCCCTCTTCCGAAAATCAGTTTAAAGAGCATAAATCCCATTAAAATGTTAGTATCAAGCTAATATTCGACACAAATAAGTTTTATAGAAATGTAAATGATAATGGCAAATTTTACGATGATCGGTCCATAATTTACCATAGTTCCCATATAAGATCCTTTTTCGGGAATCACCCAAAAGTGAATAAATTCATATAAATGTTAGTATCGACGTAATATTCTGTATTCATATTTACACTTAATAAGAATATAGGTCCACAATTGGCCCCAAGTCTAATAAAAGACCCCTGAACGAATTTTGATGTACACAATGGTGTAGGGTATCACATGGTCGGGCTTGACCGACTATATCTTCCTCTCTCGTTTTTATTTTGTAACACATTAAACGATGCTACAATATAATAAACATTGTAAAGACTTGGTAAAGAGGTATATGTCAGAATATTATTATACCTTTTTTTGATTTTTCAATATCAATACAGTGCTGTGCAGGACAAAAGCAACAAAATTAGGGTAAATCTAAGAATAGTTTTATTTTTTAGAATATTTGGTTTACAATAAAAATAATTTTACGAAATTATATACATATTTTTAAGGATTAACAAGAACACAAACATATTAAGAACTTTAACTTTGTCTATTAACAAAAACTGGAATAAAAAACTACAATTTTCATATAGGAGTGTGCACAACAATAGCAACATATTCATATTTTGCCTCATTTTGTTCTATATTTTAAATTTTCCGTAAAATGCAGTAGTTTTAATGCGATTAAATTGTTAATTGATTTCTATGGAATGATTTCCATTTGAATTTGTTGACTAAACAACACTTTGGACTGCACTAATCTTGAAGCTGCATAAAAAATCTTCCACAGATCTTGGAAGATTTTTTATGCAGACCACATGGTTAAAAAATGTTAAGCAAAAATTTTAAGCAATGACATTTAATCCAATCTTTCAAAAGATTTAAAATATATTTCGCATTTTTTCCATGCAAAAATGTTGAATTAAAGAAGATATTTCTCTATGTATAAAGAAATTTTAATAACCTATTAAACTAAAAATATCAAAATTTCATTAGATTTCTAAGAAAAGGATATAGTTTTTTTTCGCTAGAATTCAAGTACAGTCATTATTACATCTTTTCTCTGCCCAAAATCATTTTTTGGAACTGTGCGGTTTAAGATGTACACCTTGACAGTATATCGGATTGCGCGACGTTGAGTATCCGGTCATAGTGGATACATATAAATATTCCCAGCAAAAAACAATGAAGTTCTTCCAAAAAAAGAACATTTTCACAACTTCAAAAGTGGAAGTTCTTAATAATTACTTCCAAAAAAGAGAAAATAAATGAATTTTTAGCGGGAAAAAAATGTTAAAGCATTTTTATAATTATTTAATAGGGCAAAAACAGAACTTTTATTAAAAAGTTGTATAAACATAGTTTTAAGGGAAGTACTTCAAAAGGAATGAAAAAGAAGCATAAAAGAATAGCATCCTACCAATGACAACCATGGGTTAAAAAAAGAACTTCTGCAGCTCTTTTTCACCATTAAGTACTTCCTTCCAATGACAACACAATGTTAAAATCATGGCTTTTTCAGTTCTTTTTTTGCTGGGTTGTTTTAAATTAAATAAAGTACTTTTCTTTTTTAATATGATTAATTTTGTTCATTTCAGAAAGAAAGCAACGTATTTATACTAAATTATAAATAGTTTCTTGTATTGTGCTTAAAAAATAAATGTGTTTATCTTAATTAAGCAGTATTCTATAATTTGTATTATAAAACAAAGTAACATTCTACTTTTCTTGTTCCAAAAAAACTAAAAATTTATTGCATCGGCCTATATTGTCACAAATCATAATTCTTATTAAAAAACTATAAGTAAAAGAAAAAATGATAAAAAAATAACAAAAATATTTGTAAATAATGCTGTATTCAGATATTTTTACTATAAAACTGCCATTTACTTAAAAAAATAGCAATAAATTTTAAAATTTTGTGTCAATTTTTACAATTGGAAATTTTTTTGCTTTTGATATGCACACAAACAATATTTTTCTCGTTTTTTCGAAAAGAAAGAAAATTACATCTTCTAAGGTACAAATGTTTGTTAGTACCCAAATGTGTTAACAATGTTATGAAATTAGTTTTGTTCTAAATTTATTACTTTAAAAAATAATTCAACATTTAGGATAACTTTAATTTTGTTGCTTATGTTCTGCACAGCACTGTATGTATAAAAACCGATTTTTCTGACTTTGTGGCTTTAAAAATATTTAAAGGTATTCGTCTGAACCAATTTAAAATTTTCAAACGACATTAGTAAAGCTATGATCAAATTTGTCAAATATTTGACCAAATTTGCGTGACCTCTAAATCACAAAAAAAAAAAATTTTTACCGTTGTATGAACTTCGAAATGTTTTGTAATAGAAACCAGCGTCAAACAAGGTTCGGTAAAATATCAGTTATGATTAATAATAAAAACATTTTTTCCATTAAAATGGAGAAGTTTAAAAATATTTTATGTAGTGGTTACATCATTTTGGTCAAATATTAGACTAGTCTGAATATTAGTGAAAGGTCAATGTGCCAGCTTAAAAATCAATCAATTCTTTAAATCGTTAACATTTCGTTTTATTAATTAAACATTTCTTTTATTTTTACAAAAACTCTATCAAATCTCCGTTATTGCAAAGCAATTACATTTACTTTAAAGGAATTTAATTCATTTACATTTATTACCAGGTAATTTAATTGAAAATATACAATATACTCGTATATATGTAAATGACGTCAGTTGTATTGTATTAAAAATTAATGAACCAAACAATAAGGAACTTAAATTTAATTACTTTCTTAAACCAATAAAATGACCACAAAATAATAAAATTAAACGTTTAACAAATTAAACGAAATTCTACATTTGGCGAAATTAACCCAAATACTTAATAAACCAAATTTTTACAACCGTATTAAGTATTAATTTTAACTAAAAATAAAAACAACTTTCTTAAGTTTTAAATAGTATAAAAAATATTAAATTAACGTTTTGATGAGTATAAGTTACAGCCTGTGGAGAGGGAGTTTTTAAAAATACATACATATATAAATATGGTTGAAATTTACACGCATTAATTTTAAGATTTTTGTTTGTTTTTTGCGTTGAAAAAAAAAAAAAAAAAACGGCCTCAATATGTCGTAAATAAGAATTTAAATTAATTTTCTTTTATTGTTTGTATTGTAAACAATTTTTTTGTGGGTGTTAAGCAACGAAGATTTTTTCACATTTAAGTTGATGTCATCTTAAACTTAAAAATAAAGAAGATGAAATTCACAAAAATCACGTAAAAACATTAAATATTCACAAATGTTTATAATACAAAACTAATTTTGGTTTTAATGGATATTCTCAAAGAAGAAATTAACTTTTAAGGAAACATTAGAGAACAGAGCTTTAAGATTAATGAATGATTGTTATTGTTTGTTTGCTTAAGTGCTGAAAATAACAGTTATTAATAATTACCACTTTTGTATTTGTTTTTTTTTCATATTTTATCATAATTATCTTTATTTTTGTTTTGTTCAACTCCACCCAAAAATTTTATATTTATTAGCTGTTTTTTATTTTATTTATTGTAACTGTTGTCTGAAAGAAAAAGTCATTGTACTTTTTCAATAAAACAAAGAAATTAACTAAAATAAAGTTATAAGAAACTAAAAGCAAAATGAAGAAGACTAAAAATATCAAACAATTAGCAAATTAATGGTAAAAATAGTAAAAGTAAGGCTGAGTAAAAAAATAATGAACTAAAAATTTTATAAAAACAAAGAATCAAAGTAATTTAAAAGAAAATGTTATTCTTAATTAAAGAGAACTCTTTTGTTTATAATTAGTTTATATCTGTATAATACTAAAGAAAATTCTTATCAGTTTCATATCCTTTAAAAACTCTCAAACAATTTTATTTCTAAAGCTTTTAAAAAATTATAATTAACCTTTTTTTTAAATTATTATTTAAGGTTATAAAATTAAATAAACCTCAAGTAAATAAATTTGTGTCATATAATTAAAGTACTTAATTATTTGTTGTTAATTTTATATATTTCAACTCAATGGAAGATGAAACAATAAATTTAATTAACTTTTATATTGTTAAAATTTATCTCATTGGGTTCTTTCATTAAATTTAAAACAATTATTTTAAATTATTTATATTTATTGTTGGCAAAAAGGAAGTAACGATATATTTTGTTTGTTTTTAAATACAATGAAGATAAAAGACAAACAGGGAGAAGATACTTTTGTAGTCATGTTTATGACTAAATTTACCAAAGAAATATACTTGAACACGTTTAAAACAACAACAAAATCCAGTTTAAATATATTCCCAAAAATAATGAGTCATTTTTAAACAAGAGAAGTAAAAAAATGTTTTTTTTTTTTTTGAGACGAAATTTATGTGTTTTGAATATTTAAATTTTTGTGTATTAACAAAATTTATATAATTTTTGAATGAATCAAGTTCAAAACCAAAATAAGCTAAATCTTTTGTTGTTTAAAATAAATAGCAAAAATGTTAAAGGTTTCAAACCATATCAAGAATTAAGACACGAAAAATTCTTGTTCTTTACATTTTATTTTTTGTCAAATATGTATGTACATTAGGGCAATAACTTTTTCACATTTTTTTTTGCAAATATCAAAATGGCTCTACCAAAAAAAATGGTATTACTTTTTCGCGGTTGTCAAAAAAGTTCACCCACAAAACGTGTTAAAGTTTGGAAATCAATAATCGCAATGTAACAGCGAAGCAACGTATGTACACAAGGTGGTATTAAAGTAGTACAGAACATTTATCCATTATGCAAAACAATGTCCACGTTCAACTTGAAGTTTATCAGCCGTATTCACAAAAACTTAACACAGCTTTACTAACCATTTATAAGCAAAATTCCTTAAAGTTGTATTCAAAAACGTTGATTTGCTTACTATACCTTTGGTAAAGCCTTGTAAACTTTAAAAATTTTAATAATGGTTCGACCCTACTTTAAGACCATATTTTAAAATTATTTCCGTTACATTTTTCAAGAAAAAAAAAAAATAATGATACATTTTTTTTATTAATTTTGACAAAAACGACGTATTTTAAAATGTCCGAATGTTAAAATATATATTCTGAAACATTTTTTAATAAAATAAAAAATGTTTCAGAATATGTAGTTAAAAACGTATTAAATGAATTCCGGGACAGAATAATATTTTCTGTAATTATTTTTAAACTATATACATATTTTAAACTATTTTAATTAAAATCATATACATAAACAAGAAAAAGTATATTTTGTGTGCTTTTGGATTAAAATATCATCATTCCGGCTGCCGGCATGTCAACCCAATGTTCGCCACAATCGTATATTTTTAACATTTTCAATATTTGTTGTTTCCACGTAAATCAAAATAATACATTAATATATATACGTCTTAGATTAAGGTGTAATTAATCTATCGTATCAACTCCGGGTTAAAATTTATGCAATTTAACAGAAAAAAACGATAAAAATAGTAAAATTTTATCAAAATTTGAACAAAAATGATGTAAACAAAACAAAATATGAAATAGTGATGCTGATTTTATCACAGAATATTCGTTATTCGGATACATATAATTACATCAAACAAAGATTAAATAAAATTATTTCTTTTATACATTAGTATATTTATATAAGCAAAAGAAAGGTTTTTTCCAAAATAAAAAAACTTGTATATCATCAAAAACTTACTAGAACATCAAAAATAATAATATAATAAAACAGTTAACGAATAATTTATTCTTACTGCTAACGACACTAACAATAAGAATGGGAGATAAACTGAGAAGGGTTGCCTACATAAACAAAAATCAGTTTATTAGTTAATTTAGATAGTAAATAGCAAAGAGTAACAAGAGACGAAACTAATTGTCAAAAACCTAAGTCGGTTGTCAAAAACCTAACTCATGCAACAACAAAATACATGTAATCAAATACATTTTGTTGTTGTCAAAAGAAAATAAAACACATTTTTGTTTACAAAACAACAATTTTGTTTAAATGTCAATCGAGAATTTCGTCTCTATTGCTACTCTATGGTAAATAGTTTTTTGAATACGATTTTCTTAATAAATACATTAAGAGCCCAATTGTGTATTTTTTTGAATACGGCTGTATGTCTTTTAATAATTAAAAACAACATTTTTCACTTTACTATTTTACTTTATTAATAAAATATTTACAATTTTTTATTTAAATGTATGCACTTTTTTTGGGGAGGTTTTAAACATTTTTTTTGTGGGTAAGGTTTTTATTAGAAAATGACAAAAAAAAAAAAAATTGTTTTCGTAAATAATACAACATTCGCCATCGCGTGGTGCTAGGGCCAAAATTTGGTTATATCCCTAATGTACATTAAACTGCACTAAAATTTACCAATTTTTGAATTTTGACCGTAACTTCCTCCAGAATTTTTCTTTGGATTGCAAAAACATATTGTGTGAAATATTAGTAAGATCGGATATGCCGCATCGGACCTGAAGTCTTTTTTGCAGTTTTTAGAAAAATTTAGCTATTAAATATTTTGTTTTGCACCTAAATGTTATTAAGTTGTAATCTATAACACTAAACAAAATATTTATACCTATAACATAATATTTTCAAGGTTATAGAAACTCAAATTCATTATGTCTACCTGTGATCAAATGTAAATTGATAATTTCAACATTTGATGTATTACAGATCTGTGATAATGGAGGAGAAAATTAATTAATGTCCCAAAAATTATTCCTTTGCTTCAAAGATAATTTGTAATAATTTGTTCTACCATCTAAGTGTCGGCCCAGAACACCGGAGGCAGCGACATTTGCACACAAATTTGTCAGATGAACTACGCTATGGTCTAAAATTTATTTTATTTTCAGAGCGATACTTCTTATTCTCTTGAATTTTCTCTCATACACACCTCTCACTTAGCCTAGTTTTTTTTTTTTTTTTTGTAAACAAAAACTGTAAAGTGTTGCATACACTTAAAAATAAAATTATAAAATAAAACAATAGAATTTGATGTTACATAATTACTGCATATTTAAAAATGTTTGATTTAACAATAATGTTAAAAATCATTATTTATTTAAATAAAAAATCAAAACCAACAATATCATAATTTGTATAAGTAAAAAATTGTATTATTTTAAACATTTTTAGTTATTTCAAACAAAAATTTTCTCGTAAAATTAAATATTTTTTGGATTAAACTTTAGAAATTATATAGTATTTAAATAGTTTCTTCTTTAATTCAAAACTAATTAAACTTGTTAACAAATATTTAACTTTGAATTTAATATATTCTGGGTCAAATTTTTCGAGAGAGAAAAATTAGTGTCGCTGTCTACCTTATTCTGGGCCGATTCTAACTTATGTACTTGTCATTCGAATAAAAATAATTCATTAAATCAAAGGATTTTTTTTTTACTTTTTTCGAATCAAAAATTGTCAATAAAAAAACAAATACAATTAATTTTGAGATTTTTTAATATTTCTACATATTTCGTAAAAGAGTATTTTCACTAATTTGTGAATAATTTAAAAAAAATTATATATACATTTATTTTAATGAGATGATGATGATCAAGAAATTATTATTTTTTTTAATTTATGTTTAATGCACATACTAGCTAATACACAATTTGACTCTTAAAGTATTTATTAAGAAAACCGTATTCAAGAAACTATTTACTATCTATATTAACTAATAAACTGTTTTTTGTTTATGTAGGCAACCCTTCTCAGTTTCTCTGTCATTCTTATTGCCAGTGTTGTTAGTAGTAAGAATAAATTATTCGTTAACTGGTTTATTTCATTATTATACGTTTTTCATAATAAATAAGTTTTTTATTTTGAAAAAAACCTTTATTTTATTTATGTAAATATAGAATTTTGTATAAAATAAATAATTTTATTTAATTTTTGTTGGATTTAATTATAGATATCTGTGATCAATGGTCTTCCACTATAAGATATAGTAAGAAAATCATGATTTTTGAACACAACTTTAGGGAATTTTTTTAACAATATTTAGAAAAGCTGTGTTAAGTTTTTATTATGCGTTTGTGCTGATGTTTGTAACACCCAAAAATATTGGTCTAAGACCCACATTAATTTATACCAATCGGCTTAGAATAACTTTTTGAATCGATTTAACGATGTCCGTCCGTCTATATAAACCTTGTAATCAAACTACAGGTCGGAATTTTGAACAAAAATTTATGAAATTTTGAACACAAGCACACAGTTCAGGGACGAAACCTATTGAAATTGGTTATGATCGGTCCATGATTTTTACCATAGCTCCCATAAAAGGCCCTCTTTCGGGAATCATAATATTTTTTTTTATTTTTGCAAAAACTAGAGTCAATGAAAGAAAGTGAATTAGAGGGTTCACACTTCATAATAACGTGCTTCCGAATTGACTGAGATATCTTTTGCCACAGAAAAAAAAAGTATTTTGTAAACTTGTACTATTTAGTTAAAGTATTCTTTAAAATCATTATTATATACAGACAAATTTTTTATATTGTATTGGTACTTTTTTCGAGATTATTAATGAATACAACATTTTATTTTTAATTTTATTTTGAATTGTATGGCTATTTATAAATAATTTTTCAAAAGGTGTTTTTTTAACAATAAAAAATTTTTCTTGTCATTTATGGTCCTTATCTTAAACTTATTTTTTCATTATAATTCATTAGTCAATAAGTTTAAAATATAGTTAATATTTTCTTAATTGCCAGTAGAAAACCACAAAATTCCTTTCATATACAATTACATTTTAAAGAAATCCTTTTTCCCTCCTTTAAAAACCTTTATACAATTCTGAGAATTTCTTTTCTTTTTTAATTTACTTGCATGCCCTTCACGCCAAAGTAAATAAAGGCGAGAAAAAAATTGAAACCATAATTAATCTTCTCGTTTTTTTTTTTAACTTATTTAAATTTTCACTTTCTTTTATAAACTCACATACGAACGTAAGTGTAATTATGGTGCAACCAACACCTACAACTTCTCTAAAGCCATCGTGTAACTGCAACCTTGTAATCTGAATAACTTGGAGAATTCTCATATTAACCCTTTGGGGATTTCAGACAAAGATTTATTTTATTGTGTGGCTATAGTCCCTCAACAAACTCTTTGTTAAATGTGTTAAATATGAATTTTACTTTAAGTACTTTAATATCGTGATGATAATGAATATGCACCAATGAACGTATATATGAGTAAAAAGAATTGTAAGTGGATTTATTTATTGTTTTAAATTAAATTTGCATACAACGTAATACATTCATACTCGTATATGTATGTTGAAGTAAGAGTATTGTTTTTTTTACATTACGTTCATTAGGTTAATTGTTTTAAGTAGTTGGCAATTGTTGATGTGAATATATTCATTATTATTTGCAAAAGGTTTTTACTGCATTTCTATGGTATATTATATGAGAATGACTGACTGATGCATGATTTGTTTGCTTTGTGGGGTATTTTACTTATTTTTTACTTTCATGTTGACAAGTACTGTCTGGATTACAATATTTTATTTATTACGAGTATTATTTAAGAATTATTTTTCATTTTCTTGACAATTTTCTAATAAGTTTTCTTAGGAATTTGAAAAAACAACTTTTCAATGTTACGATCTAGAGTTATTTAAGGAATGTTTCGCATGAGGCATATGAACGTTTTTGATTGTTAGTGAAAATACTTTTGAAATTAAGGGGGTAACTATTTACATGATGAAATTTATAAAATTTTCTACAAATTTTTTTTTTTCTACAAATTTTATTTAAAAAAAATTTTATTGAGCATTTTCCATAAAAATTATTATTATAAAAAATATTGAAAAATTTCTATAAAAAAATTATTGAACATTTCTTATAAAAAAAATATTGAAAATTTTTAATAAAAAAAAAAAATTATCAAAAATTTTCTTTAAAAAAATTTTATTGAAAATTTTCTCTAAGAAAAAAATGAAAATTTTCTATAAAAAAAAAATTATTAACAACTATAAAAAATTAACTATAAAAAATAACTGAAAATTTTTCTTAAAAAAATATCAAAACAAGAAAATTTCTATAAAAAGATAATTTTTTGAAAATTTTCTATATAAAAAAAATTATTGAAAATTTTGAACATTTCCTATAAAAAGAAAATTTATTGAAAATTTTCCAAAAAAGGAAATTTATTAAAAATTTTCCAAAAAAGGAAATTTATTAAAAATTTTTATAAAAAAAATTTGAAAATTTTCTATAAAAAAAAATATATATATATAAAATATAAAAAATACATTATTAAAAATTTTTCATAAACAAGATTATTGAAAACTACAAAAAAGAAAAAAACATTGAAAAATGTTCTATAAAAAGAAAAAAAAAAAAAAATATAAAAAATTATAAGAAAATTTCTATAAAAAGTAAATTTTTTGAAAATTTTCTATATATATAAAAAAAAAATGAAAATTTTCTATAAAAAAAATTATTGAACATTTCCTATAAAAAAAAATTATTAAACATTTTCTATAAAAAAAATTTATTGAAAATTTTTTACTAAAAAATTTATTGAAAATTTTTTACTAAAAATTTTATTGAAAATTTTCTATAAAAAAAAAATTTATTGAAAATTTTCTATAAAAAGAAAATTTATTAAAAATTTTCTATAAAAAGAAAATTTATTGAAAATTTTCTATAAAAAGAAAATTTATTGAAAATTTTCTATAAAGAGAAAATTTATTGAAAATTTTCTATAAAGAGAAAATTTATTGAAAATTTTCTATAAAAAGAAAATTTATTGAAAAAATTGTTTATAAAAAGAAAATTTAAATTTATTTTAAAATTTTATAAAAAGAGAATTTATCGAAACTTTCTATAAAAAAATGAAAATTTATCTAAAATTTTCCATAAAATACTTAATAATACATACTTCATATTTTTAAACAGAAATGTTCGGTGGAAATATCAGTTGCTAATAAAAATATGTAGTTACTTTCGTACTAACGTAATTCTGTGTAAAAAAAAATCCCAATGGCTGCCACAAGAAATGAATTTCCTCTTAAACTTCCATTTAAATTCCATCAAAAATTATCTTATTTAAAATTAACAAAACAAATTTTATTACCAAATTTCCCTCAAATTAAATTAAATTTTATTTTTCTTCAATAAAACATTTCAGACAATAAAAAAAATACATCTGCTTTAATCGAAGTGCACTCTTTAGAATATTTAAAACATTCTAGTCATGATTTTATTGGAAAAACAATTTCAATTGCATTTTATTTTATTTCTTTTTTTATTCAATACAATAATTACACCTGTTATTCATCTATGAATTTCCTTAAGTAATTTTTATAAACATTACGAGTATCAACTTGTACACAGTAGCGGTTAATATTTATAATGTTTTAAAAGCACTTTATTAAATATTCATAATGTAGAGTGCTTTTGAGTTTGTATCGAGGTACTACTTAAAGAGTAATAAAAAAAAAATAATACTTTAGAATTACAAACTACTTTTAAAAATACAGCTGGGAATAATTGCAGCGTTACATGTACACAAAGATAATTGTTGGAAACAACATGTTTGAAATTTTAATTTTTTTTTGTAGAAACAAATTTAATTCTATTACTTAACTAGAGGTGAAAACTATTTATTCTATATGTCAAAATAATTAAATTTTTATAAGCGAAAACAATAATTACTTATTGCTTTACAATATTCAAAATTAAAAAAAATAACAACTTTCGAAATTCTTTACAATGAACTTAACAGGAAATACATAGCAAAACTTTAAAAAAATTAAAGATTAACTTATCTAA
Organism: Protophormia terraenovae; assembly: GCA_951394005.1. NCBI lineage: Eukaryota > Metazoa > Arthropoda > Insecta > Diptera > Calliphoridae > Protophormia > Protophormia terraenovae. The sequence goes on along the minus strand of OX596076.1, from coordinate 87,313,024 downwards.
AGTTTAGTTAAAAAACCAAAAAAAAAAAAAATTAAACTAATCTTTATTTTGTTCTGGATAAATTGTTGTTCCTTAAAATAAATATAAAGATTTTCATATTTCTACTTACATTTTTCATTTATCCTTTATCTGTAATTATAAAAAAAAAGGAAATTTATGTTAATTTTAAAATTTATATTAAATTCAATGTCGTTTAATTTATTTTAGTTTAAAAAATATTTAGATATTATTTAAATCATCAAATACAAGTAAAAGCCTTTTAACGAATACATTTAAATGTGTATTCGTTGAGTTTTTTAAATAATTTATTAAAAGTTAAAATAGCAGCAATTAAATTAATACATGTAACAGAAAATAAATTAAGTCTGCACGCATTATAATTGAGGGAATTTAATATGTTTGCAACTGAAACAGAAATTCAATGGCGTAAAAGTTGAGGCATGAAATTAAAAACACTATTTATTTCGTTGTAGTTTTTAGAAGTTAAATTGCGTACATAGACTTTAGATTTTTGTAGTAGGGATATTCAGTAGAATTGGAAATAAAATATATTTGTATAAATTTTATTTTTTTTTCATAGTATTCTACAAGTGTCTAATATCTTTTTTATTGAATTCTTCATTAATTATATAATATGTATAATAAATTTAAAATATATTTGGATATAAATTTTAATTTGGTTATTTTCGTATTCCGAGAGGAGTATTGTCATAAACGGATTTTGTTTAGGCTATTGATCAGTCATTTATGAATAGATTTTGAAGATTGATACATTGCGCTATCAGTTATCTGGGTTCTTTGTGAGGTTAATTTCAACAGGTAGACGGTCAGAGGGACACAAATCGATTCAACTTCCAGACTTTTAATACTGACTAAATGATATTTGATGTAATTTCTTTAACAGCTGATACATTTTTCCATCAATTTGTTGATTAAACATTGATTAAAAGATATTGTTTTTGTAAATAAAATATTGTTTTCAGTTTACAAAAACACTTTATTTATGTTTATTTTTTGTTCTTTTGTTATATTTTGCAGAAAAAATTAACAAATTAATTATTCAATTCTACTTCAATTTTTTGTATATGTGAAAAGCTGTTTTTTTTTACATCTTACTACTGAAATATATTGTAGGTACTAGTATTTTTTCAACCATGTACAGAGTTGCACGGAGATGGGCATCGAAATTTCAATGTAATTTCAACTTAATTTCCGACGAAATCAAGAAAGTATCTAATTTCGCTCCGGTCTGAGTTAAATTGGTTATTTTATAAAATTCGCTTTTAAACAGTAAGATTCATTGGTGTATAGTCACCTGCCACTCTCAATTGGGTCAGCAATGAACGTATTGGCAATTGCCACTTTGCTGACTCTATAGTAAGCGGGAAGAAGACAAAAAGAAGATATCAAAAATTGTTAACTGAGTAATTGTAACTAGTAAAGTGATTGTGCGCGAAAAAAAGTTACACTTTGTAGCCGTTGAGGTGATTGTGTATGTAAAAAAAGGGTCACTTCGTACTTGTGGAAGTGCCTATTGTCACTTTATTGACCCTTCGGTAGTCGTGGAGGTGATTGTGTGTGCAAAAAAAGTTGCACATGTAGTCGTTGAGGTTGCAATAGACTTCCTCCTAGGACAAGCCCGTGCTTTCCAATCCCACCCCCACTCTTACCAAATAGTAAAGTATCAATCACCACCTCTATGCTTACCAAAGGGTCAATAAAGTATCAATCGCCACCTTCACGCTTAACGAAAAGTCAATAAAGTATCAATCGCTACCTTCACGCTTTCCGAAGGGTCAATGAAGTGTGCGATAGCCACCTCCACGCTTACCTAAAGGTCAATAAAGTATCAATCGCAACCTTCACGCTTTCCAAAGGGTCAATAAAGTATGCGATAGCCACCATCACGCTTACCAAAGAGTCGGTAAAGTATCATTTTCACAAAATGTGCGATAGTGGAGTAAAGAAAAAAAGGAACATATTTGAATGAGTTAGATAAGTAGACACAAATGAAGTTTCAGTAAATTTACACCAAAAAACTGCTGGGAATAGAATATGTACATTAGCACTGCGCACGAATAAAAGAATGCATATAATTTAAAATATTAAAATGAAACCAATGGGTTATTTTTTTTTTTTTTTTAAATTTTGTTTTGTTGAAGGCCATTATACATATTATAATTTTAAATTTAAAAGAATATTTGATTTTTTATTATTTTTTAATAAAATATTTAATATTTTCTGGAAAACCCTGAATAAAAGTTTTATTTTGTTTTTGGTTACTTTTTTGTTGGAATAGGTCTAATTCTGTTTAAAATCTAGATTGATTTTATTCATCTTAAAGGGGAATGTTAAAAATTTTATTATTTTTATGATTTAACTCAGATAAGTTTTAGATAATGTTATAGTTATTAATTTTAACCTAAATCTTAAAAATACTGTAACTTACAGATCAGCAAGTCCATACCGAAGTAAATTGATAAAATGTTCAGAATACTGTAGAGTAGTATAAAGTGGAAGAACAAATTATTTCGTATTATAATATTTATTTAAAGATCTCTGAATACCCCAAATCTTTACGCCTTAAGCTCAAATATCAAATATCTAACAACATTTATTTATCTGAGTTGATCTCTCTTTTTTTCTTTGCTTAAAGATCTTTTAAATGCGTATAATAACTAATAGCTCGTATGGTACTTAGAGCGTAAACTATGAAGAAAATAATTAACTTAAATTCAAGAAAAAAAGAAAACCTTCATATAATATGTTCAACAATAATTCTTTAGTAAAATGAAACGGTACGTGGTAATAGAAGATTATTTGAATATTTCAAAATTACGTGGTATGACTTAATTTTTAAATTTTTTGTTCTGTTTTTGATTGTTGTTAGAAATTGCAGTTGCCTTTAGGTTAATAGGAACACAAAACACAATCATATGATTAAAAGTTAGTGTTTACATTTACTAAATAAGAATTTTTAAAATTATTTTTAATTAAAAAAACGGTCACTATAAATTAATTTGGTGTGCAATTGTTGGTTTGTCTGTCTATTTAATTAATAAATATAAAATGAACTGTGATTGTGTCAGCCCCACCCTCAAACAAGAAAAAAAATGTTTGTTTGTCTGTAAGCGTATGACGTCGAGACCTTAATTTGATACTATTAATTTTTTTCTATTTAGTTTTTCTTTATTTTGTTTTAAAATAAATGGTATGTTCAAACCAAATTGGTGTAGAAAAAAACTGTATACCTTTTCAACATGCAAACCCATGTTTGTAATTAGAAAATTATATAGAATTCATATAGGTTTCCAAGTATGTTTGTTTGAGTTTGTGTTAGTAAGTTTTTCTTTCTGTAGACATTTTACAAAAAGTATTTGATATTGGATGTGTTGGCGTATTAGACTCGAGCTGTTATGTCTTCTTTTTATTGCTGTGGTGCTTTTTTTGGTGTCCCCAATTCTTTGGCACACTTCCGCTTGAATTGACCCAATCTTTGATAAAAGTTTTTTTTGTTTGTTTTGTATTCAAACATATTATATGTGCATTAAAAAGTTGGAAGTTATTTACATATGACGTAGTAAATAAATGTTGAGCATGTCAAAAAAAAGGGGGTTTGTCTTTTTTCCATTAACTTGTAGTTCATATTTAAATATTGTAAGAACGTATGTAATATATAAATAGAAGGACATTACGTGACCTAAATATAGGAAAAGTAATGGGAGAAGAAGATTTCAGCAGGTTATTTACCGCCAAATGTAATCGGAGTATTGGTTGGGTTTATAAACGAAGTTGTGGAACATTTTTTAAATAGTTTTTTTTTTGTATGTTGTGTATTGTTATTATTTAATATTTTATGTAAGAATTTTCTCTAAAAGTATTGAAATGAAATAAAATAAATATAATAAAATTATTTATAAGCAACATGTTGCTGAATAAGTTATTTAGTTTGACTTTATTTTTTAAAATTATTTAATATTTTTTTTGTTTTAAAAACTAATGTTAATATTCACTAAACATAATATTGCTAGACATGAACTGAGCATTATTATATGAAATTTTGTTTTCAACATGTTGCTAATTTTTTCATTTTTGATTGATTAAGAATTAAATATAAACTTATTACAGCATTCTTCTTAAAATTAATATATAATATCGTTGTTGTTAATAAATATTATTTAAATTAAAAGTTAATATTCGGTAAACATGATGTTGCTAGATACAAATTGAGTAAATGTTTTAAGTTTAATTGTTACAATAATGAAATCTTTTTGATTGATTAAGAATTTATTTTATGTTTTTAAATATCAAATTTCAAACATTTATTTTTTTTTTTTTTAGTTTTTGTTTGGATCTTGTTGTTTTGATCATGTTGTTTGATGCTTAAAAAAATTATTATTTTGACTAACGAATTCTTAAACTTCAAATACAAAATTTTTGCTAGACAAAATTTATTAAATTTTTTATTCTATTTTCAACATTTTGCTGAATATTGTAAATCTAAATTTCTTTTTTATGTATTGGTTTTTATTTATTTATTGCAAAGCTGTTTAAACCTAACATGTAATGTAAACTGCTCTCGAGCATAAGGAGTTTAGATTAGTTGCCTTTCTCGACATAAAGGAAGCCTTAAATAATGTGACTCCGGAGGCTATTAGAATGTCGCTCTAGGTCTACTCAGTACATGGAATACATCTAGTGGCCCTAGCGTAATTCCAGGAAAAACGGAATTTGTCCTCTTCCACAACCACGCCTAAATTGTGTTGAATTGAAGGTGTCAGATAGTGCGAAGTATCTTGGGATTATACTGGACTCCAAACTATCCTGGCTCCAGAATACACGGGCTAGAGCCTCAAAGGTCGGTATTGCCCTATATATGCGTAAAAAAGCCATTGGAAAATCCTGAGGAATAAATCACAGGAACACGAAATGTCTCTTCGACATGGTAGTTAAGCTCATACTTATGTATGGACTTTAATGAACCAGCTACCGGTGAAGCTTATGGCCAAACAGATCGCCATTATGTTGGCGACTATGCTCAGGACTACAGGAGAATGGGATGATAGAGGATATGGCCATGCGTCCGTTTTAGGTTTCTTTGACGACACACTTTGCAATATTGATTATTGCGTCCCTATAACTTTTCTTGACAGAGACTTCTCATTGTCAATCTGGACTGCTCCGAACTGGACTGCTGGTTCAGTGGAGGTTTACACTGATGGATCCAAATCTGTTGAAGGTGTTGGGGTGTCTATAATCCTTCATATAGAAAAAGTATTTCCTTCAAATTACCGGATCGCTGCAGTATTTTCCAAGCAGAGATCTCGGAAAGCGGTGAACTAGTTGATGTACTACAGGGTACTCGGTGTGGATATCCATATCTCTACGGACAGTCAAGCTGCGATAAAATCACTCTCCAGTTTCTTTTCGACAACTAGGAATACCGGACATATCCAAACGAGATGGCGAGGTTCAACCCTGGGATAGGGGCCACTCAAATACCCCGGGAAATCTTATTTCGGACGAACTAGCCAAAAACGGTACTCTTCTTCGACGTGAAGATACGGATCAACTGTTCGGAGTACCGCTTTCTTCCTGCAGATCAAGATAAATTGACAAATGCGTCCACATGTTCAACATCGGCGCAAATATGACCCCATTATGATTTCGGTCAAAAACTCATCTTGGGACTACCAAGGCACCGTTTGCGTATTCTATTATCCGTTGTCACAGGGCACTGGATTGCGGGTGTGCATGTTAAGAAAATAGGGCTCCCTTTTAACGACTACTGTAAGAGTTGCGACGATGAGGATGAAATAGTGGAGCATTTTCTATGCCACTGTCCAATTCTCAATGAAATAAGGACTGGCAAATTTAGTAGTACGTTTGTGAATGTATCATATTAGATCTGTTATCGATATCAGAGCTATCAACTCCTTCATACATAACATAATTCAGTTTGATTAGAGTTTATTAAACTTTTCGTAAAATTAAAAAAAAAAAAAAAAAACATATTTCTATACTCATAGTAACTAAATATTAACTGAGATTTTTTTCCAACAAATTTCTGGATACTTTCAAATAAACTACTTTTTGTTTTTAATTTGCTAAAAATGTTTAACCAAAATTTCCTATTTTTCAATTTCCATGACGCATTATGTCGATAGAAATTAAATACGATTGTTTTATTAAAGACATTGTTGGCAACATGATACCGCTATAATCAACAATAGAATACTTTTTTTTTTTTAATAATTTCATTTAATAAATTACTTTCTGTTTAAAACTAATTTTATTGTTCTGTGGGCAACTTTGTTGCTATTCTTAAATTTTTTTATTGTTACATATGATTTTCTTGGCAATATGACTGCTGTATATTTTCAATAGTCACTTTTTAATTAATTCTACGTTGGAAACAAATGCCAACTAAGAATCATTCATAAAGTATATATTTTCTGGGTCTTGATTAGATTCTGAGTCGATCTAGCTATCTTATATAAGGTTAATAAACAAAAAGTTATGGGCAAAATACTAGACACAGGGTGTCCGTTGTAGCTTCATTTCATACCTTTCTGCTGATATCTCTTAAACAAAAGCATATACGATAACGAAAATTTGTACAGATAGTTCGAGGGTCGATATAAACTTGGAAGCCCAAAAATGGGCGTGATCCGCCTACTTTACAGTCCACATATAAAATTCGCGCTTCTTAAAATTATTTTCTTTTTATTTAAACTCATGTCAATATTCTGTATGCAACATTTTGCTTAGAGCAAACTTCGTATGTTTATTTTGAAATAATTAATAATATATTATTTCTTCCCCATTAATATAAAAATTGCAAAAATCAAAACTTTTTCCTTAACAAAACCTCTATCCTAGCAACATACATATGTAGTTTAAAATTTTGTTTTGCAACATGATGCTTAACTCTTCGTATAAATAAAAACGGTTCAGTTTGTGTAATGAATTCATTTCAACAATTCTTTTTTGATTCAAACTAATGTCAACATTCTGTGTGCAACATGTTGCTAAGAGCAAACTTTATATAATTAAATAATGTAATATTTATATTTTTTCCATTAAAATAAAAATTTCAAAAATCAAAAGTTTTTCTTGAACAAAAGTTCAATTCCACCAACATATTATTCATATTAAACATGTTTCTAATACCTTTAAACTAAATTATCATAAAAATGCGACAGTTATGATTATTTATTCATACATTTTTTTATTCATATGTATATTATTATAAAATTCAAATATATAACATTATTTTCACTCCATTAAAATTTATTAACTAAACATGCTGTTTACTTCTTTCTTTAAATCTGCAGTTTTTTACATAAACCAACAAAATATTAAACAATATCCTCATTCATTTAATGGCATGCAAAGCAACATTAAATGTTTAAAAGTCAGCAACACAAAAAAATACTAAAGATTTTTGAATTTTTAATTAAAAATGCGAGCAGTTATTTTTTTATACAACTTCTTATAAAATCAAATTACAGCGTGTTTAATAAAATAAATTATGTATTGTTTTAGTTTGATGTTTAACAAATTGTTCTGCTTGAATTGCCAAATAAAACATGAAGACATTAATAACTAAACAAAATATCAACAACAACAAAATTTTCATTGTAATTTAAGAAAACTAACACAGCTAGCAACAATATCTAGCAACATTTAGTTACCAGTAGCAACAAAAACAACAGTAAATAATAGACATTTAAACATATGGTATGGCAAACATGAGCCACAAAGTCATAAACCGTTGGATGTTAGTGATTGTTTAGATGGTTGGTTGGTTGGTGCTTTGATTGTGCTGCTGCTATTTTTATTGTTATTAAAAAATAAATAATTATATTTCCTTATTAATAAAATACAGCAACATACATATTAATCAATATATGTATATAATTATAATTGTTTATAAAAACAAATAAAATACATAAATACAACATTCATAATAAATTTTTTCAAACATGAAGATATCTGTCAACGTATGTGTAAAAGAATTGTTTAATAAAATTTATGAGTTTTAATTAATTAAACAAACATTGTATTTGGTTAAACAATTGACGTCAACATGTTGCTGACTGTTTAAAATAATTAGGATTTGAAAATGAGTTCTAACAAAAATATGTATATTAATTTTATTATGAAATATTAAAAATATTCTGGAGAAAAATTGGATTTTATTTTAAAGCTTAATAGTTCAATAAACATGATGTTGCAGTCAAATCATTAGCAATTGAGGTCAAACAACTTAAATTTTTTTTTAAAAAAGATTTAGATTTTGTTAAGAATTAATTAAAATTTAAATTAAATCACTCTTTTAAATACTGATCAATCATAATAATATCATTCATATAATGATCCTCAAATATTTTGCTTTTAGGCTGAAAATGAACAAGTGTGTGTTTAAACCGCTATATATTACATGACTTTAATAGTTAATTGACCTTTAACAAACAACTCAATTTGTTAAACGCACTACAAATTATTTATTATTATTTTTTTATTTTTTTTTATTAAAGTTTTTAAAAATTTCACATTCAAGTTCATGGTTAAGTGTGTTTTTAATTTCAATTTGCAATATGTATTGAAAGAAAAAACTTTAAAACAAACAACTATTTGGTATCCTTAACCTTGTCTTGTTGTAAGTTTTGTTGAAATTAATGACTGACTGATATTTTCAAACGTTTTGTTATGATTTTTTGTTGCTTGTGGTTTTTTTTTTAAGTACTTTACCATTATTCCAACAATTTTAAGTATTTTCTATAGCTTATACAAAATTTTAGATATTTTTCTTTTTATTTTCTATAGTTTTTACAAATTTAAGGTATTTTTTTTTCTGCTATAGTTGTTGGGTTTTGTTGCCAATCAATACAAAACCATTTACTTTTATTGTTCTTTGTTTCTTTGGCATTATTCCTTTTTTATTTTTGTTCATGCTTTCAACTAACAACAAGGACGAGTTGTTCGTTTAAGGGTTCCTTTGTAGTTTTTATTTTTTTTTTCTCATTTTCCTTCGTTTAAGAACTTTTACTTTATATAAGTATGCAGTTAAATTATTTTCTGTTTTTTTTTTTTAGCAATTTGGATTTATTTCACAAAAAATTGGAGGTTTGCCAAATTGTTTGATATGTATGCCATGTTGAAATTTTTAAAGTAAAGCATTTATAGGATATTTTGTTCGGTCTTAGGAAAATAATTTTACACATTTTTGAAGAATGATTTTATTATTTAATATTAAATAATAAAAAATTTGTTTATCAAAAATTTTTTTATCTTCTAGCAAAACAAAATCCCTTGGGAAAAATTTTTAAATATTTTTCTCACAACATGGTCAAAATTACGATTTTTTTTTGACACTCATTTCGATTAAAAAATCGAAACTTTTTTTGAACCAAATGTAGTCGCTGGTAGGGAACTAAAGACCAATATTTTCCAATATTCGAAATCTCAAAAAAGCACTTTCTCGGGATACTTTAATGAACATACGTCTTAATTAAATTTTCAAAATTGTATTTTTTTATAGTTTTTAGGTTAAGTTCACCATATTTCTCAATATGTTGATACACAGGCTTTTTGATAAATTATATTTGTTATATAAAAACTTAAGTTAACAAATGTATTAAAGTTTAAACTAATTTTAGAAAAATTTAACTTAAATTATTGGACATTATTTATAAATATATTTAAAATTTTATTTTTTATTATTATTCCAAAAGCGCCTAAACATGTTGCTGGCAACTATTTTTATATGATAAAACCTTTTTACAATTTACCATTTAATAAACAAATTAAATAGTAAACGAAAAAGAATAGAACAGACAAATTTACAAATGTTTCTTCAACATGTTGTCAAGAAAATATATGATTATTTTAAAAATTCGTTAAATATACGAATTTATTTATTTTATTTAGTTATTTGTAATTCTATACAAAAGACTTAAAGTCTTATATTGCAGCATAGAATAGAATTAAGATAATATTGTTTATTAAAACTTTTATTTAATTAAATTGAGTTTAACATAACAATTTCAACGATTTCCAAATTTCTACATGTTTTCAAACAAGAATCTTACAAATTTTTACATGTTTACATGTTTGTTAACAATTATTCATAAAATATTTAAATATTTGTAATTAATATCAAAATTTCAATTAATTATGAATGTTTAGCAACATGTTGCTAACAAAAATTTTTAATAATTGTATTTAATACATTAAAATTTATAATTCTATAACTTTATACAAATTTAAGAATACCTATTTTTAATGAACATCAACATGTTGCTAGCAACATATTCTTTAAAGGAAATTTCTGATTTTTTCTTTACAATCTGATAAAATAAAACACAATTAAATATAAATGAACGAAATAATTTTTTTTCTCGTCTCAACTGCATCATTAGCACATCAAAGTCGGTTTTGTTTTTTGCTTTGTATCTAGTCTATACGTATTAAGATGTCATAAATCACAGCAATATACAAAACATTCAAACGTAAGAATTAATATACAACCCATATTGTTATATAAATCAAAATATTTATGATTTAATAATTGAACTGAAAAGTAAAAAATAAAAAAATATATATAGAAAAATGGCAACATGCATGAACAAACGTACTAGTATGCTGAAAATTACAACATGATGACGACCTCTTTCTTGTCTATATATTTTTTTGTGCGATGTTGCTTTGTATAGAACAATAATAAAAAAACAATTTTTTTTTCATGGAAAAAAAAAATTGAAAAAAACTATAACACAAGCTGAATTGAAATACAATTTATTAAATTAATAATATAACAATGTATTGAGAAATTCTAAAAAAAATAGAATACAATAAAACAGAAGAAATTAAATGAATAAATAAATTCTATAATGCATTTCACATGCCATTTTTAATATTTAACATGTTTATAAATTAAAAATTAAACAATTGTATTTAATCCATTGACTTAAAATTATTTTTGTTGAGTTTTCTAATGCCAACAAAGTTTAATGCATAACAAATGTTATTATTGTATACATTTCTTAACATATTTTGATTAGAATAATTGATGAACTCCATCAACTTTCTTTTTTCACATATTGCAAAAATTTCAAATTTTATTACTTTTATGTTATAAATATTGAATGAATGAATAATATTCTTATTATTATTTTTTCTATTATAATTCTTTTGTTAGCAACTAAAAACATATTTGCATTCATACATTTTTGTAAAATGCTTAAGAATTTTGTGGGTCAATGTCTAAGTTTATTGCTACTAAAATTATGATAAATAGAGAAAATAAAAAAAAAACTACTAAGTAATCGTAAATATAAAAGAATTTAAATAGTTGCCTTGTTTATTCACACAAAAAAAAAAAAAAAAAATTATGGTAACCAAATGCTGAGAGAAAATCAACCGCAAATTCTACTTTAAGATTTTCATATTTAAATGTTAATTAAAAAATTAAATAAATAAATATTGATAGCCAGTTGAAGGGTGTTAAACCTTAAGAAATAATAATAATAAAAAATTGCTTATATTCATAGTGATTTCAGGTTAAGAAAAATAAATAAAGTCTTTGTTTATTTGTTATTTTAACGGAATTATTAAATCCGAAAGATATTTTTAATAATATCAAAAGAGACTGAATAATGAAAAGCTTTAAGAGCTGTAATATGTAGTTTTAATTTAACATGTTGCCAAGGAGATTTTTTAAAATAACAATCTTTATTTTGTAAGTTTTAAAAGTATAATTAAAATTTATAATGCACTAATAGTTGATGTCAAAAAATATTTAGTTAACATTGTACCAAAAATTCTTTAATTTAAACAAATTGTTTAATAAAGTTACTTTTTAACTAAAATATATATGTTTATACATTTACCAACAAGTTGCCAAAATATTTTTTTAAATATTGAGAAATTCGAAGATTATATATTTAATAAATTTATAAAAATATAAATTACAAATTGTTTTCTTGTACCTCAACAAGTTGCTATCAATATTTTTGACAATTATTTCAAATCAATAATCATATTCTGATAATTAAAATAAAAAAACACTCCACAAAATTTTGAATATGTAAAATCTCTATGTGTTTCTCAACATTTTGTTCACAACATTTTAAATGCACCCAATATGTATATTCTACTTTTTATTATTTTATTTATTTTATTTTTATTTAAAAATGATATTAAATTTAAGAATTAATTTTTGTTTTTCAACATGTTGCTAGAAATATTAAATTAATATTTTGTATGCAAACTTTGTTTGTTTACTATTATTAGAAAATTTAACGTGCATTAAATTATTAAGAAATTTTGAAAATATACTTGTCAACATGTTGCTAATAATACCTAATATTCTTAAATTATTTTTTTTATCGAAGCCTTTAATTACTTAAACATTGCCATCAACATTAAGTTAATACTTATATTGTTTAAATCAATAAATTTAATATATTCTGGTTTAAACTTCGTATACACAAAATGTTTCTCTACATTTTGATAACAACATACATACTCAACAAGAATTGTGTAAACTATTTTTTATAAAATTTTCTTTTGTATCTTGTAGTTGTAGTAGTTGATTAAAACTTTTTAAAAAATAAAGTTATTCTATCATTATAAAACATTCTAATGTCTAAAAATATGTTTCCAGTTATTTTCCTATCTCGGCATACCGTTTTTTAACTCGAAGAAATGTTTAGCAACAAGTTTCTATAACAAATTTCTCTTAATCTTAGAAAATTTATAAATTCATATTTTTTTTCATAAACTTTTATTTTCATATTAAGTCGAAGTTCACACACAGCAATTTTTCTTGCCGCAATTCTGACTTCGTTGGTGAGAGAGGTAAAGAGAATGTAAATGTTTAGCATTCCCTTCTTTTCTCTCTCCTATAAACGTAAAACTGCTGTGTGTGAACCCCGACTTTCTGTGGATTATCATATGCTGTTCAACATAACATAAACTAGTGCAAATGTTTATATGTTTCATAATATGCTGATAACTAACAAACTCTTAAATTTACGTTTAAAAAAAGTATTATTTTTTTTTTTTTATCAAAACTATAAATGTAAAAAAAATTTTCCAACGCGTGGCTCTCAATATTAAAAAAATATATATTTTTAAACATACACTTATTTTTAATTTATTAGATAAGTAATAGTTTCTTCTTGTATCTCAACATGTTGCAAGTAACATAAAATTTTTCAATTCTTATATTTTGCATCCAATTAGACTTGATTGTGAAAAAATAATATATGAATTTTTTGCATTCATAGTAAAATATTTGACCAAAATGACGTATATATGGGAAAATATGGGAACATATTTTTAATTTATCATTAATCATAGCTAACATTTTATCGAATCTTGTTTGAGCGGCAAATTTTTTACTATTTTTTTTTTTTTTTTGTAAAATTAGTGGTAACGCAAATTTGTTCAAATATTTGACTAATGTGAACATAGCTTAACATATTTTTCCATGTTTCTCTATATGTTCTAGATAAATTTTATATTCAATAGATATTTAAATAAAACATTACAATTAATTTCTAAATTTATATATAAAAATGTGTTTAATGGTTATCAACATGTTGCCAGTAACAATTGTTAATTAGTATTGTTTTTTTTTTAAATTTTGCTATATAAACTATCTTATAAAAATGTGGGAAATGTTTTCAAAGTCACATGTTTTACCGATCATTAGAGATAAATTTTAAAGATTTGTCATCTGTGTAATTGTTTTTGACACTTCATTGAAAATTGTTTGATATATTTTCCAGAGATATTACCATTATAACTTAATCCTTATGGGCTATCAGATAATTTTCAGAATTTTTGTAAAGATTTAGTTTTAATTTATGATGTTGCGAGCAACACAATTAAGTCATTCGACATCTCTTCCTGTAAACGTAAAATCCAGATATAAATAAAAAAATCCAATAACAATTAAAAATCGTTTGCTTTTTTTTTTTAAATCTCTTTTCTTATATTCTAGTTTTTTTCCTAAATAAAATAAGCAGATCTCTCTTTTGTAAACATATTGTTATTTTTCTCCTCTGCAACTTGTTTATACATATTTATTATTCAATATGTTACTAGGAAGTTATTATTATATTTTTGTTCATTTGATGGAATTTGAATATAAATACAAATTCATCATAATCAATATTAAAAAATATTAAATAATTAATTCATTATAATGATGGCATAATAATTATTTAATATACATAATGAAAATAAAATTATATATGCAGTAGCAATATTGAAAAAAAAAGTACCAAGAAATTTAATATGCAAAACAAAACCAGTAATAACTACAAAAATATGCATAAGAAATATTAAATAAAATAGTTATAATAAAGATTAAATTACTTTAACTTAATTTACTAACAACACTTTATAATCTTTATTCTTGTAGCTCTTTAACGTTTGCTAAATAATCATTGTAACATCCATATAACCTTTAAAGTCAATTTTTTTTTATTTATTTTATTCTTGCAATATTCTTTCAAGATTAAATTACAATTATACCATATTTATCTATAGATTGTGTTTTGTTTTTTTTTTTTTTTTTTTTACTTCTAAAGTTGTTTTTGCTTTTGTTTTATATAAAATACTTAGATCAAGGTTTTCTTTCACTTTGTATAAGATGAGATTCAAAATACTAAATATCATGGTGATGATGATGGTGGCTGTGCTTAAGATGTTGCTGATACTTAATTATGATGAAGCCCAGCCAGCCAAAACCATCATCATCATCATTATTGTCTTGTTAGCCAAAGGCGACATAAAGACTTTGTCATTTTTCTTTCTATACATTTTGATTTTTGTTTGTTTTTTGCTTTAAGTTTTTCATTGAAAAAAGTTTATGGGGTTTCATTTTTCAATAAATTTATAAATTTAATTAATATTATTGTTACAGGCTATTTTTTAACTATTAATATAGAAAAAAAAGGAATTATGTAATAATATTGAATTAAATTTCTTTTTGTTTTTTTTTTTTTTTTATTGAAAAGGCCCAGCTAATATTTGTTAACATTTAGTTTATTGTTTGATAAAATATTATTATAAAAATATTTGTCTTTTCTTTTTTGTAAAATAGTTTGTCATTTTTATTAATGTTTAGGCAATTTATGTTGTAAACATTTTATTGAATATTCATGCAAAATCTTAGCAGATTGGTGTTGACATTTTATTATTAATTAAGTCATTTATAATGATCGTTTTTGCTGTGTCAATGAATATTTTTTATTCATTTTTCTATAAATATTATATATCTACCATGTATAGTTCAGAAGTTATTAGCAATTAAACAAGTACACCTTTATTAAATTAATAGCCTTTTTTAGTTTTTTAACCAGTCATAGTTTATGACCGGAAAGGGACATGAGTCTAAAATTCATGAACATTGCTTAACCAACGATTGTGCAAACGTTCCTTTGTAAAACACAATAATAAATTCTCAAACATCCCTCTCGCTCACATGAATCATTTTTTTATTAATTCATTCATTAATAAATATTTTGTATTAATATTAATAGATTTTTACCTCTTAAACATTGTTTTTTTATAATATTTTTATATTTATACACACATGCCAATTTAGTGACTCCTGTATGTGTTAGAAAAAATTGAGTCACCTAAAATAATATTTTTTAAAAGTCTATCTAATATCGACATATGAAATAAAAAACAAATGTATCTGCGTATCTTTACACTCGAACCATAATAAATAAAAATATTAAATAAAGTACCTTTATTTTAACGATAAGATAAGTGAAATTTATTTTAGTTATGATACTAGTATGTTTAACAAAAGCAATTCGTTACATGAAGGAGGAGAAGAAAGAGGAAGAAGAGCATAAAGCAGAGTCTGAGGGAAAATGTAATTACAAAATTGATTTATGACTATTAAATGGAACTAAACAAACATATGACTGTTTTTCTTTTTTACATATAGACAGAGATCAAATGTGGAAATACTTAAAATATATGATGAAAAGCTACATACTTAGGGAGTATGACGTAAATTATAGAAAACAAGCTATTAAGTAAATAATGTGAATTACTAAATATTAAAATAAATTGTGGTTAAGAAGAATTTTAGATACCCTATGAGGTTTAATCAATTAAATAAATTTAAACTTGGTTAAATGAAATGTTGAAAGAAACCAAATTTTAATTGCATACTTATGCAACAATTAACTGGTCCCTATTTATGAAATTTTTTATTCCGTTTATAAGTACTCTTACAAAAATCGAAGATTTTATATTTTTCGTTTATTAAAGAAATTAAAAATTTTGTATAAATTTTTTAGAATTTTTTATAAAAAGTTTCCAATTTTGAAAGAACCTTCAAAAGGTATTTCCAAAAAGTACTAATACGAAATTTAGCTCAAATATTTTTCTTATATATGGTTTGTTTGGCATTGAAAAATCGGGTAATAAACAAAAATGTTATTGGAAAGATAATGGAAAAACTTTATGTTAAACTTATTTCATACTTTTCTGCAGATATCTCTTAAGCAAAAGCATGTACGACAATGAAATTTTATGTAAATAGTTCAAGGGTCGGCACAAACTTGAGGAGAAAAAATAG
This sequence comes from Protophormia terraenovae, assembly GCA_951394005.1. Classification (NCBI taxonomy): domain Eukaryota; kingdom Metazoa; phylum Arthropoda; class Insecta; order Diptera; family Calliphoridae; genus Protophormia; species Protophormia terraenovae. The sequence goes on along the minus strand of OX596076.1, from coordinate 87,296,403 downwards.
GTGTGATCCTCCTACTTTAGCGGCCACAAAAAGTAGCAGATATTGGGTACAACAGTTTCGAATATAACATTTTATTTTTTATAGTTTTTGTTCACATTACTTATTCATACTTCTTCACATAAAAAAGGCAGATCTAGGAGGGAAAATTGATTTCATAGCATGTTTAGGAAAATTTTGATCGATTTGTTCCATTTTGTCACAAGTTAGGGGCCAAATACCCAGCAAAAACTTTGGTTGTCATGTAATGGGTTAAGAAGCTAATAAAAAAGCTCTCCACTACTTACACATTAACTGAATAATTAATTATATTAACACGGTGATGACATTAGAGGCAACTACTTATCCTATACATTACTTAGATGTCATTACAATAACTAATTACTTCAAAGCTGTTAAACAGCGCATTGATTTTTAAGCATTACTGAAGTCATGACTAGTAATAACAATAGGAACTAGTTATATTTTAGCTTATAAATAAGTAATTAAATGTCAGGATATATAATATTTTTTTTTGTTTTGTTATAAAAGATTTTTTAAATATTAATTTAAAAAACTTAGCAACAACCAAAAATGTAATTAAAATAAATCTAATAAAAATAAACTTAGATTACAAATTAATTCATACGAAAATTTTGCCTTTCATTATGTATCCCTTCTTCAAATATATGAATTGGTAACTGCTTTATAAAAATCAATAGAATTTAATATGTTTAAAAATCTGATCATAAATAATTATTTACATTCGGGTTATAAATAATTAGTTACTAAACAACTTCTGTGTAATGCAGACAGTTTTTTCTTGTCATTACAAAGTAACTACATCCGTAACTACATGTCATTACCAAGTTTTTGCTGGGTACCTTTGGAACAATTTATGAGCAGGTCTAACAGTTTTTTTTTTTTTTTTTTTAGTTTTCTAGTCCATTCATTATCGAATAGTACTTTTGCGCCTTTAAAAAATGAAATTCTTTACTTTTCCACTAAGTTTTTAAAAAACGTAATTTTGTTCATATTTAAAAGTCCTTTGACTTTTTATGTTGAATTGTAAGGCTAAAAATGATTCTCAATTTCCTCAAAAGGGAACTGGAATGAAGAATTACTTTAGCAGTAATCTCGATGTAGGTTCTCTTTTTCTATCTAGACAACAAATGAATTTAAAAACGAGAAAAAAAGCTATAGTCGGTCAAGCCCGATACCCTACACCATTGTCTTTGTGTACCAAAATTAGGGAAGGGACCAATTGTGGACCGATACTTGCATTAATTGCAATATTAAACATACTAATACAGATACTAACATTTACCTTTATTTATATACTTTTGGCCGATTCCCGAAATTGGGTCTTATATGGGAGCTATAATAAATTATGGACCGATCTTGATTAAATTTTGCACTGCCGAATATTAAGTTGATACTAACACTTTTATGGGATTTATGCAGGGTATTAGTATATTTATGAGTGTTAAAACTCTATTCTGACTCAGTGATTCTGAGTCGAATGGTATACTTTAAGGTAGAGGTCGGAAGATTTTTTCTTTGCATTACAATATTTGCACAAACACATAATACCACAACCACCTATGGTGGTATAGGGTATAATTAGTATTTTTCTACTTATTGGAACATCGGAGTTATTGTGGGTCGACTCCTAGTCTATTTTGTATTTTTTCAGAAGCCAGTTAATAAACCTTGTTTTTTTAGAAATTAACGTTTCAATAACAAAAAAAAAAAAAAAAAAAATCAAATTATTCTTTTGTAAAAACAAATATATGGGCCATTGTCAAAAATTTTTAATTTTTAAAAATTTTGCGAAAAATGGGGATCGAATCTAAGTTATTTCTCCATACACTGAATGAAAATATATTTTGTTAGAGTTTATTACAAAGAAATGATATTTCATATTGTTATCCTTTTTTAACACAAGGTAATATTTTTTGGTCCATAAAATGTTTATATTTCGAAATTTTTTGATGCGCCTCCGCATTTTTATTAAGCATAACAAACACCTAATAATTATGTCAATTATAGTTAATTTCATGCTGTCCACACAATGTGCCTTAGCGAAATGTGTTTTGACAAAACTGTCCCGTTTTCAATTATCAACTTAAATTTATGATCCCGATCAATTATATTTATCGCCGCTCTTATATCTATATGTCCTATATTAGTTAAAATTACAATTTTCTATATAAAAATAGAAAAACAAAAGTGCAATTTTTGCATAATTTTCAAAAAGTCCATCAAATTCTTCTTGTATTAAATTTATTGCTAATGCTTCTCCGATTTTGTTATATAAAATAACAAAAAACTAAGTTCACGCAGTAATCCAATTGAAATTCCATATGAAAATGTGAATGTGCCCCGCGAAAAACTGACTTTTTGAAAAATTTTCGCTTTTGTTTTCCAAAGTTTGAGACTATCTACTACGTTGACTATTTCGGACACATCAATGGAATATAGCGCAAAATACGCACAATTACAACATGTATTAATCCCTATCCCAAATTTTGTATTCGGTTGAGGGGCGCACAGACCCCGCCCAAAAAACTGACAAATTTTAAAAACTAAAAAATTTTGTCATCAAAACTTTACTTTTGAAAGTCTGCACAACAACAAAGATGGTACAGAATTTATTTGCAAAGTCCGATTAGTTTATTTATAATAGAATGAGATCAAAAACTATAAACGCGCGAACAAAAATTGTAGAAGAATGGGAAAAACTTAAGTAATTTTTTTGGCGTTTTTCTATGTTCTTGAACTTTGAACAACAATCATGATTTTATAAGCACCTATTGTGCTAACATTTTGCACTCTATTAGTTTCAAGTCTTGTGAGTTCAGATCTGTAACCAATTTGTTTAAAATATCATTACCACAAAACTTATTAAGGATTTAAGTCAGTTTCAGCCAGGTTAAAAATTTTTTATAACTGCTCATATATATATTAAAGTGCCTCATGCAAAAAAGTTGCAAATGTACCCCTCTAGAAATGAAGATTACTATGTTCTTATATGGTTCCCAAAATATTACATTTCAATGTTAAGATTTACGTGAGCTGGACCATTTTTAAAACACGTCTGAAATTATGTATTTATTTCAATATTATTATCAAAATTTTAGTTATAAGAAAATTAACTTCAAATTATAATAGATGCATACTACGACCTTCAATATTCATTTAAATAATTATTATGTCTCTTTTCAGTCGGGGAATATTAAGATTTTACTAGCATTTTTTATCATATTTTCTTTTTTCAAACATGTAATTTTATATATTTCGAACATTTTACAAAATATATTAGGTTTTAATGTACTATAGAAATGGTATATCCGGTTACTGTTGAAGATAACACGTAATTAACCCATTATGAGCCAGAGAGTCAATTTTATACATTTAGTTCCCAAAAGCCTAAATAAGCAATATTTACAAATAAATCGCATGGAAGTACTTATTACACTTAAATTTTGATAAATTTATGAAAAGCATAATAAGTTCCGCGGTAATAATCGAATAAGAAGGAGTTTTTTAAATTTAAACGCGATTCGCCGCTTTGATATGTTGATAAATTTATGCTTTTGAGGACATGTATGTCCTTAACTAACCATTTATTTGGTATAAAAATTAACTTAACCAATTATGGACCGGAAATCCCAAAATATTATTTAAGCATTTAAAGGATTAAATGAATGCACATATCAATAGTATTTAATGAGAGCTTTCCAATGATGCGCTAAAATATAATTTACGATTAAAAATTTCTAAAATATTCAAACTAATAAAATACTATTTAAAATAAAATCATTGACAATTTTACTAAAATTTGAATTTCGCGAGAATGAAAACAGGTCTTAAAAAATGTTTTGCTCAATATGTATTAGACGTCATTTTTCTCTCATATGTTGTAATTTTTTTGACAAAAAGTTAAAAACTGTGTATACCGTCGATCGAAAACCATATTTTTGGAGGTATTTTAAAAATGGTCCAGCTCACGTAAATTAAATAATTGAACCGAAATATTTTGGGAATTAGTTTAAAATATATCAATCTTTAATTTTAGGGGGGTACATTTGCAACTTTTTTTAACCCCATACAAATCAAGGCACTGTAATATATATAATATAATATTTCTGTAGCCAAATTGAAAAACTATATTACTTGAGTATGTTGTTTTCCGTTTTTTAATTTTTAGAATTGTTGCATTCCATTACATATTGTGTAAATTTTATAGAGAAATCTGCACATTACTTTAAATTTTATAAAAGGAAAAACAATAACTTTATTTCTATATTATTCGACTTTATTGCTATATTATTCGATAACCAGTATACATATCGGTTCCAAACAAATATCAAATAATTTTCATACGAAATGCGGATATATTTACACGAAATGTAATTTAAAATTTTATACCTATGACCTTTAATTTCAATTTTAAACCTTAAAAACGATTTCATGAAAAGTAATAAAAATTAATTGTGTAGTTTTTTCTTTTTGCCACAGATTTCTTTATTGCCGATGTGAGTCTTTTTTTTGGGAATATTTTCCCGATGCTTCCCAGAAACGAGTCCCTATTTATATATTAGAATAATATATAAATAATATGTAAATAAGACAATCAGCTTTTGATCTTATAAAAAATCGTCGGTTTAATTTTATTTAATTTCTAGAGTCAGATAGCTATTGTTTCTCAATAGATATGATTCTTATGCCGAAATGATTCTCAGGGTCCTTAAAGCTGATCTAATGTCTTTGCTCCTTTTATAAAGTTTCAAATTTCATCTCAATTGTAAGGTCATTTTGTTCAACCTCTTTGGAAACAGTTTTAAAAACTTCTATGGATTATATACATAGGTATATATTATTCAGAGACTAAGGTTAAAGGTTAAGAACAAAATTTATATATATCGACAGAAAAATTTTTAAGAAAATGAAAGTAATTTTTCAACGATGCCCTCTTAAAAATAAACTAAGGACTGCGCACGGAAAAATCCGTGCATCCTCTTGGGCTTATACATTTTGATGTGTTGAAAATTAAATAATTCTGTTAACTGGTTTGCATTTATCGTTATGCTCATTAGCTATGTGTTAAGTTTCGTGGTTATAGTGGTTATATATATATAAAACTAGTTTTCCTTAAAATGGAAATTGAACAAACAATACCAAAACACATAATAGAAATTTTTCATGAAATCTTACATCGGTCATATAAAACAATTGCTAGGAAGGCAGTTGTGTCAAAAAATACAGTTTCTTGGGTCATAATATTATACACAGAAATCATGGTCACTGAATGGAAATCAGGTAATAGAAGAAAAATAGTATCTTTAGTCTGTAGGACTCAGACAAAATAGAAAGGATTTTTAGGGAAATTCCCCTCATCTCTGGAAGAAAAGTGCCACAAAAAGTTTATTGCTTTGAATTTTTATTAGAAAAGTTGAAAGAAAATTTAGCCAGAAGACGTATAAAGTACAAAAAAATCCTAATAGAAACGCAAAGCAAGAATTTGGAGGTAAAAAAATAACGTGAAAGTTCTTCAGACGAATTTTTCCATAATTATGATCAGGGTATAATAGACGATGAAACGTTCGTACAGTCTAACTTTTTTCAACTTCCTGGACAGGAATTCTATGTTGCAAATGCTAGAGGGAATATGGCAGAAAAATATCGCGTATCAAAGAAATCAAAATTCTCAAGAATGTTTTTGTTTTGGGAAGTCATATGCATATGAGGAAAAAAATCACTTCATTCATAAAAAATGGTTCCATTAACACAGAAATATACGTGAATGAGTGACTTTGGAAAATATTTCTCCCTTTCCTAAGAAAATACAGTGTATCCACTTTTTTCTGGCCTGTTCTCGCTTCTTCTCAATACAGCAACAAAACATGGAGTGATAATAAAGAAATTGTTAGTGTTTGTACCGAAATATGCAAATCCATCAAATTGTCCGGAACTCCGAGCAATTGAAAGATATTCAGCTCTAGTAAAAAATAATTTAAAGAACATTAAAAGTTTAGCATATATTGAAGCAAATTTTAAAAATAAGTGGACTTATTCAAGCAAAAAATTTACCGAAACACAATAAAACCTCTAATTGGAAGAATTTTGGAAAATATCAGATATTTTCTTAAAAACCAACAGAAAATAATTTATTTTTTTGTGTTTAGAACTTGAAAATAACAGTCATTAATAAAAATATAATTTAAAATAATTTAAAAAAAAAAAATCCCCTATTGGTTTAATTTCTATAAGCAGATTTCCATGCACGGATTTTTTCGTGCGCAGTCCTTAGTTAGATCTCTAGTATAAAGATCATTGCAACAAATAAGACATATTAAAAAATACCAAATTAATATCGAATAAAAAACATATTTTATTATAAATATGGAAATGCATATTTAAAAATATTTGACTTCTTTAACCTAATAATATGTAGGGTATTTAAAATATTATAATCATTATTTAAAGAGTTTCAAGTAAAAACTATTAAATTTATAATAAAACACTTGAAAACTATATGTTTTTAAATATTTAAAAAAATATGTGCTTTCAGTTATATATACATATTTATTATTAAGCCTTTAGGCTGTATATAATATCAACAAGGTATTTTTATTACTTTAATTATACTTATCTTTTTTATTTTTTTATCTTAAGACCTTAATTTAACATTCTTTAGAATTATTTGGTATTGTTTTAAAAATTAATACCCGTGAGTATTAAATCATAATAAAATAATTTATTTGTATTTGGCACGTTTTTTTATTTTTTTGCATTTTTTTATTGTAGAGCTAAAGTTTAAATTAATTATTCATGTATAAAGTCATAATTTTGTTAAAGCAAAAAAATAAAAAATAATAATAAAATAAATTTAAACTGACATTGAGCTCCTAGTGTTTTAAAGGTGTCTAATTGTCTGACTATATGGATGGGAAATAAATATTATTGGTTTCATATATTTATTAACTGTTGTTTTATATTTTGGGGAGGTTTTAGAAAAAAAAAACCTTAAAGCCATTAAAAATGTACTTGTAGTTATTTAGTAGTTTATGAAGATTTCTAATTTATTTTACACTTTAGTGCATACTTAATGATACGTCACTTACTTATGGCTTGACAGGTGACTAATTTTATTTTTCTATTTTTTCAAATAATTTAATATGTATTTAATAAGTTTTCATGAATTTTATTTTTTTAATTTATTAAATTTGAACATGTAACCTTTATTTAAGGTCATAATTATTTGTTTAAATAATAATAAAAGTTATCTATTTGACATATTAAATTGATTTCAAATAATAAGTGTTTTAATAAGGAAGGCTTTTTGAGATATGAATTAAGTGCTTTAAAATACGGGTATGCATATTTAATTTAATGTACTATTTTTGTCATTTACTCGTATAACGATAATGATGCTTTAATGTTGCTAGCAACATGTTGCCAAGCTAAAAAATGTTTTAATAAAATATATTAAATACAATGAAAAAGTGTGTTATGATTTTAAAATATGTATTATTTTAATTTCAAAGATATTGCGCAAAATTCAAAGATGCTAGCAACATATTGCTTAACAAAAAAAATCTTCTAACCAACTAAACTTTAAGCTTATTTTTTTAAATTTAACTCGATTTTGTAACTTCCTGCTTTTAACAAGTATACAAACATGTTTTACATAAAAGCGATCAATTTTTCGTAAATCTACTTACCACTTTAGGTTAATAGCAAGCAAATGGATTTATGTATTTCTAAGAATTTATAACAGGAAGCACAAGTTTAGAAGCAACTCAACTTAACCAACCAAACAACATTCAACTATACATAAAATGCATCCTGTAATTCTATTCTTTTTCTACAATCTTTTACAACTATTTTTTTTTTATATTTTACAACAACTTCAGTTAGACCAAAACAATAACAACTTTAGATAGAGTAAGTAAAGGAGACAGAAAATACTTTGTATCTAAAGTACATTCTATATTTGTTGTTGTAGCTGTTCATTCTTCTTAATACTCCAAGCACTTAAGTCAACAAGAGCTGCAGCAGCAACAACAATGCAGTTCATTGCATGGCATCATAACACATTGCATTGCATGGCAAGATGTACAAGAAGAATTACAAGTCAAAGCCCTCTTAACACCAAAAGACCCACATCTCAAGTAGAATGAAAATAAAAGGTATTTATTTGTTCGATGCTGTGTGAGTAAAGTTTATAAAAAAAAATCATACAAAAAATAATAAAAGACAAAAAAAACGTGATTCATAAGATTTTGTTTGTTTTTAAGAAAAAAAAAAAAAAAAACAGAAAAAATGTTTTAAAAAACGTTAAAAATGAAACATGTAACATTTTCATCATCGTCACTTCAGACAAAGCAAACCAAAAAGGCTTTAGTGAAAAAAAAGTTGAGGGTATAAGGCAGAAATCCACGAATTTGAAATTCCCTATAAAAAGATTTTTATATACAGAATATGTTTTTACGAGTAAAATATGTTTTGCAGCTAAAATATGCTTTAAAATATAGATCTAAACAAATTATTATCTATTAAATGGATAAAAAATACTGAAGTAAATGCTTCAATGACAAAATATGCGAAAATAAGTTTTCAAGTTCAAAATATTTAAAAACAAGGGTTCTCACAAGATCTTGCTTCGCGACCCCCTTTTGACATTGCAATGGAAGCGCGACCTACTACAACTTTGACTAGTTTAAAGGTATGTTCAGACTAGTCAAATATTTTCTAATTCCTCCGTTTTAATGGGAAGTTTTTTTTTTACTTATCATTAATCACAGCTAGCATTTTACCGGATGTTGTTTCACGCTGTTTTCTCTTGCAAAACATTGCAAGATCAAACAACGCCAAACAATTTTTTTGTAAAACTAGTGGTCACGCATATTTTGTCAAATATTTGATAAATGTGAACATAGCTTAAAATATAATATTAATAATTGCGACATTGTTTTTGTTTCATGAGATCTTGAATATTAACAGACTTTTTCGGATAATGCTTCTAATATCATTCTCTCCGTCCACAAATGATCGAATCATTATTTGATGGACAAAAGATTGCAAAAAAAAATATATATATATATTTTTACATAAAAATGTATGTTGATGAAAATTGTTCTAATAGTTTTAGGGTTTTGGAGCCAACAAGCGGATAAACTTTACTATATTTCAACTATTTAAATTTGTTTTAAATTTTTTGATTCAAATTTAAATTTAACACATGAGTTTCACTTATCTTAAAGTTTCGCGTACTTAGCATTGAGAATATTTTATTCTATGATTAAAATTCGGAAATAGTATTAAAACGACTTTATAAAAAAGTTCTTGCCATAATGTATTTTAAAAATAATAAGGTTTCATGTGAAAAATCGATAGTTTCATTAAATTAAAATTAATAAATATTACTTCATTAGTTGATTCTTAAAAGAACTCATTTTAGAAAATCGTTTGTCTTTTATTTGGGGATGTTTTGTAAAAAATATGTCTTACTATTTTTAAATAGTTTTATGCTTTCATTGGAACTTTTATTTAAACTTCTACATAATATTTACATAAAAAAAATTTTGTGTTAAAGAAAATTTTAAGGATCTCTTCCCCAGACGGCATTTGAAAACCGTTGTTTTAAAATATATTTTAAATCAAAGATTTTAGAGGAAAATTTATCAGAATATGTTTTTAAGAGAAAAATATGCATTAATGTGTTCTAACCAGTGTTGCCAGTTTAGCCTTTTTAAGGCTAAATCTAGCCTTTTTATTTTGCTTTTAGCCTCAAAATTTTCGTTTTAGCTTCTAGCTTTTTTGTTAGCCTTTTTTATTCTTAGCATTGCCTTAAAAAAGCTAAAAATTTACTCATTTTATTTTACAGAATCATCAATTTAAGCATTTTTGTGTATTAATTCGCACAAAAAAATCAAAAGTATTTATATCTGACGAAAATTTTCGACTGCGGCGCTTCATTCTATAAAAATATTATAATTATTTTTTAACAAACTTTATTACCCATAGAAACTTTTTATGTTATAGTTACAAATTCATTAAAATATCTTTAAAAAATACCAAAATCTTATGAGGACCTAAAAATAAATGCGTTTTTAATTAAAACAATATATTAGCTTTTTTCTGGCTTTATTTTTTGGGGCATTTAGCCTTTTCTGACCTTTTTTAAAGTCTAATTTAGCTTCTTTTTTTCTCAAGTCCTGGCAACACTGATTCTAACAACTCGATGATAACAAATTATCCTTTAACAAATCGTTGAAAAAAATGTTCTAATGACAAAATAACCGTAAGTCTTAAAAATTAAATGTTTGAAAATATGCTTTAAAATTAAGATTTTATATGGAAATTTAACATATTCCCAGCAAAAATTTTGGTTGCCATGTAATGAGTTAAGAAGCTAATGTAATGACTTTTCACTACTTACATATTAGCTAATACCTCATTATTTTAACACGCAGATGATATTAGAGGCAACTACTTACCCTATACATTACTTTGATGTTATTATGTCAATAACTAATTACTTTCAAGATGTAAAATAGCGCATTGATTTTAAAGGATCATTGATGTCATGATTAGTAATAACAATAGGAACTAGTTACATTTTAGGTTATAAATAAGTAAAAGATTTTTTAAATTTTAATTTAAAAAATATAACAACCAAAAATGTAATAAAAATAAACTATTTTAGATTACAAATTAATTCATACGCAAATTTTGGCTTTTATTTATGTATTCATAAATAATTATTTACATTCGGGTTATAAATAATTAGTTACTAAACAACTTCTATGTAATGCAGACAGTATGTTGTTGTCATTACAAAGTAACTACATCCGTAACTAATTGTCATTACCAAGTTTTTTCTGAGTTATGTTCTAAGTGAAAAATATTCATTTTTAAATTATAGATAATAAATTGAAACATTTTTTATAAATTCTTAACTTAGTCTTAAGACAAAAATTGCTTTTAAATTAAAATTTTTCTCGAAAAAAAGCTTTCTAGCTTTATTAAAGAGTAAATAATCTCTTAAGCTCAAAATATATGCGTTAAAAAATATGTAAAAATAATAATACAATACGTGAAAATATACTTTTAAAATTTAAATAAGTATATAAAAATATACCAGAATATGCTTTAAAATAAATTTCTTACAGTAAAATTTTTGAAAATATGCTTTGAAGAGTAAAATATGCTTAAAAGCTAAAAATATGCAAAATGTTATCCAACAAATAATATATTGATGTAAAACTTGTGCAAAACGGTGTTTGTATGGTTCCAAATTAATTATTTTGAAAGAGAAAACTATATTAACTTTAATCGAAGCTAAATATAATAACTCCAGATTCGCTTTAAACATACGATTTTTTATAGAACTTAATTATCTTTAATTGAACACAGAACAAATTATTACCGTCTTTTTTTCAATTAACATAGTTATTTCATTTTGCATCGAAATTTAATAAATTTATTCAAATTAAATTAAATAAAAATAAAATTTAACTATACTTTTATATCCTATATATATTTTTAATTCATCCAATCAACTACTTGATTGATTTAATTAAATAATTAATTGGGAATTTTTTTCTGTTTTATATTATTTACAGTTTTTAGTAATTGATATAATCATTTTGGTGAGAGGTGCAAATTTAAACAAGTTTTTAATTGGATGAATTATTTTCTAACATATTTGTTAATTGGTGACTTTTTTCTGTAAAGATAAGTATTATATTTAGAGATAAGCTTTAGCGCATTAATCATAAGTTTTGTATGGTCTAGACTCTAGATTATCTTTTATCTTATATTTTAGTTTAATTTATTTACATAAATAATTTCAGATAATTGAAGATCTTACTACCTTTCTAGAGTATCTTTAATCAATAATCTTAATATTATTATATATTCGATTTAATTAAAATCTCAAATAAAAGTCATGATATAATTCCATATTAGATTTATTCATAGGGTGTTTGATTTGATGTATAAAAGATTCTAAAATTTCCAAGGAGCTAAATATTGTTAAACTAATTACACCAAGAACAATTGCAAAAATAACATCAGAATAATATACTTTTTAAACAATTCAGTTTTATATCTGATTTGAAAAATATATGTTTATATTTGCTTCTAAATAATTTCATAACAACTCATCCTTTTCATCCAAAAAAGGTTATTAAACTCAATATACCGTTTACCTACATAACATTTGTATTATATTACTTAGTTCGTAAAGGCGTTACAAACGTGCTGCTGAACTTAATAAAAAGATTTTCAAATTGCGTAGGCTCTTGTATTTTAAAAAGCAGTAGAACAACCTTTTTGTTGCTGCTGTTGTTGATGAGTTTGGCGATGATGCATTTAAAAGAAAAAATCATTGTTTGAAGATTTTTGATTGAGATACTTTTTTTTATTATTATTTTTTTATACATACGATTTATTTTATATTGTTTTCAAAGAATTTCAAGCACTTTGTTGAAGGCGTTTAAGAACAAAGGATTTTGTTGCCTAATAACAAAAAAAAAAAAAAAAAAAAAAAAAAAAAAAAAAACCTAAAAGAACTTAAATCAATTTTTTGCAAAATTAATGTATAAATTTTGTAGCCAGACATTACACATGTCTTGATAAATTTTTTTTTAAAAAATAAACAGAAAATAAATAGATTTAACTTTGATGTTTAAATGAAAGAGAAACAAAAAAAATTAAAAAAAGAAAAACCATAAATGTTATAAAAATGTTAATAAATTTAGTATAGCAACTTTTATATAATATTTATCTGAGTTAAATGTTAAAGAAAAAATTATTTTGAATGAACGCTGTTATCTAACTGAAATAAAGAATGAACCTTTACATATCCATAACTCTTAACTGTCTAAATTGTTAAATTTATTTAAGAATTCATATTGTTTCTAGGGAAATTAGCAATATTTGTTGCAGCAACATGTTGAGGGATATATGTCTTTTAAAATTAAATCTTCTTCGTTAGGATTTATGTATCAGCAATTAAAAATCCGATAATACATATAGGGTTCTGTCATCAATTTTCCGTATTATCGAGTTTATACTGTATATTTTTTAAATTTATAGATTAATAACAGATTTTTACATTATTGACCCAGCAAAAAACGATGAAGTTCTTCCAAAAAAAGAACATTTTCACCACTTCAAAAGTGAATATATTAAACTTTTTTGGAAGTTCTTAATAATTACTTCCAAAAAAAAGTGAAAATAAATGAATTTTTAGCGGGAAAAAAATGGTAATAATTTCTAACAAAATTTAAATTTTACAAATTTTAAAGCATTTTTATTATTATTTAATAGGGCAAAAATAGAATTTTTATAAAAAAATTTTATAAACATAGAATTGGTTCAAAAGCAGTGAACAAGAAGTATAAAAAAATAACATCCTACCAATGACAACCAGGGTTAACAAAAGAACTTCTGCAGCACTTTTTCTCCACTAAGTACTTCCTTCCAATGCACAGTGTCACATTTATCCAAATTAGGACGACAAAAATACAAAAATAAAAGCTTATTGATTGATGCAATTCTTTTCGCATTTATTAGCAAACATATCATATATTATGGAAAAAATACTTAAAGTATTGAAAAGTGTCTATAGTGCGAATTATGGATTTTTAAAGTTGCAACTTTTAAAAATATTTTAGTTTTATTTAAAACTTTTGTAAGAAAGTATGTTAACTTTAACTTCATATATCTCAGTAAATACTGCAGATATTGATATGATTTTTTTTTGGTATATAATAATAAATGTATCCAAATTATTCTATTAAAATTTGCTATGAAAATTTCCTAAAAAATATTTTTTTAGGAAATTCTATTTTTAATGGACTGGAACTAAAAAGTTCCAACGAGTTCCAATTTAAAAATACAATTGTTATATAAAAGAATATCTATAAAATTATAATTGAGAACATTGGCTGCGAATTTTTGCGATCTTTTTAAATATTATAAAAAAATGTGTGGTACCTCATATTAAACATTTTTTTTTAATTATTTAAACATTTTAAGGTTATGGCTGAACATTTGTTATGCAAATGTTACAATAAGATTAGTGTGATTATATCTTGCTACGCCTACTTTTAAAATAGCCTTTTTTTAATAAAATTTACAAAAATATATGCCAAATTCATACAAATAAAGTAATTTTTTTCAGTATGGGAGTGGCAGTTATTCCACCCACCCATTTTTAGAGGGGATGCTTACGACCTTATCAACTAACAGAATATACAGTTTCAAACCAATATCTCGAAAACTGGATTTTTGTCATTCTAAAACTGTTAAATGTGACACTGTGCAATGATAACACAATGTTAAAATCATGACTTTTTTAGGTCTTTTTTTGCTGGGGAGTAGAGTAAGGCACATTCAGATTTTTTTATATAAAATTACTTGGTTTTTTATTCTTGGTGAAGTTATTTTAATAATTATTTAGTATCTGATTAATTCTGTAGAAAAAGAAAATTATAAATGTTCCTTTAAGTCAGTGATGCCAGATAAAATTTAAGAAAAATCCCTTTTTTTAAAAAAAATTTTCCCTCCGAATTTCCCTTCTCCTTAAAATCGTTATTTTTAATTAAAAATAAATACTTTTACTGAAATACATTTTCATAAATGTAGCTTTTGTTTGTAATTCAATAAAAAATAATTTTAAACGAAAAACGAGAACATTGAAAATATCCATTCGGCAAAGTAGGATTTCCATTCTTAAATCAGTGTGTATGATAATATTGCATTTTTTTCTTATTTATTTCATTTTTTTGTTGGTTTTTGGAGAAAAACTACCTATAACATTTTGAAAATTCCCTTTATTTTGGATAAAATTAAAATTCCCTCCTTTTTCCCCTTCAGCTTAAATTTTCTTTAAAAATTCCTTTATAAAGGGAAAATTCCCTCCATCTGACATCACTGCTTTAATTTTAGAACTTCAACACCACAACATGTAGATACAATTATATTTACCAGTAGATCAACATTAATCATAGATCTTTATAAGCTCCTAGATTATTTTTAATTGAAAGAGGTATTATACGTTTGTGTATTATGATATTTGTAGCAATGTCTTAAAATCACTTTCTTATTAGAATTAACGATGTCCGTTCGTTCGTCTGTCCTTCAATGTAAACATTGTAATGAAAATACAGGTCGCAATTTCGAAACAAATATTATTACCCTGCACCATCAGAGATGAGCAAAGTATTATGAGTTTATGGTGATGTTTGAAACATCCAAAATACCGGTTTAAGGTCCTTATTAGTGTACATCAATGGTTTAAAATCACTCTCGATGTCCGTCCGTCTGTCCGTTTATGTAAATATTGTAAGCAAAATACAAGTCACAATTTAAAAATGAAATAAAATAAAAATGTCCTTCCGAAATAGGGGCTTAACGATCACAAATGCCTTAAATATAGTAGTATTTTAATAAAATGTTACTAATATAAGTCTAAGTGAGCTACAATCAATGGTTTTTATATAGACCTATATTAGCTATGACCGAAGGTTTTGATTTAATATGTATCAGATTAGTTTTAATCGAAGATTTTAATTTTATGCCAAACAAAGTAAAAACTAACGATTTGTCTACCCCCTTAAAACAAATTGAAAACTAACGATTTGTTTATCCCTTTAAAACCGCATCACCTGTTATGACAAACATTCCAATTGTTCTATCATATTGGTCATCTCGGCATTGTTTTTATTTTATTGTTTATTATAACAGTTTTTTTATTTTTTTTTAAACAACAGTAGCTAACTTATAGATTACCTGCCACAGATCTTGTCTCTTAACATTCAAGATAAGGTTTAATTATAAAAATTTATATTGCTGTACAATAAACTGGAATTCTACGTATTCAATTAATTGTTATTGCGATTCTAATTTAAACAAATCAAGATTAATAGAAATGCAATAAATAGCGGAAAAGTAAAATTATTTATAATACCTTATGACTGGCAATAAGAACAAACTAATTAGTCATGTTTCGATTTATATTTGCAATTTTAAAGAATTTGCTATCATAGAATTAAACTATAGCATTTATGGTAATATTGAATAATATGTTAAAAAGGGTTGAAATTCTTCTTTTTTTTTATAAAAATGTACATTTAAATTTAAATTGTTTTATTCCAACTAGAACTTTATTTTAGTTCTCAATTTCAATTATAAATTTAATTTTTTTCATATTTGAACTTTTCGTTTCAATATTTATCAGCTATACAATTAATAATGAATAGATTTATCTAATATTTAAATTTATTTGTTATAGTATTTGTTAATCAAACATGCTAATAATAAATTATTCACATATTTTTTTAAATAATGTAAAACAAATTAAACTGTCACGTTTTGTTTACAACTTAAATATTAAATTTACACGTATTGTTAATAAATTGTTAAAAAAAAGTATTGCAAAAAAATTAACAAAAAGTATGTAAACGAAAGGTTTTAATACCAAATTAATACTATGAGAAAAAATATATTTTGATCATATAAAAGACTTATATCTCTAATATTTACTTTTGCCCAGATACGTCAAATAGTGATTTAACTTAAAAACCTACATGGAAACATTAAAATGTGTTGTTAAAATTAATATGACATAAAATGGAAACATGGAAACATTAAAATGTGTTGTTAAAATGAATATGACATAAAATATTTTTTAAATCAGTTTTAAATAAAAAATTTCCTATAAAAACTTTACATATATTTCATTGTTCTGATATATTTTCAATAAACTTTATTAGCAACATTTTTTTCAAAAAACTTATTTTTACAAATCAATTTTATATTCTACATTTTTTAAATAAGTACTTATATCAAGATTAATGGATTTGAAACTTTAACGTATTGCTAATAATTTATTAAAACATATTAACAGTTTCTAGCAACATGTTGCCAAAGTTATAACTCCCTACAATTGTTAAGTTTTTGTTTTTTTTTTTGTCATAAAAACATGCATGATTTTTTGGTTTATTTAATAACTATGTATGTCAATTTCTCCTGTAATTTCTTAAACAAAGCTTTTTTTACAATTTGTATACTTTAATTTACCCAAAAAAATAAGGTCATATCACCGCTGCAATTTTAAACTTCTGTATACATATTATTAATTTTTTGTTATTTCTCTCTGGTTGATGACACTGCATAATTTGAATGCATGATTTCTTTAAATAAAATAAAACATTTTAACATGACAACGAACAAATTATGTATATGACTCGTTGGTTACTTATAATGTGTCATGTTAAAAGCGGTAAAATGTTTTTTTTTTTTGTAGTGTCACAATTAAAGTGTTAAATAGGGAAACCAACCAACCGTTCAAGCTCATAAACAGCCAGCACAAACATCTAGGAAGAGCTGGTATTATGGTAAAAACGGAACAAAATGTTGCGGGAAAATAGGCAACAGAAAAAAAGGTTTGTATTAGGAAGAAAGGAATTTCATAATGAGTTTGTTACAGTGGTTCAAAAAAAAAAAAAAAATAGTTTAAAGTTTAGAATTTGATAATATTAAAAAATTGCTTTTAATTATCAAGCTTATCTTTCTTATCTTTAAAGTGTCTGGTGTTTCCTAACTATACTCATATCTTCAATCATTTATTTTGACGACAATAAAACAAATTAATCAGCATATTTTTAAAATTGTTACCTTTGGAGATATAGCTCACAAAATTTGAAAATATTTAGGAAAAAATATATAGTTCTAGTCTTAATGATTTTTATTTGAAATTATCACATTCATAACTAGTGATGAAAGTAATTCCTAGGCCATTCTTTGAAACGATTCATTAACTTATTCTTTCATAATGAGTTTGTTACAGTGGTTCAAAAAAAAAAAAAAAAAAAAAAAAAAAAAAAAATAGTTTAAAGTTTAGAATTTGATAATATTAAAAAATTGCTTTTAATTATCAAGCTTATCTTTCTTATCTTTAAAGTGTCTGGTGTTTCCTAACTATACTCATATCTTCAATCATTTATTTTGACGACAATAAAACAAATTAATCAGCATATTTTTAAAATTGTTACCTTTGGAGATATAGCTCACAAAATTTGAAAATATTTAGGAAAAAATATATAGTTCTAGTCTTAATGATTTTTATTTGAAATTATCACATTCATAACTAGTGATGAAAGTAATTCCTAGGCCATTCTTTGGAACGATTCTTTAACTTATTCTTTGATCCTTGATTTTGGTTTGCAGTTTTTATACTCTCAACTGATTAGTTCTACAGAAATGTTAAGGAGCTAGCAAACATTGTTGGAAAGGTTTGTAAAATCATTTAGGTATTTGTTGTTCTCGAGCATTGAAAATATTCTAAGCTTTAGAATTTAAATTACTTATCTATATGAATAATCTTGAAAAAAAGCTTCGATTTGTTGGGGCATATTGTCGAAAAAGAAGACATTATTACCAACCAACATTAATGGTTGAAAAATTATACATTTGTGCTCTTTGTAACACACAGAAAAAATGTTCGTTCTCCAAACTGAAATTTTGCAGTTCCATTCAGAATCACTTTCTGAGTTGATTTAGCAGTCCCCGTCCTTCAGTCTGTAAACCTTGTAATGAAACTATTGGTACCAATTTTAAAGAAAGAAATTTACTATATATGGTCTTCCATTACATCAAGGACGAACGCTAGGAGTTTAAGCACACGCCAAAATGAATAGTAATGCAATTTGCTCAAATTATTTCATAGTTGACCACAGCAAAACTAAATGAAAACTATTTCTATTAAGCATTTTTTTCACAAATGGTTTTTATATGATGAAGATATAAAATATTCAAAATAATATTAAGATGATTTTAAAAAGGCTGTGGAAGATAATGATGATACTGCTAAGCTTACTATGGAATCATGATTAAGGTTCTAATGGTTAATGAAATATAAATATTTTAATAATTTTTTGATGTATATTTGAATTTTTAAAGGCATTTTTTAGACGCACATTATCAAAAATAAATAAAAAATAAATGTTTGTAAATTCAGCAATTACTAACTAAGGGAAGAATATCAATAGAAAATTATTTACAATTTCAGATATTTCATTATTATTGTCATAAACCAATTTTTATTATTTTACTTTTTCGATTAATTCGAAATTCTTCGATGCTCTATTATGTCTGTCCACCAGCGTAGATCCGATTTTTAAAAATTATTGAAATTAATTTAAATAATACGTGAATTAACTTAAGATTATTTTTTTTTTAGAATTTACAGTTAATTAATCAATTAAATATTTCTCTAATTCAGATCCATTACAAATTGGAAAATGCATTAAATCATTTTAATTGGAATTAAAATCCAATGCAAATTAGCTTTTATTAATTAATTTTTTAAAGTATTAATAAGAAACATTTAAAAGAATATACAAATTTAATAAGATATTCGTTATTAAAGATATTTGTTTAAAACTTATTTTCTCCGCTAAAAAACAGCCGAATATGAAATGATTGCAATATTCCTTCCATTGTCATTGGAAAGAAGCACTTAGTGCTGATAAAGAGCTTCAGAAGTAATTATTTTAACTCACTGCTTTTGAAGTTCTCACCTTAAAACTATTTTTATATTTTATATAATAATTTTTAGTATTTATTATTTTTAAGAAAAAATTATTTAGATTTGAAAATTTATAAAAACAATTACCCGATAAACCCAACAAAATGATTTTTGCTATATAATTATATATAGTATAATTATTTAAAAAAACAAAAAAAAAAAAAAAAAATCGTAATTTCCAAATTTAAGCGGGAATATTTCTTTAACCGTGAAAGATATTATATGCAATTTTTTTATTTCATCTTGTCAAGTTTATATCTTTAAAATCGGACTTGATCTGTTACGTGTTTTTAAACCTTTTAATTTTTTTCTGAAAGCTTAGATCCTCTGCTACAACTCTTCTATACATTTCGATACGTTGAGTTGTTTAGGAGATACAGATTTATTACCAAAATTTTTGCGATCGGCCCCACTATGTGTGACGTTAAACTTTTTTGATTTTTTTGATATTAACGATTACATCAGATCTTTTATTATTCTTAATATACCTACCAGAGCTGTAAATAAATCATTCATTTTTGAATTAATTCGCGAATCTTTCATACTATGAATTAGTAAATTTTGAATTAATTCATTTCACACAAAAAAAAAAAAAAAAAAAAATGTATTGAATGAAATTTGAGTCAATTCAAATTAATTTGGTAAAAATGAATTGAAATTCATTTCCAATTCAAATGAATTTGTAGAATGAATTGCAATTCGTTTCTAATTCAAATGAATTTTTCAAAGTGAATTGCAATTCATTTCCAATCCATTTAAATTGAATTGATTTTGAATTAATTGAAATTAATTAAAAAAATTAATTCCAATTCAAATGAATGATTCAAAAATGAATTGCAATCAAACAAATTCTTCTTGAAGAAACAAACTCCAAACACCATGTTTTCTTTGATTAGGCGTGGATCCAGGACAAAGCGTTTCAATTTTTTAATGAATATTTTTATTTTGGTAGTAGAATTTCCATTTTTCATACCGCCTAGATCTGCTCTTGAATTTGATTGATTGCAAAAAATTTTGAAAAACTCATTTGAATTAGAAACGAATTGCAATTCATTCCACAAATTCATTTGAATTAGAAACGAATTGCAATTCATTTGAATTGACTAAAATTTCATTCAATTAATTTTTTGTGTGAAAAGAATTAATTTAAAATTTAGCTAATAAAATTCCAAAATTATAAAAATAATTTTTCTATATTATAAAATTATTACTATTAGAATTTACCACTTTCATATTACTATCACAATATTTTATTCCCATAATATTTTTTATTAAAGGAACTCTGGTAAAATTGCTTATCGTTAACTAGATGATAATATTTGTTTACATTTTACAAAAAAGTTACTATTCACCGGAAACATTTTTGTTTACAATTTAAAAATTTATTTTTTTATTTGTTGTTTTCACACTTTTAAACGAATATTGAAAATTTATATTTGAATGTATTTTTTTTTTTTTTTTTGCAATAAGATTTTTGTTGAATAAGTTTTAAATAGATAATATTATCTATTTTTGTTTTAAATTAAAATAAACGGGATTTAAGTTTTGTAACAAATCACGAAAAACAATTAATATTGTTCTCTTTTAGTGATCATGACTTTAATGGAAGTTTGTGGCAAAAAACTCCAACAGTAATGAATGGTAATCGTGTGTTTTTTTAAGTCATTGAACTTAATCGTGATTATCAGTTTTCCTTTATAAACAAATCAAAAATGTTTTATTCTATTAATTCTTTTAGACTTGCTGCTAATTAGAAACTTAAAGAATTTTTTATATATGAAAAAATTAGGCCAATGATTTCAAAGTACTAACAACGTTACTACGCATAAACCACTGTTAACAATCTTTATTTTATTTTAGAAAATCATCTAAAATTGCAATTAAAACCGCATAAAGTTAGCTCTTAAACGTTAAAAACAAATGCATTCGTTTGGAACGTTTAAATCCAGAGTAAAAGATACATAAGTATAGAGTGGAAAGATAGGGAGAGAGTTAGAGAGAGAAGGAACAAAACATCAATAAATAGTTAAACCAAAAAGTATGCGAAAGTACAAAAATAATAAATTAAATATACAGAAAATTTGAAATGAACATAAATATGGTTTTATACATTTAAAATTTGTTGTTTGTTTTTGGATTAAATATAACGTTATGCTATAGTGATTTTTGGAAAACAGTTAAGTAAACTTACCTTAAAAGTAGTTTGAAGATGAATGAAATAATAGACGAGTAATAAATAAATAGATACAAAATGTATCCAGTAAATTCTTAGAGATGAATGTGAATGTAAAGATGATTTAAATCCAATTATAAATGAAATATTTTAGTTACACTATTGTGTTTATTTTTTTTTTTTAATGATAAATTTTGGCACTTGTTTTTTATAATGATTTCAAATTATATATGTTGTTTAGTTGTATAGATGTTAATGACTTTTTGTATCTTTCAGATTTTTTAAATGTGTTTTATGTATAATTTTTCATTATTTAAGCTGGAAATTTAATTTAAACATGTTTTGTTTTATTTAACACATTTTTTATTGATTTTATTACTTTTTTTTTTTTTTTGTAAACTTTTGTTATTTTTAAAATTTAGAACAATATTTAACTACCCTACGTTTGAAAACATTTATTTTTTCTCATAACACGCACACTTTTTTTTTTTTTGTCGATAAAACAGCAACAACGTTTAGCAAACAATATCCACAAGAAAAAAAATTGTTTGTATCCGTTGGATACCGAAGGCTACTTGCAGCGGCAATAACAAATACTTTAGAAGCGAATAAAATTCACAACAAATAATAAAAAATCAGGGGGAGCGAATGAACGAGAAATGTTAAAGTGAAACGTCAAAAAGTCATAAAACCAATTTACAGCTCGAAAGGTCATTTGTCCTAAAAAGTTGTTTGAGATAAGAAAAAAAAAAAACAATCCGCAAAACAAAACTGCAACCCTTAAAATTTAGCAAAGATATCTTATGGATACATATACAAAAAATAAAAACAGATAAAATTATACAGAATTAAACAAAAACAGCAAAACAGAGCGTATCTTTAAAATACTAAAAATTCCTTTTACTTTCTTATTGCCGCTTTGTCAATAACCTATGAAAAGAAGGTATGTCAAAATTTTGTTGTAGATTTTATTAACCCACCCTTTTTTTCTTAAATATTCCTTGTTCTAATTTTTTTGTTGTTGTTATTTTATCACTGTCTGTATCTCTAAGATACACAGGTGTAGGTAGCAGATATTTACATTTTTCTTTTAAAAGATTATTAAAAATTATCATTTATTATTTTTGTTTTCATTTATCATTGTTGTTGTCATTTTGTTATTATGTATTTGTTTGTTTATTAGTTAATGAGTTTTGCAGCTTAGCATGCTGCTAACCCATTGTGTTAAATATTTAATTTGTATCTTTTAGTTACTTGTATTTATTTTTTCATCCGCTTTAACGTTTTTATCGAACTCTACCGTTTGAGATACTCCGTTCAACTGTTTGTTGTGTTTGTTGGCTAAATGGTGTTGTTACGTTTTTTTCTGTTTACGTTATCTCGTAAATACTGCTCTCCCCCGTGTTATTGTTTCTCTTACTCTTTGAGTTTGCGCTCCAAAGTCAATTTTCGGTTTGTTATTGTTGTTGTTTTGGTTTGGGGAGGTATTTTGTTTGTTTGGAGCCCTTCTCCATTGTTTTGTTTTGCTATTGTTATTCTATTACATGATTTGTATTTGTTTTGGTTTTTTGTTATTTTTGTCGCATACACACTAAGAAAAAATTTTTGGAATTTTAAAAAGACAAATTTAACATTATGTAATTTTTGTTATATCCCTAAAAAATACATCAACATATTAAAAGAAACCTAAAGCTCGCCACTTTAAATGCATAAAATATGTTAATAAAAATGTTGGATTAAAATTAAGTTTTAATATTGTAAATTCTTTAATTTAAACAAATCTCCTAAAATTAAAAATTGATATGTTTTAAACTAATTCCCAAAATATTTCGAATCAATTATTTCATTTACGTAATCTGGACAATTTTATAAATTCATCCAAAAATGTATTAATTACGTTTATACTAATGAGCATACAAATTTAAATACTATTTTATTAAAGTTTAAAATTTCAGACATTTTTATACCCTACATCACCATAGGTGGTTGGGGTATTATGCGTTTGTGTTGATGTTTGTAACGAACAGAAAAAATTATCGGACCTCTACCTTAAAGTATACCGTTCGACTCAGAATCACTTTCTGAGTCGATTTAACAATATCCGTCCGTCTGTCTGGCTGGCTGTTTGTTTGTGTAAACCTTGTGAACAAAGTACAGGTCGCCTCTTGCAATTGGTTATGATCGGTTCATTATTTCACCTAGCCCCCAAACAAATGTCCTCCCGGAATAGGGGTTTAACGATCATAAATGCCTTAAATATAGCAATATTTCAATGAAACTCGGTACAAAGGAGTTTTATATAAGTGTCAATCTTTGTGCCAAATTTCATCAAATTTCATACGAATGATAGTATCAAGTTAATATTCGACACAAATATGTTTTATATAAGTAGCAACAACATTGCCATTTAATATTAATTTGGGTTCACCGTTCCATAATGGGTTAAGTTAATTTTTATAGTAAATAAATGGTTGGTTAGGATTTTTGTCAAAGTGCCATAAAGGCATGTAAAATAGCAACTAAACTTGAAGGGTTAATTGTCTACAATTTTCAATAGTATCAGAAAAGACCTACCTTTCCAATGGAACCTTAAAATCAAACATATATTGAAAATTTTCCGAAATATATACAATCATGTATGGCAAAAACTGTTAATAAAATTTTAATATTTCGCGAATGAAATGCATATTCCAAAAGTGAATATGTCTCTATTATATTTTGAAATTCATTTTCAAATAACGAAACTATTTTCAATAATTCCGAAACTATTGAGCGGATAGAAAATAATATTAAGATAACTTTTATTTAATTTTATTTGTCATATTTGGAGTTTTGTGTATATAAATATGACAAACAATATTGTGACCGCCAAAGAGGTAGAAATATTAAACACATCCATAAAAAGATGTAGAAATATTAAACACATCCATAAAAAGACCTGATAAAAAAAAAAACTAAAATCAGTTTCGTGTTTAGCACGTTAAATTTCTTCTTATAAAACATAATTTAGTATTTTTGTTTATGTTTTTTTAATAAAATGTTATTTTTATAACCAAGTTTTTGTGTTAAAAAAATCAGTTTATTCGATATACAGGAAATTAGGATTCTTAAAGAACCATAAAAAATCATAACCATAAAAATCAAGACCTGATAAAAAACAAAACTAAAATCAGTTTCGTGTTTAGCACGTTAAATTTCATCTTATAAAACATAATTTAGTATTTTTGTATATGTTTTTTTTAATAAAATGTTATTTTTATAATCAAGTTTTTGTGTTAAAAAAAAAATCAGTTTATTCGATATACAGAAAATTAGGATTCTTAAAGAACCGGCTGGCTCACAGTGTTCCATAGACAAAAATAAAAATATTTTTCAAATTGTATTGAAATATACATTTTTGGAAAGGTGACAATATAGATCATACAATTTAAAAATATATATATTTTTTTTTTTTTTGAAAAAAATTATTTTCGTGGCTACTAGAGGTCGCTAAAATCAGAGAATTTAAAGCAAATATAAATGAACCAAAAGGCTGGTTTTAAACTGTTTTAGGAAAAAATCTTCCAATATTAATTTTTTTTTTTTCAATACTTCAGAATATTATTTAACAGATAAAAAAATAATAACAGCCTATGTTTTTGGCCACAACTTAAAAAAAAAGAATTAAATGAAAATGTGTTTGATTTCCTGTTTTTATCTCAATTTCAAAGAGTTCTCAATATTAACGTAATTTATTTTACTAAATTAAAATAAAATAAAAAAAAAAATATTTCGAAATTTAAAAAACAACTAAGAAAGTGAAAAATATATTTTTTGGACCTAATATGTTACTTTAAAGATCCTCCAGATAGCGATAATTTTAGAGCATTTTTAAATTTTAATACAAAAACTACATGAGTCCGATGGAGTATAAAAAAATTATACATTTTTTCTTTTGCTTGATTCTGTAATTTAGTATTGTTTTTTAACATATAAAAGAGAAATTATTTTCTATTTTTTGTCAAAACTAAAAAATAATTCAAAAAATTTATTTTACTTACACAAAAGTCAAAGAATTCTCTATGTTAAAATATTTCGTGGTGTTAAGTCGAAATTGCTTCAAAATATAATACAATATTGAAAACTGAAAAAAAAAAAAATAAAAATTCTGAACCAGAAATCGGTCGAAATTAATAAGTTATTAAAGGTAAAATGTGGGTGCAGAAATTAAAATAATTTTGAAAAATGTTAGGGTTTAGGGGAGGTAGGTATGACCTTGCTCCTATTAAATAAAATATCTAACCCATGAAAAAACCTATTTCCAAAATAAATTAGCAGACTTATAAACAGTCTATTTTTAATGGCTTTTCCTTTTTGTAAATTGGCACTTTTAGTAACGTTAAAAAACAGCGTTGCCCCTTCATTTTTAAATATCAATGTTTCCCGTAATGCTTCTTTTCAAAAAATTAAATAAAGTTTGAAGTGCAAAAAGAAAAAAAAAAAATCCAATATTTTATTGTTTCATCAATATTTCCATCAATTTAATTTTAATTTATATCCTATAATTCCTTCCAGACTAAAGTTCAACTATATTTTTTGCTGGTTTGGATATTGGATTTTTTTTACAATGTACATTTGAGAATTTATTAATAAATGTTTCCAAATTTGTTAAATTTTCGTACATTGTACTTCAGACCGTAAATATAAGTGTTTTTTTTTTTTCAAAATTATCGTTATTTTAAATAATAATATGGCAACATTTAATAGCTCACCTGTGTTTGTTTATTTTTATATCTTTACCACCCGCTACAAGTGTGTTGAATATAAACAGCTGGTTCAAGAAATACACCACGCCAAAGAACGTCAGCACAAAATAAAACAACAAGTAATCAACCTCACAAAAAGGAAGGGAAAAAATTGTAAAGTTTTTTTATTGTTTTAGCAAACACTTTTTTTGTTGAGAAGAAAACAGACAGAAGTTTTGAGAAAAATTGATTTTGCGGAAAGAAAAGAAAGAAATTGTGTAAATTTTACAGAAAAATTTAAGAAAATTAGTAAAAAATATATAGTGCAATATATTTTAAAATGGTAACTAATAAAAAAGATCAACTGCAACACATATACATCCAAATTGAAATATTCTTTACAAAGTGAAATAAATTTAATTAAAAAAGTAAAGATTTTTCGGTGAACTGAAAAAAAAAGAAGCAATAGATACAAATTTAAGCATGAAATGACGATGACAGGAAGGAAGTAAAATGGTAGTGATTTATTGATTTTTTACAGAAAAATTTTCATAAATTTAATACAAAAATTATTTAATCGGTGTAAAAATTTATAAAAATCTTAAGTAGAAAAAATAGTGCTTAAAAAGATACAATTAACAAGTGTTTAAAAGAAGAAAATCTAAAATAAAAACCAGACGACGTGATAAAAGTGGCTTTATGTGGCAAGTAATGTTTCTTCCTCATAATACATTTTCCCATTTTAATGATTCGCAAATCTTTTGCAGATATTTTTTTTTTTTTTGCAAAAAAATATTTCCTCTTGTTTTTAATACATTTCTATTTCTTGTTTTTTTTTTTTTGCTTTGAATGGGGTGGAGAATATTAATTGTGTTCTTTTTTTTGTGGGAGGTTGAAGATGATGTAGGGAACTTGTTTGCTAATGGCAAAAAATAAGAAAAAACAAAGGTGTAGTTATGGTTTTGCTTATGTTTTCGTTGTATGATTTTTTAGCAAAAATTCTTGTATACATTTGTTTAAATGAATGTGTGTATCCACTTTGCTTTGCTGCAACTTTTTTCACTCATTCCTTGATTATTATATTTTTTTGTAATGCCAGCCATTCACTCAGCCTACTTACCACCTTCAACTTCTACGTTGTTGTTTTTTCTGTTCTTCTGTTTGTTCGTCTAATGATGCTGCGAACGTTTCTGCAGCCTCATCATCGTTAATGCATATTTACAACATATAGAGTACTACAAAAAGATATTTTTAGTGGATTGTTTAAAAATTCTTAAAATTATTACAGAACCGGAATTTGTTCGGTCTTTCTTAGATTCCATGGAAAATTATGAATCTATTCGTACACAAAAAGAATTTTAATTTATGAAATTTATTTATGGTCAACTAATTTTTAAACAGATTTCATGTATTTATCCTGTTTGGTCTGAATTCTGGGGAGCTCGAAAGCCAATGCCAAATAATCTTTAATAGTTGAATATCAACTAAATAATTTAAAAAAATAAAAAATAAAAAAAATAATAATAATAATAATAAAAACAAAATATTTAACTGATATTTGGTAATTGGGATTATATGTATGCTGTGTTTAATAACACAATGCTATAGTGAAAAATCACTCGAGAAATGAGCGTACATTGGCCTCATTGTCGAAATTTAAAAATTTGTAGTCAAAGGTTCGAAAGGCTTAATTCATTGATTCACTTTTCGAAGTCTAATTAAATTTACTATTCTAGCCATTATTTTAAAGCATTCTTTGACTTCATATGAATTAATAAATGAATGAATAAATTATAAATAATTAATTTATTTTAAAGCATTTATAACAATTTAATTCATAGACTTAATTCTTTGACTTCACGTGAATTAAATTATTTCTATAAAGAATTAATTCCTTAAAGAATTCATTCATCAATTATACAATTCAAGCTTAAAAAAATGTACTGAAAAATTTACGTTTTATTCTATTCAAATATACAAATTTGCTTTAGAAAATATATTTTAATTCATTATGTAAAAGATTAAAAAACAGATTAGGAGAAGATTTAAACTAGCAAAAATTTAATTAATTTATTATAAATTAATTCAATATTCTATAAAATTATGTTTTTGGGAATGGTATTATGGAATAAAAAACTAGTATTTCTAATAAAATAAATAATAAAACTTAAAATAAAAAACTAGTATTTCTTAATTCATAATTAAGATTTATGGGAATTAAGCTTAGATTGAATTAATTCTTTCCAAGCTCTGTTTGCAACAAACTCTCAAAATTTTCAGTTATGCTGTAGAAATTGTTTTTGGGTATGTGCCTGAATAAATGTATCCCTAATTCTGTTATTATTTTCTTAATTTGTTTATTATTATCTTGTTGGAAAGTATTTGTCTTTTTAACCGCAAACATTTTTTGATCAAACATTAAAAGCTTAATTGAAATTGAACCTATTATGAAATGATAATTTATGTTTATTTTTTTTTTATTGAAATCCGATAAACCGTTTTATATTTAGTAAAACACAATTAGAAAAGTATTTGGTGTAGTTTCTTATAATATAAATAATAAAAAACTGTCAAAAGTAGCTAAAAATTGAGTGAAATTAAAGAATCGGAAACAAGTTGAAAAAAGACGAAAGTCGACTATTTTAAAATGGGGAAAACAAATCTGCTATTTAAAAATAGAAAAAGTCGCAAATTCTACTTTTGTTCCCACTATTAGAAAAAAAAATTGTTATTTAGTTCTCCAGAATGGCACAAAATTATTCATAATTTCGAAAATTATTATTTTTAATGAATTATTTCTTTTAATCTTAAATTCACTTAAAATTAAGGGAGCTACTAGATTTTTTGCGGGCGTTAACTCCAAAACATTTATTTTTGAATAATGAGGATGTTTTTCTTCTCGGCTCATGGGTTAAGTTTGTAAAACTACGTGATGAAGCTTTTTGTAAAGCTACGGGATGTACTTGCATAATTATTTTAGACTGAAGGTTAGTTTTTAATCGGCTTTGCAGAGGACATTGGTTGTTAATGATCATCTTTATGTTTTGAATAGACATGTTTAAAATGTGATCGTTTGAGAAATTGAGCGTTATAATTAGAGTTACAATAATTGTCTCTTCCGATTCTGTTCTCTCATAAGAGAAAACTAGATATGGGAACAATTTCAATGAATGAGCAATGGTATCCTTTATATTGATGATATGAAATAATTTGGTTTTTGCTGTGAAGGTATCCTAATTTTAGGATAAATCATCAGAATATGATATCAAATAAAAATTAAACATTTGTGAATAATGAAAGGAAGAGCGATTTGGTGAAAGATTCAATGTAATCATCCTGTATAAGAAAATTAAGGTGCCAAGTGGATCTATTTAGGTTAGGAGGAGCTGTTCACTTTGCGTTACCTAAAGCTTTATTCACATTTGACCAAATTTGCGAGACCATTCATTCTACAAAAAAATAGTTTGCCGTTGTTTGATCTTGCTAATGTTTTGTACGTGAAAAAAAAAAATCGGTAAAATGTCACCTATGATTTATGATAAGTAAAAAATGGAGGTAAGAAATTATTTTATGTAGTGGTTACGTCATTTTGGTAAAATATTTGACTAGTCTGAACATATCTTAAGGCACAAAAGCATGTAAATGTACTGGCAAAAATACATTTCAAACTAACCTTTCGAATATATTTTTCTGATATGCTCATCAGATGCATGAAGTGAACGTCAAAGATTGCAATTCTATTTTTGAAGAATATGCGCCACTAATTCATAATCTTAGTCAACACAGTAACCACATCCTAAATTGAATTTGATGGCATAGGGTTGAGGTCGAAAATATATAATGCAGCTACATCAAAAAATTATGCAGTATATTACTTCTGCAAGATGATAGCGATGCGGAGGTGAGAAATTATGATTTCTTAGATATCTTACCACCAAGACCACTGGTTAATGATACATCCGATATATTGGTCATAAGGCCTTCGTCATTTCTTTAACATATGTAAACAGAGATTTTTGTGGTATTTTTATATTGGTCAATATCTCACAATTAAAAAATAACATCTCCCAATTAATCCCCTTTACTGGTATTTATCCATATACAAAATTGATGTTTGAAATTTTTGTGCATTAATACTACCCAAAAACCCCCATCATAAAGTCTGTTATTTGCTTTTGTTGTAATATTCTTGTTGTATTTAGTTCTTTTTTTTTAGAGGCCAAGTTTACGAGAAATATTATTGAATGACTGCACTCTTGAGTGGTACTATAATACTTAGTAGTAGACAGACTGCCTTGCCTAATGCCTGATGTTATTGTAACATTATAATGTATGATATTGTAGTACACATACATACATATATATGTTTAATTGAAAATCTATAGATTTATCTCTTGAAAGGATTTTTCTTACAGCCTGCAGTTTGCCATACTGTTTATTTTTCATTTGTTTTATTTAGCTTTTCATTTGACTTAATCTCGAAATAACATTGGGGGAGGTTAACCTGAGTATCTTTTTCCGATGAATCAATGAGAATTTTAATTTGCTTTTATTTTTTTGTTTTATTCTATCAGTCTTTGTTTTAAGATTTATTTCATTTTGTCGTTTGTTTGTAAAGGAATGTAAACAAAACAAATGTAAAAAAATCAATGATTCATAATTCTATTAAACTTCTATACATACACTGTAATAATTGAAATTAGAAGTTACTATTTGAGTACATATTATAAGTGACATAAGACATTAATGGGTATGGAATTGTTTACTTAGAATGTGTATTGTCTATGAATTTAATTGTTGGATGGGTTTAAGTATGTTGATGTGTTTGTATATAAATGAATCTGAAGCTTAGTAATCATCATTGTATATAAATTATGATAAATGATTAAATGTGAAAAAATAATAATTTGAATGTTTATCAGTATTCTAAGAGCATGTCTTTGGGGGGCTTAATCATTAAAATAAGGTGTGTGAAAACTGAAATTTTTAATAAATTAGGTTAAATTATAAGCTTTAAAGAAATTTGCTCTAAATCTCAGATGTAAAAAATTAAACTTAAAATGCTTAGTATCTTTTTGACGTAAAATATTATAGTGGGACAAAATTTAAAGATTTTTTAATATAAAAGTATGAAGTTTTTTCTTTTTCTCAAAAAATTATAAAAGGATTTTAGATAAAATTGAATGAGAATAGAGTTACGTTCAGACTAGTCAAATATTTGATGAAAAAGACGTAACTTCTAAGCAAAGTATTTTATAACTTATTATTTTATTAGGAAATTATTTACAATCTGTCATAAATCACAAGTAACTCTTTATTGAATTTATCGGACGCTGCTTTCTCCTACAAAAAATAGAATCAAACAACAAGTGGTTACTCAATTAGGATCAAATATTTATTAGACAAATCTGTACATAGTTTAATCATTAAATACGAATATTTGATGAAGTTTTTGTATATTTACACTTACACAATTTAGAATAAAAATACCACTTATGTTTCAAAAATATATCCGTTATATTTAACTCTTATAATAGTATAATTTTGAAATAGCGAAGTATTTCTACGATGTCAAGGGATAAAGTCTTATTAAACCCAATGAACGGGTTGTTCAAATTAAATTTGTGAACATTTTTTTTAAATTTTTCAAAATATGAACTTCTTTTGAAATGAAAAATTATGACCAAATCCAAAAATATCTCCATTATATTGAACTCTTATACATTCTTTTGAAATGATGAAGTATTTCTACATTATGGCCATATCCTGCGATGTCAAACAATCCTATTAAACAGTTTATTCAAATTAAATTTAAACATTTGTTCTTTTTTTTTTTAAGGAATTTAGATTGCAAAATTTTAAAAATTCAATAGTTATTAAAATTTTGGAGTAAAAATTTTCTGAAATATTTGTAATTATAATATTTACTAAAATTTGTATTGATATTACATACGTCTTTTTGACTTCAGAAAATGGAAAAACGTAACACACATAAATTAAAAAATATTTAATAAAAATGTTCAACATCAATATATTAAGGGATATTTAAGGATGTAATAATCCAAAAATCTTGTTTGTAGGACAATTTGTTTTGATTTTAGAGTTTTTTGTGCCTCCTACAAAGTTATAAAAATTGATGTTACGTTGTTTTGCATTTTCGGTGACGTCATATCCTACGATGTTAAGGAATACAATCTACTAGAAAATGAAGCTAATGAATTCTGCTATTAATGCTTTTTTATACACTTAACCACAGGTGTTTCAGAAAGTTTGTCATTGGGAAGTCGATATAACGATGTTGCCATTTATTGGTAATATTTTCTATTTTAAATATTTTTAGAATCTTATAAAAATAAACCAAATTTAAGTAAAAATTTTTGCAAAATGCCTAAAATTTTCATAAAGAACAATTTAATAATATTTATGAACAAAACTTTTAAATGCAAAACAACGTAACATCACTTTTCATAACTTTACAAGAGGCACAAAAAACTTTATAAAATCTAAACAAATTGTCCTACGAACAAGATTTTTGGGATATTACATCCTTAAATATTGCCTAATATATTGATGATGAATAATTAAAATTTTATTAAATATTTTTTAAGTTATGTGGTTTACGTTTTCCAAGATTTCAATTTTGTGAAGCCAAAAAAACGTAACATCAATAAAAATTTTACAAAAATTGTAATTAAAAGAATTTTTGCAAACTTTTACTCCAAAATTTTAGTACCTATTATATTTTTAATAATTTGCAATCTAAATTCGTAAAAAAAAAATAATAATTTTTTTAACCAATGTGATGTTACGTTGTTTTGACTTGAGAAAATGATTGATTTCGTTAATATTTTCGTAATTTTTTGAGTTACAAGTCTGAAAATTTGTGATCATACGTATTTTGGAATAATAAACTATATTTTATCAAAAACACAAATTTGAAAATTTTGATGTTACGTTGTTTTGCATTTTCGGTGACGATATGTACTTTTTTTCTGTACACAAGCGAGCGACTTTGTTCTTGCATGGAAAATTGAATAAATGAACAAAATAGGTCCACGAGTATCTGAGATATCGGCAAAAATACACTTTTAGACTTTTTGAAGCTCTTGTATAAGCTACAGATTGGCCCATAAACAACCGAGTTATTGGCAAATCATTTTTTAATTTATTTAATTGGTGCTTTGCATATTGTTGTTTTTATGGGCACTGAAAAACAACAATAAAAGTAAGCTTTATCAAATTTGTTTTTTTTTTTTTTTTTTTTAATTTTTTGAAGCATCTGTATTAGTTGGATACTTATTTTTTTTTTTTTTACATTAACATTTTTTTAGATTTTTTTTTGCTGAAGAAATAAACTCAATCGGTCCATTAGTATTTGAGACATCGTTCAAAACTCATTTTTAGATTTTTTGAAGCTCCTATACAAGCGATAGACTTTGTTGTAAAATGATCTGGAAATCAAAATCATCAGATCGCCAATCTGAAATGACTCCTGCTTGTTTTTATCATGTTAATAGTACTTGATTATTTTTTTCAGATAAGGATTATGACCTATTTTTCTCTAGAATATATCTATATATTAAAAAGCATACAGTATTAATCCAGCAATGTTTTTACAAAAACAAACTGGACAGGTTTTAATGATATAACTAACAGTGAGTTAGAGATTTTTCATTTTTTAATTAAGAGAGTTGTAAGAGAGGAGTAATAAAAAAATTAGAAAATAGTTTAATACTTCGAATTGCTTTGTTTATGTTTTGTTTGAGTCTTATGCATCATAAGAAAAAAATTAAAAAAAGGAAAAAATATTTAAGTTTCTTTTTGTTTCATTTTCATTTAAAAAAAATATAATAAATCACAAAAATGAAAAAATTGCCAAAATGGAAAAAGTCGCCAAAAAAGAAAAAAGCTAAAAAAAAACACAAAACGAAAAAATATTTGTCGATTTTAATTTTTCTTCTTTTTAGCGTTTTTTTTTAATTCGTTTTGGAGTTTTATTTCCTTTATAAAAAAATTTAAACATTTCCTTGTATTATAACCTACATTTCTTTATAATTTGTTCATTAATTCTCCAACTAAAAATATCTAAATATAAATTCAATATAAAGTTCAATGTTCTTTTTATAATATAATACCACACTACCTTTTAATATAATTTTTTATTACATTTTTTCATTTATTTCTTTAATTTTCTTCTTTTTTATATATGTACGTATAGTGAATAAATCCAAATGCAACTTTTAATTTGACGTACAAAGAAGATTAATCCCACTACAACAATGAAATTCAATTAACAAAACAAATGTGAAAAGTAAAAGGTGAAAGAAGCTTCAAATATTAGAATTTCAAACAAAAATAAACCTAAAAGATATGTCTTCATGGGTAAAAAGGAATACAAGAGCAACAGCAATAATAAAAAGAAATAAAAAATTTAAAATCAATTAACTTTAGCTCTACACACACAAACACTCTATTTCCCCTTCCTTTACTTCAACTATATTTTCAAGATAATACTTGAAGTCTATAATAATAGCACCAATTTACTTACATGCTTTGAACTCAGTAAAATTGTATAGAAAATATATAACGAAAGGAAGAAAATAAAATCAATTTAAATCAATCACTTTAAGAAAATACACAGTAAATAAGGATTAAGTCGCAACATGAACAGTAGTAGTTCGGATATACCAATACCAGCAACAACAGGAATAGGAGCAGGAGCAGTAGCGGCAGCAACATTAGAATTGAAAAACAATCAAAATAATACAACAACGATACAACGCAACAACAGTTATGGTTCATCTATGCAACAACAACCACAATCTCCACAACCACCACCACAACAACACCCAACAACATTGGGTGAATTGTATCATGCCGGTTCAACTGTCACAGGCAGCTTAAATGGTAGCAGTAATAAAATGACAGCAACAGTTGATGTTAATACTGGTATCGGATGTGGTGGAGGAATGAGTGTAAGTGTCGGTGGTATTTGTAATGTCAACAACATTGCAGCAGTAGCATCGACAACAACTAATAGCAGTACTAGCAGCATTAGTATGCATGATTTTGATAACAGGCAATCAATAAATAATGGAGCAGCATCACTGAGTGGCCTTATGGTTGGTAGCTGTGGTGTTATAGGTAGTGGTGGTGTCGGTGTTGGTGTGGGTGGTATTGGCTCAAAGCCCCAAGAACGTTATGTATGGGAAATGCGTGCGCGCAGCCCTAATGTAACACCAGCAAGTACGGTACTTAATTCACCAGATCTTAATACAGACATGCAGTACAGCATACATCCTCATCAGAGACAGTTGCAACAAATTCGTGTTGGTCGCAGTCCTGGCAGTCAATTTGAACAACACAATATACTGCCACAGGTGGGTGTTATTTACATTTAATTTCCTATTCCTCCCCATTGTTTATATACAAACAAAAAGCAAAACTTTTGAAAATTTAATTTAAACTTAAATTTATTTAATTTATTTTTTGATTTTAGGGCCTGGCATCACCAGGTTCGCCCACAGATGTTGGTAAAGCAGATGGCCAGTGTTTAAGAGACGGTGAAATTGTTGTGTTCGATGACATCGACACCAATTGGATGAATAAATCAAATAATTCATATTCTTCTAATCATTCCAATCATGCAAGAGATTCATATCATGGCAATGAAGACATACTCAAAGTAACCAAAATGATTGGTCAATTGCCAATTGCTGAATATGAGGGTTCTCCTAGACGTTTTGGAAATCAACCACAATCAATGAAATCAAATGCAGCAACTACGGGAAATAGTATGGTACCCAAAAGACCACCAGGATTTCCACAACGAGTCTCACCCATGACTTCATTAACCCCACAACAGCAGCAGCAACAACATCAAGAAGCCGCTCATGCACGTCATCAACAAATGCAACAGCAACATCAATTTTATGCTCAAGCCACCAGTAGTGGCAGTTGTACTAATTCCTCCATCTATAACAACGATTCCAATAACAAATCAATTGGTAATCTTATTGATATCGATGCTGATGATGGTGATATTGTCTCGACCATGGGCCAACAGTCACAACAAACACCACCATCATCGTCATCAACAACCAACAATAATGACTCGTTGAAAAGCAACAACAAAGTTAAGACTCCAACATTTGATTATTTATATGAATTCTCAGAAACTCGCAAAGTTTTAGAGGAATTTTTCAAAGCAAATCCAGAGGATGAAAAACGTTTTACAGACTTTACAGAAAGTGGTGATGATATGGGTAGTTGTGTATGTATTTGGAATATGTAGTTTTATGAGACTTATTAGTCGTTTATTGAAGATTTTGCTTTATTTTTTATATGCAGGATACCCATCATGAGTATTTGCATCATCACGATGATGAAAATAAACATATCGAACAGGCCTATATTGGTCAGCGTTTAGCTAGAATACCCAAAGATGAATTGTATATGGTGCATCGTTCTCCTACTAAGAAACAGGTGAGTGGAATATATTTTTTGAAGTATTTTTGTTTTATGTTGATTTTATTTTCACAAAGGGAAAGAAAAATTAGTTTATTATTTAATTCAAATGTAACAATTTCTCATATAGTTTTTAATGATTATCTATTAATTTTAAGCGGGTACCTGAGCTAATTTTGAATGTTTTGGGTTATTTTTTTAACTTAACTACCGCCATTACAGACTTTAGAGTCGCAGACAAAATAATATGAATTTTAAGAATAAACTCTGCATGGAATTTTGCTCATTCTCTTAATTGCTCTGTATCTTTTTTAGTAAAGTTAAAAAAACTGAGTGGTAGCAAAGGAGGGCAATCCATTAAATTGTCTAGAACTTTGTTAATTTTAAATGTACTGTGTCATAGTACTTAAAGTTTAAAGTTGACTAAAAAATGAAATAGAGCATGTTACATGTCTATTCATAGAAAAATTCTTAAAAAAAGTCACAATTTTATTATGACTAAAAGTTACGACTATACATGTGACTCGGTCATAACTTCATATTCTGTTAACATAGTCACAAAACTTGCTTAACATTAAAAAATGTTGACTTTTCTTGTCAATTAAAAATAAAATTTTTTGTAAAAAGTTTGAAATTTTTAGAGAAGAATGGATAATTTGCAAATAATACTGCAGAATCCGATGAAAATCTGCAAGAAATGTGAGTAAAAGTATGTTTTATATATGCTTTATCGCTCTTTGGACCTCAAATGTTTGAAATATGTATGAATGCATTGTTTTTTCTACAACACATTTTTTTATATTTTTATATTTTTTATTTTCAATTAAAATGTATTTTTATTCTTATGATTGTCTACATATCAGGTCTTACATGCCTATTCATAGAAAAAGTCTTAAAAAAGTCATAGTTTTATTATGACTAAAAGTTACTACTATACTTGTGACTCGGTCATAACTTCATATTCTATTAACATAGTCACAAAACATGCTTAACATTTAAAATTATTGACTTTTCTTGTCAATTAAAAATAAAAATTATAAATAAAAATTTTTGTAAAAAATTTGAAATTTTTAGGGAAGAATGATAATTTGCAAAGAATACTGCAAAATTTGATGAAAATCTGCAGGAAATGTGAGTAAGAGTGTGTTGTATATATAATTTATCGCTTTTTGGCCCTTAATTAATTAAAATATGTATGTATGCATTGTTTTTTCTACAACACATTTTTTGATAATTTCATATTTTTTATTTTCAATTAAAATAATTTCTTATGATAATCACAATTCTTATGACTGCCTACATATCAGGTCTTAATTTTTAAACGAAATATTAATACATTTTTGTTTGTGAATAGAAAATTAAAGACTATAGTCACAATTTGTGTTTTATGACTATTTTTCAGTCACAATTTTTCTGTGAATAGGCATGTAAATGTCAAATTTTTGTGTGCACAAAATTCAATGTTTATTTAGTTTTAGGGGAAAAAAAAAAAATAAAAATTTTAAATAATTTTATAATTGTAACAATTAATTATTGTATGGTAGTCTAGCTCTATGAGCTTGCGGCAAGATTTATTTGAAATAAATAAATAAAATTAATTGAAAAGTTGTTTGCTAAAGTGAACTAGATGATGTGACAAGCAAAGTGTTTATCAATCTCATAGGGTTTGTAATGGGAATAAAATGGCTTAGGAGCAATCATAACTAGGGATGCCAAACGGGACTGGATTTTGCAAATCCCGGGATTCGGGATTTTATAATTTCAAATCCCGGGATCCCGGGATTTTTCGGGACCCCGGGATTTTTCGGGATCCCGGGATTTTTCGGGATTTCGGGATTTTTCGGGATTTCGGGATTTATATTTCATATAAAAACACATTTTAAATATATGGAAAAAAATCAATTTTTTATACATATTTTAATTAAAGAAATTTAAATACGAATAAATTTCTAAAATTAAAAATAAATCATAAGGTTTGTTCGTTTGAAATTTTAGTAAAACTAGTTAAATAAAAGAGATATTTAAAAAATAAATCTAAAAACCAAGCTTTTACTAGAAAACCGAAAATAATAAAATAAATTTTAGGGTAAATAAAAAGTTAAATTTTTATTATTATTTATTTTCTTTTTTTTTCTTACTTGTTTTAAACGGAAATTTGGAAATATCTCAAAAATACGGGCATATGTTCTTTTGCAGATATTTTTTCTTATAAAATTTCATTAGCTAATGATGAGTATGATTTTTAGCTTTGTTGAATATCATCAGTAGTTAATGTCTATCCATTTTGGAAGATGATTTAACGCAATTTGGTCCTAGAACTTGTATAATCCAACATTTGTTCATTATTTCGTCTTCCATACAAATGTCTTTCCAGATATTATTAATACATATTATTTAATACAAATCAATATGTATTAATAATTAAAATAACGTTTTAAATTAAAATTCAATAGGAAAATGAAAATAAAATATTTTACTAGTCTTGCTCGTACAAAATATTCAAGTAAAATATGTATAGCAAAATAGAAAATTATTTTCTCTTGAAATGTTTATAACTTTTACTAGTTTTATGTGCACAGAAATGCTTTTCGAGTAAAATACTTACAATAATAAAAATACTAGTAAGAATAGCATACAAACGAACAGACCTATAATGTTCTAATCTTCGTAATCGATTTTTAATATATTTTTGAAAAATTTCTGTTAATATTTTGATGTTTTGTATTGCTTACAGTTAATTTTTTGGATTGTATTTATGACACTAAATCTCGAAAATAAAATCCCGGGATTTTTTTCGTCCAATCCCGGGATTCGGGATTTTGAAATCCCGAAAAATCCCGGGATTTTCGGGATCGGGATTTCGGGATTGGCATCCCTAATCATAACTGATTGATATGGTATAGATTTTTGCTTTTTCTATCATTAAAGGGTCTCTGGGTGGAGACGTGAATACGCCACCCTTTTCTACTTAACCCAGCCTAAAGTTATGCTAAAAATTCGGGTTTATCCTAAAAATTAGATTTATGCTAAAAACCGGATTTTATACTAGAAATCTGATTTTTGCTCAAAATACAATTTTATACTCAAAATTCGATTTTATACTAAAATTCCTATTTTATACTAAAAATCCTATTTTACACTAAAAATCTTATTTTATACGAAAAATCCGATGTTTTACTAAAATTCCGATTTTATACTCAAAATCAGATTTTTTACTAAAAATCCCATTTTATACTAAAAATCTGATTTTATACTAAAAATGCATTTTTATACTCAAAATCCAATTTTATACTAAAAATCCTATTTTACATTAAAAATCTTATTTTATACGAAAAATCCCATTTTATACTAAAAATT
The DNA here is from genome assembly GCA_951394005.1 of Protophormia terraenovae. Taxonomy (NCBI): domain Eukaryota; kingdom Metazoa; phylum Arthropoda; class Insecta; order Diptera; family Calliphoridae; genus Protophormia; species Protophormia terraenovae. Next base: position 87,256,094 of record OX596076.1, on the reverse strand, counting down.
TTATTTTATACTAAAAATTTTATTTTATACTAAAATTCCTATTTTATACTAAAAATTCTATTTTAAACTAAAAATCTTATTTTATACGAAAAATCCGATGTTATACTAAAATTCCGATTTTATACTCAATTTTCGATTTTATACTCAAAATCAGATTTTCTGATTTACGCTAAAAATCCAATATTATACTCAAAATCGGATTTTATACTAAAAATTTGATTTTAAACTAAAATTCCAATTTTTCCGATCCGATATCAGATTTTTTTTTACTAGAAACAGTGAGGAATTAAATTATACTATTTATAAAAACTGGTACCTATTTTTTTTTTACTAAAAATTATTGTTTTGGAAAGAAAAGAAATTTCAATTCACTTCGTTGCTGATTTTTGTTATTTTTTAAACCATATTTCAAAGCATTATTTTTTAAATTTGTTTAACAGATTATATATCTGTTAATTTAACTCTTTACAAATAAGAAATTTACAAATACTAATTAAAAAAGAGCTAATAAACGGATTTTATCATAAGTTCATTGTCAAATGTACAATAAATACAAATGAAAAGCATGAACAACAAACAATTCTACTTAAGTTTTCTATTTTATACCATTTGCCGCATTTCAAACATGTTCACTAAAACCCCAAGTGAGACAGCAGCAAATGGAAAATGTGCTATTTATGTATTTATAGACCACAAAAACCAATAAGTGTTTGTTTTTTTTTTTTTTAGTTCGAAAAATAAAGATTTTTTTTCTATACATATGTATTTATTTTTGTCATTGCATATTGGTAGAAACAAATAACGCAGCAGCAGCAACAACAACTACCACCACAACAACAGCAGCAGCATTTCCAACAACAATGTGATAATAATATTGTGTATAATGACAACAACGACATTGAGCTGTATATCGATTCAAATAGTCGCAGTAGTGGTGATTTAGCTGACACAGAATTGGAGGCGAATTTACGGCATCATTCACGTAATTTCACATTGTCTCCAGAGACAACTGATTACGATTCAAATTGTGGCGATTTGGATAGTCTATCGAATGATATTAATTGTACCACAGACTATGGTAAATTGTATACTAGTATGCCAGTGCTAGAAGATGGCTTATCAAGTGGTCATGCATCGGATACAGAGAATAATTGTCAAAATAAATACGAAACAAATGGTGATGATAATGGCAGCTGTGAGGGTGGATTAAATGAGAAACAACATCATCATCATCAGCAACAACAAGAACATCAGCTGCAGCAGCAAGAAATGTTGGAACAAAATAAATACAATAATAGTTTGACACAAGAGTGTATGGATAATAATTATAGTGGAGCTAATAATTTAATAACAAATTTGGTAAATATTGATGATAGTGTTAGAGGTGTAGGTGGAATGGGAGTGGGCGGTTTAATAGATGTAGAGGAATTAAATTCATGTAAACTACAACAACAACAGCAGCAACAGATGCATCATCATCAACAGCAGCAGCAAAGTCAATGTAATAATTTAATGAATAATGATAGTGGTTGTTGCAATTTGGCTTCCTTAAATACATCCAACGAATTGAGCAACGATTCTTCAAATTATGAACCAATATATGCCACTGTAAATAAACATCCACAACAACAGCAGCAACAACAATCGCCACCACCACCACCGGCTCCACAGCCTCATCGTCAGCAGCAACAGCAACAATTACGTGTTAAACATCCAGGTCGAGCTGAATCGGTTGAAATACAAGAGGCAATGAAAGAAATACGTTCCGCTCTACAAAGAGCTAAAACTCAACCGGAAAAATTGAAATTTTGTGATGAAGTTTTACCTCCTGGCCCCGATTCGCCCATATGGGTGCCACGTAAAGGCAATACAGATTGTAATAATATAAACTCTTCAAATAAATCGCACTGTGATGAAGAGGAGCAAGATACTGATTTAGAAACTGATCGTTTATTGGGTCAACAAAGAACTGATGATCAAGATTTTTTCGATGATAAAGTAATTAAATAAGATATTTGTTAAAATTTTACCAAAATTTACAGCAATTTATGTTAATCAATATTAATCTTTGTACGTATTTCTCTTCTTCTTTAGACAATTTGGCCTAAAACATCACGCATTGGTTCTGGTCTTAATTCTTTAGATCATTCCCCAGCCTCTTCGGATATAACTAATAATTTACACATAAAACCACAGCCTTTCTCATCGGCAACTATACGCCAGGGTATTGGCACATCACTTACACCAAATTCACCAGATCATTGTCAAATTGTTGGCGGTTCTGATGTAGCGGTCACATCTCCGGAAAAACTACAATACACTAAAAGTCCTACTGGTTCTATAAAATCCCTTAAGGATTCAGCTAATAGTGATAAAAAAGCTAAATCACGCAATAAAGAGGGTAAGTACTTAGTTTAGTATATTTTAAATGTTGGTATTTTATTTAATCTAAATCAATAGATTTAATGTGAAAAACTCTATTTCTTTCTTTCTCTCTCTCTCTGTCCGTAATGTCTTCTTTTTGCACGCATTCACTATAAAACTTAAATTAAATGTGTGTTTATTCTATCATATGAATGTAAAACAAAACTAAATATATCCTTGACATAATGTAAGTTTAAAAACCAAGAAAAGAAAAAAAAAAGTTAATTATTGTTTTGTCTACAAAGATTTTTTTATTTTTCGTTATTACTTTGACAATTTTCTGTTTGTTTTTGTATGTATGTATTTTATGTGTTTTAAAAATTAATTCTTTGTATGTGCAATTGTAAATGTTAGAGATAAATATAAATTAATTTTATTTTTATTTTTTTGTGCAATATGGTGAGATAAACTGTTGCATTTTATAGACAATTAAAATTGAAGATATGTGAAAAAACTTTTTTGTTGATATTAATTTATCTAGTCCCAATGGCTTTAAATTTTATAGAATGGACATAATGGTTATTCGAAAAATACAGTATTTTTAACGAATTGTGAAATCGAGATCATGATCATTTATATAGATCTTATAAGTCCGAGTTTTTATTAGTAATGTATACTAACGCAAAAATTGGGTTTTGCAGCATTAGCTAAACCGTAAGTTTTTATAACAAGGTATTAGAAAATTGCAGCATCTTAAAAATGTTGAAAAAGTTGTTAAGAAAAATGTTTTTTTCCTACATAATGTTTAAAAAACGTTATCTTACGAGGCACACAAATAGTTCACCAAAAAGCATACAAAAGAGAAAAAAGTTTGTGGCAATTGTCAACATATTGTGCGATATTTATTTTTGCAAAATTCTAACTTTTAAAATTGGATTTTCTGTGGAAATCTGTGTAATGTATATATTTTTGTTATATAACTATTTTATGTTTTATTTTTAGAATAATATTTATAGTAATTAACTATATATTCTTGTAGCTTAATAATAGAGTTGGTCATAATCGTTCATTTTACTGTTTCGTTCACATTGTTCAAAATTGTAAAATGATTCAGTTCGTTCATCGTTCATTTTTTAACATTGATCAGAGTCTGAACGATGAGTGAATGTAGAGACAAAAAATGGAACAGAGTCTGAATGATTAAAATTTGAATGAAGTAACAACAGGTGAAACTGAAACAATTGCTTCATTTGTTTCTTAGAACACATTATTAGCTAAAATTAATGGAAAACAATAAGTTTTAATGAATTGTTTTTAACAATTATTTATAAAAGTATAATAAAATAAATAAATTAAAATAACGAAATTTTATCTGAAGCAATATAAAACGAAGCAAAAATGAATGTTATGAATCAAAAAGAAAGAACGAACGAGTCAACATCGTTCATTTTACAGATTCGTTCAATTGAATCGATTCGTTCATGAACGACACAACTCTACTTAATAATATACAACTGTGTGCAATATAATATTAGCGTCATATGTCAAAATTTTTATATTCAATAGATTGAGGATTTTTTTGTTGATTTCAAAGAATGTTTGTTCTTGGAATTTGTTGTATTTTCCCCCAATTTTATAAAAAAATAAGTAAATCTTAAAATTGATCATCTTAATTCATATAAAATACTTAAAATGATTGAATACACTAGAAATTTGCTGTGCAAAATAATAGTAGCAACGATGAAAAATACCTGTACAAATAAAACTACATGATTCAGTTCTTCCTTTTTTGGCATATTTTGTTTACACAAATTCATATTTTGTGGAATAGCCCTTATTGGCTCTGACAGCGCCGTAATGGTGGGTATCGACGTCTATAATTCCTGCAGATTTCCCGGATTCTTTTAAAAAACGGCAGCTTTGATATCTCCCCACTCTATGTTCTGGAGCTTTTTTTCCGAAACCCATTTTTTTTTTGTCATTTTGCTAATATAACACCCATGTGGACGGCATATTCTCTTCTGAATACGACAACAAGACTGTTTTTAATATTTCCACATACATTGCGGCATCCATGTTACGTTTTATCCTAAATATGCACCCTGAGCCATGATATGAAAAGCATCCTCAATCGTTGATTTTCACACCACCATGCTTGACGGTCTTCAGAACAAATTTTAGGTCATATTACATGTTATTTGGTCTCCTCACATATATTCTTGACGCATGCATCCCATATGTACCAAAAAGAACTACTTTAGACTCATCTGTGCAGAGAGTGCTGCGCCATTTCGTATGAGGCCAGTCGGAGTGAAGTATCACGAAATTAAGGCTTTTATTTAAAATCTATCTTACAGATTTTGTTTTTGAAGATGTTGAGGAATAGTTGACGTATCAACTTTCAGCTTTAAATCTTATTTTATATATTATATTTTTGGAATTTTGCAATAACTGTCAGAGAACATTCCAAAACATTTTTGCATAAATCGGTATGTTTTACCTTCTGAAAGTATTTTTACCATTAAATTACGGATACTAGGAATACAGTCTACGTAGCCTATTAAAAAAAAAAAAATTTCAATGTAAGTACAGTGCCAGACTATATAATTTACTTAAAAGTCAAATGGAACCAAATAAAATAATACTATTTTCCGATGTTTAACATTTTGCTACTATTATTTTGCACAGCCAAAAACCACGCTATTTAAGTAAGATAGCTGTAACTTCCGAAGATGCATAGAAAAAGATAAATAATTTTTTTTTTTGAGTGAAGTATCACGAAATTAAGGCTTTTATTTTTTTATAATTATTGTTCATGTTTAGGGCTTTCATATAAACAAATTGTTTTAAAATTCCTAGTCTAGGAATTTCGCAGGAACAAAAATTCCAAAGTTTGTGGTAATGCTACTATTATTTTGCACAGGGCTGTATATTTTTTAATAGCCTAAATTTTAATGAAAATTTATATGTCAACTACGGCAAAATGACAAAACTCCTAATGAAATAAATCCCATGAAATAAGTCCTAATGAAAAAGCACCTAAAAAAAATTAATTTAATTCCAAATATTTTAAATGAAAAAAATCCTAAAAGAAATGAAATTACTTCAAAAACAATAATGAAATAAAACCCAAATTTTAGATTTTATTCCATAATGAAATAACTCCCATATAGAAAAATGAAATAAATGCAAATGAAATAATTTCAAAAAGTAATGAAATAAGTCCCAAATTATAGACACATGTATATTTTAAAAATGTTTGAAGCTTTAATATTAATATTTAATAGTACAGCGTTAATGCTTTCCTTACAAAAATTTCTTGATTTCTATTAGAAATTTAAAAAATTAATTGTAAATAGAAAGAATTATAAAAATCGGGTGCCGTTTTATTGAAAATGTCTCTGCAGTGCTGTTGACTTTCAACTAAATATTATTTTTTCAAGATGTTAATAAAATATGGTAAAATGAAATAAACGTTTTCTACTAAAAATTTAAAAAAAAAAATCGCGCGATTTTTATTAAAATTACAAGTTTCAAATTAGTTATTTTTTGAAAAATTTTAATAAAAAATCGCGCGATTTTTTATTAAAATTTTTCGCCTGCGGCGCTTTATCACTTCTATTTATTCATCTTTATTAATTGGTAAATTTAATATTAGTATATCACTCATTGCTCATAAACGTACCGATATCGGTTTAAAATCACTAATGAATAGCAAATAAAGTTGTTTATTAACTGAAAAAGTTTGGTGTATTAACATTTCAGATTCTAAGCAGGGCCGGGAAAAAATCATGTTCTAATTACATTACCTATTGCGTATTACTTGAAACAATATATTATTTAAGTTATGCTTCGGCTTTTGTATAGTCATCATCACTAAGATATCTAGAAAAACTACCTAATTGACAATAATATTATTTTCATGTAAGAGTTAAAAATAAATTAATTAAATAACTTTAATAACTAAAAATGCGTCTCCTGAAAAATTAGATTCTTGGAGTTTTTAGTAACAAATGAGCGATATTACTACTTCTGAAAAAGAAATATAGTTCATAAATAAAGAAAATTAGACTTTCATTCAAAAATTTTAAAATTAACCCAAATTTAAGAAAATGAAATAAATCCTTAAAAAATGAAATAATTCCTTACTTCTTTGAAAAATGAAACAAATCCCAAAATAAATTTTTGAAGGGAATTATTTCATTATTAGTATTTTAAAAAAATTAAATAATTTAGTAAGAAAATGAAGTTACTTCCCAAAAAAATGCAATAATTTCCAAAAAATTTAGGAGTTATTTCATATGAAAAAACTTCTAAAATGTATGGGATTTTTTGGGACTTATTTCATTTTTGTTTTTTGAAGTTATTTCATTGGGAGCTATTTCATAGAGCCGTCAACTACAGATTTGATCTCATTTAAAAGGAAAATCTAGTAGCATTTAAATTTTTCATTATAAATTGACACTTATTGTTTTATGTTGTAATAAATACTTGCATACATTTAAATTCAAACCAATATTTTTTTAATAACAAGATAATAATATAACATTCACTTTTCTTTAGGATTTTTGGATCCGGCAGTGTTAATTGAAGGTGTGCTGTTTCGAGCCCGTTATTTGGGTTCCACACAATTAGTGTGTGAGGGGCAGCCAACAAAATCTACAAGAATGATGCAGGCCGAAGAGGCGGTATCACGTATAAAGGTGAGTACAACCAATTAATTAAGTACTTGAAATTTTGTATCATTATCCCCTCAAAAGCTAGAAATATTTAATTAAAAACATTAAACTAAAATATGTGTAACATTTCCCTTTTATTATTTGAAAATGCTGCTTTAATAATAATGTTGATTAAATAAACGCTTAAAAATTAGGCTTTGGTAAGTTAACACTATCGAATCCCTTTTAAATTAATAAACCTTATTTATTATTTCTTTCCTTTAGTTAAAATCATAAAATAATTTGTTTGTAATTTTTTGCTTATAGGCTCCCGAAGGTGAAAATCAACCTTCTACCGAAGTCGACCTATTCATATCAACCGAAAAGATTATGGTCTTAAATACAGACCTCAAAGAGATCATGATGGATCATGCTTTACGTACCATTTCCTATATTGCCGATATTGGTGATTTAGTTGTATTAATGGCACGTAGAAGATTTGTCCATTCCGATCCTTGTTCAACGGCAGACAATGAATCATCTGGCAATGCTAAAGATAAAGATGCCAAAGAGAATGGTGGTGGTGGTTCCTCTTCTGCCTCCAATAAACAAAATCGTACACCAAAAATGATATGTCACGTTTTCGAAAGTGATGAAGCTCAATTTATAGCTCAATCTATAGGTCAAGCATTTCAAGTGGCCTATATGGAATTCCTTAAAGCTAACGGTATTGAAAATGAGAATTTAGCTAAGGAAATGGATTATCAAGAGGTGCTCAATAGTCAAGAGATTTTCGGTGATGAATTGGAAATATTTGCTAAAAAAGAATTACAAAAAGAAGTGGTGGTACCAAAAGCCAAAGGTGAAATACTTGGTGTTGTTATTGTAGAATCTGGTTGGGGTTCTATGTTGCCGACGGTAGTTATAGCAAATCTAATGTCGGGTGGTGCGGCCGCACGTTGTGGTCAATTGAATATAGGAGATCAATTGATTGCTATTAATGGTTTAAGTCTGGTGGGTCTTCCTTTGTCAACATGTCAGAATTATATACGAAATGCTAAAAACCAAACTGCGGTTAAATTTACTGTGGTACCATGTCCTCCTGTGGTAGAGGTGAAAATATTGCGTCCTAAAGCACTATTCCAATTGGGTTTTAGTGTACAAAATGGAGTGGTAAGTGTTAAGAGAATTTAATTTATACTTTGTTTATGATTATTATTATTTTTTAAATGGCTGTTATTCTTTTACAGATTTGTAGTTTATTACGTGGCGGTATTGCGGAACGTGGTGGTGTAAGAGTTGGTCATCGTATTATTGAAATTAACAATCAAAGTGTTGTGGCTGTGCCACATGATACCATTGTCAAACTCCTGTCATCCTCAGTGGGAGAGGTAAGTGTAATATTTACTTATTGCATAAAGCTTTAGGCTGATTATTAAAAATAGCATTGTTGAATGATATTTTTTGAAAACCACAAAATCCTAAATACAGTGTGGAATAGGGAAGTCAAATAGAAATGGAAAGTTTTTTTCTATCCTTCATTATTTAAAAGAATTTAAAAAATAAAAGTCACACTTTTATTTATTTTATGTATTTATCTTCAATTGCATCGTTATCGTTTCAGATTTTAATGAAAACAATGCCCACTTCCATGTTTCGTTTACTGACGGGTCAAGAAACACCTATTTATATTTAAATCTAATCTATATTTACATATTAATAAGCTTTAAGACCTCTAACGAAATCATTATTAATACTAGTATAACTCAACTAATTATTATAAATATTATACAATTTATGTTTCATTTAATTTGTAATTTATAATTTCATACGAATTTCACAACTTTATAAGATTTCTAAAACAAAACAAAAAAACGAAAAAAAAAAAAAAAAAAAATTAAACTACATATTTATTAACAACTTAGGCGGCAGCAGTTAGATTAAAATAATAAAAATAAAATTACAACTCAAAAGCTTTTACGATTTAAGCTTTAAAGAACAATTTTTGGCTCAAAAGCTAAAGCTTATAAAACAAACATTTTAACGAAATTAAACTTTTTTTAGTTTCATTCATTCATAAATGAATAAAATAAAATGTAACAATTTTTTCCTTTTTAGAAAATATTACTTGAAACTAGAAACCAACACTCTTTTTTTGATAATGAGATAAAAAAGAAAGACTGACAATTTTTTTGTGTTGTTTAATAAAAAAAATGTACTCATTATTTTCTATAACAAAAATTATATAGTTTCTTTAAAAACAAAGCAAAAATACTCATTGTTCAATCTACATAACTGCTGCTAAATTGCATTTAGCTAAAAGTTTATATATGAAATTATATAGAAATTAATAAAACATCAAATTGTTATTATTTTTCTTATTATATAATGCTAAAATGTAATTAATATTTTAAAACGTTAGAAAAAACTCTCCCCTAAAACAAATTATTCGATTAACAAAATATTAATTGATAGCATGTTATTAGTTTAACTCTTAACAAAATTTAGTGCCATTTTGTTTCATTAAACAAATTATTCTTCATTTTTAAGTTGTTATTTAAATATTTAAGTTTTTAACATTTGTTTGATTATTTAATTTAATTTTTTTTGCAATATTTAAAAAACAATTAAGAATTTATTAGCAATTTATGGTATTTTTTATTAATAAATTAAAGTTTATAACATACATAGATTTTTCATTTGTAATTGTAAATTTTTTTGAATTAGCTAATTTTTTTCATTTACTAACATAAAAACAAAAACCTCTTTATATTTTTACAAGAAAAACAAACTCATTTTTAAGTTTAAAACAATTTATTTTATATTTTTATACCAAAAATTTATTATCTAAAGGATAATGCATAAATAACATACATTTTTATTGTACATTTGCTGCAATGAAGGGGAAAAATTAATTTTAAATTTATGTTTGAGTTTGTATTGTAGAGGTGATTTTACGCAATTTAATTTAATCTTTCCAGAAAAAATTTCAAATGATAAAATATTTTCAGCTACATTTCTAAACTAAAAATTTATATTTTTTAAAGTACTATGAAATTTTTAGTGTTGGTTATGAAGCTTTTTAGCAAAATAGAATCACAAATTACTATCTAAATAAAGAAGTTTAAATATTAACTTATATAGTATAAGCTGTGTATAGTTTGTTTCTTTGTTGAGTTTAAAGTGGCATCCTCAATTGCAATTTCATAATGTCTAGAAGGAGGTTAAATTTTTTTTCGATTCTAAAAAACACATTATTTCAAAATTTTCACAAACGTCTTTGTATCTATGAGTAGGCAGGTAGGTGACAAAGGGTAGCGGTAGAATTACGTTTTCAATCAGGTGCATTGCGAGTCACTTCTAGTAGAATAAAAAGAAAATTAGAATAAAGAAAAATATAAAGTTATTATATAAATCCAATGAAAGATATTGGACGCATAACAACTCACAATCATGAACGATTGACCCTAAGCCACCTAATTCCCATTACGAATCTTATCAGATTACTAAGTCTTTTGCCTCCTCTAGCTCGTTCAGTGTGTGGCTTACAAACCACCTCAGCCTTCTGCGCTGAAGCTTTGAGTAAATATTCCACTAGTCTCTACATCCTCGCACATCCTACAGAAATCTGTCGTGCCACTCATCATCTTGCCTATCCAGGAGTGAGCAGCAATTATGCCAGCCAACGACACAGAAGATGTTTTGAATCTGCCAATTTTAGATTAGGCCATATAGCTCTAAATATTTCGAAGTCCATTATATTCCTTCTTTTCCTATTGGCCCTGAAGTAAGACCCTTTTTGGAATCCTAAACGATACCTCAGCAAAAGACCTGTTCAGCTCAGAGCCACTGCGATCTAGCTCGTCGGCTATTTCGTTGTCAAGAATATAACAGTGACAAAGAACCCAACATAGTCTTATGTTTACCCTCTCTATTCTCTACTGCACTCAAGCACTAGCTTATACCTGTTATTGCCAAAAGTGCCTCCTGACTATCCACGACTATAATTATCGAGTAGGTATGTTTATAAACAACATAATTAATTGATCAATATTATCATAGTGTGGTAACATTTTTGTTTGCTAATTAGCCAAAAATTAACCAGAAACTGTAGTTATTTTTGTCTAAGATTTTTTAGTAAATATATAACTATATCTTTTATTCGTTATGCTAAAAACAATTGCCATACATTGATACATTTTATTTTACATGAAAATTATAACGGTCAGACTCTTAATTGATCATTCATCTCGATCACTTTGTTCTCTTTTAAGGTAGATTAATTAATAAAACTTTTCAATATAATAAATAATAAATATATTTCGAAATAAACATTTGACAAATGCAAATTAATTTACATTGAGCACGACTTGTTTTTCATCTGTATTCAGTTTTTATTAAAACTATAATTTTAAATACATTTTAAGTATTTATAATAAAAATAGTGTTAAACATAATATTGAAACAATTTATTGTGTCCAATTACGTTAAGATTTTTTCTTAACTTGTTCGGGTGCAAAAAATTACTGCAATTTGTATATTGCTTAATCAGCTGTAAAATCAAGGTGCTCATATAAGAGAGGGTTCCACATTAATACTTTAACCTTAATTTTTTATTTAGAAAATTTTATAATTATCACTTCCGTATGTAAAAAAAACAAACTCAAACATAATTTTTTTATTAACAACATTCCAAACATTCTAAATATAAAGCTTAGTGGCCATTATTAATTTGATAAATTAAAATAGTAAATAGAAACAAAAATGTTCATTAATTAGTTAGCAAAAAATAAAATAAATGAGAAGCATTTAAATTATTAAGTAAATATAAAAACTCTCCCATAAAATAATAACTAAAACAAAAAATCAAATAAAAACATAAATGCTACAACATTTTTCGAAATCATATATTAACTAATTTATTTTTTTTGTATGCAATCAACAAACCAACCAACCAGAAAGTCAATCATTTGCAATTCAAACACACCTAATTTTTTATACATAAAAATCTGTAAAAAGATAAGAAAAAAATCTCTATATATTTATTAAAGCAAAACAGACAGATACAAAAACCAAACTAAAACAATAAAATATTTTATTAAAATAATAAAAAAAAAAAAACAAATTAAAAAAAAAAACATTAATAAAAGAGCTTATTTTTCATATTTAAAAACAAATAAAAAATGCTTAATTAAAGGGAAATAATTTTTGATACGCTCATATGCCATATAAAACAAAACACTTCTATTAAACAAATAAAAAAATATTTATTATAAATAATAATATATGTATTTTATAGCTTCGATTATGTTTTGTGGTTAAAATATTAAAATAAATTTTGCAAATTAAAATTGAATTGAATTTGTATTAACAAATACATAAATTAGTTGCAATTTAAACATTATTTTTTTATTTTTTCATTTAGTTTAAAAACAAATAAACAATAATAAATATTGTAAAAAAAAACGGAAAATATCATGAAAGCTAATAAAACAAATAAATATGTAAATTTATTAATAATAACAAAAATACAATAAATAAATTATTTATATTAAAAAAAAAAAATATCACAAAACTTTATTCAATAAACAAAAAACAAAGTAATAAATAAAGCGACACAATATAAAAAAAATATTACGAAAAAGAAATCTTAAAGCGCAGCTTTTATGACTAAAAAGAAAATATAAAATAAAAGCCAATAATAAAAAAATATATGCGGCAAATTAATAATAAATGTAAATTGTTTTTTTTTATTTCATACAAAGGTAAGTTATAATAAAAGCAAGTACAAAGTAAAACTAAAAAGCAAAAACACACGAAATATAAACACACTCACACCGACTAAATAAAAGAAACCTAGATTTTCTTCACATACTTTGAGGCGGTACATTAAAAAATAATATGAAACACCCTGTGCACTTTTGCTGCAACAGGCTGACTCAAATACTTTTTAAAGCCTGAAAGTATGCTGCAGATATTTTTTCCATGTACCCCTTGCTACTTTTCTGAGATTCTGGGCGCCTGGTGTTAAGAAAAATATTTTTAGTGATTTTTGCTTTGCAATTTTTATTGAAATTATTTTTTGATGACGTAGATTGGATGGCGTATGATGGTGGTATTGTATTGTTTGTATTTGAAAGGACATTAAGCGTAAATGTGATTTTAATGGATTTTATTGAATGAAATTTATTAAAATGAAATTTAAATTTTAAATAATAATAAAAAAAAAGAAAAAATTAATTAAATTATTTTTTAATTAAATAAAAAAAAAAAAAACACATTTTAATAGTTTTTCAACATTTATTTTGTATTTATAAACTATAATAAGCAAGTAATATTTGGTTTTCTTTTAAAATACAGGTTTTTTATTTATTTACTATATATTTGGTACTTTAGGTTTAGAATAAACAGCCATTGTTTTTGTTCGTGTTGGCAAAATCAGTCCATTAATAAATTATTCAAGCGTTTAGGCTTCAATCTGCTATACATTTGGATATCTTCTTAGGGGACATGGATGTATGTAGTTGTAATCTGCAAAAAATTGAAAAAAAAATAATAATAATAATAATAATTTTATATTAATTAATTTTTTAAGGTTTTATTTTATTTTTATTAAATGAAAACAATTCTAATTATATTATCTATATATATAAAAATTAATGTGTGTTTGTTTGCATGTATGTATGTATGTATGTATGTATGTATGTATGTTTGTTTGAAGTCTATAGCCGCCTAAACGGCTAAACCGATTTTCTTGAATTTTTCACAGTGTGTTCCTATATGCCTGGAAGGAAAAATAGGCTACTTTTTATTTTGAAATTCCATGTGGGCAAGGTGCCACGCCCACTTACTAAATAATTATTAAAAGTAGTATATCTTGGTAATACTAGAGTGGCACCTCCCATATAAAGAAAATATTAAATTATCATATCTGAGAAAATATAACAGTTAGAGTTCTAAAATTTTGTCGGAGCCACTTTGGTATCAATATTAATATTTAAGAAAAATATGGGCGGACTAGAAGTAGGGGGCATGGTACCTCCCATATGAATTAAATGCAAAAATTCGTATATCTGGGAAACTATTGGAGTTGGAATGCTCAAATTTTGCACAAAGAATTTTGACATCCATGAAAACATTTGTCTAATAAATTAGCGGATTATCCCTCCCATAAAAATTAAATACAAAAATTAGTATATTTTTTTAATCCTTTAATTACTATGTATTTCATTTCGGGGGGTGGCGAAGCACACCGGGTATTAGCTAGTGTATTATAAAAATGAAGTATAACTTTGTTTGTTTGTGTGTGCGTCAATCACGTTTAAACCGCTAAATCGATTTTCACGAAATTTGACACACAGATAGTATCAGTGCCGGAGGTGGTTATAGGCTATGTAAGATCTCGATTGGATGTTATGCCCACATTTTACGCCCACTTTTTTAAACTCTTAAACGGCTGCACTGATTTTCACGAAATTTGTCACACAGACAGTACAAGTGCCGGTGGTCGTTATAGGCTATGGATGTCACGCCCACTTTTTAAAATTAATTAGAGTTTTCTCTCAATTAATTAGAGTTTTCTCTCATGTATAGACGTGTTTTTACATTGCTCTACTAAAAATAATAATTTCTTAGTGAAGTGCTGTGAAAATAATAGTGTATATAGTTGAAACAAAAGATAAGTAAAAAAAAGCGAATGGACGCTTAACAAATCTAAAGCATTTATACATAAATTAATTATAAAATATTTATAATTTGTTACATTGTTAACTTAATATCTGCATATTAAAATTTAAGAAAGAATACAAAACAAAGTACAACACAAAAAAATATATACAAATATACATTTGTGCTTGTATGTTAATGAGTTGCTCTAACTCTCTATTAAGTGAGAGGAGACTCAGTACAAATGGTAAAAACGCATACATTGTATTGAGCCCCTTAAACAATAATAATAATTTATATGATACACAAAAGAACAGGAATTATTTAACCGCAAAAACAACAAATGAGAGATCTCCTCTCTCTAGTGCAATTACTAGTGCGCCAAATTGTGTAGAATATAGCACAAAAGAAAATCAGAAATATAAACAAACAACTAGTTTAATGGTTGATGAAAAAAGTAGTACACAATTGAATGACAATTCAAACAATAATTATTATAATATTAACACTGTTAATACCATTAGCGGTAACAAAAGTGATCTGGCAAAAGATAATAGTGAAATAATTTCTCCATCACGGCAATCAATGAAAAATACTGGTGCCATACCAAAGAATAATAATAATTTAGTGAACTCAGGACATAACAAAATTCCAACAGGGATGGACCGTTATATTACCATCACTAAACGTAAGTCCAGCCCTAGGACATTAAAACTTGAACCAAATCCAAAACAACAGAAAAAAAATGAGGTAAGTCAAAATCGGTTCTCGATACTGGATAACCAAGAAAGTGAAGTTGAATCTGCAAAAAGTACCAAAAATTATAAGCCTCCTCCACTCTACTTGCGCGAGCCTACTACTAACGCTCTAGTAAAAAAGTTGTCCCAACTTGTAGGCAAAGAAAATTTCTACGTAGTTTCTCTACGAAAAGGGAATGTTTCTGAAACTAAAATTCAGACATTCACAGAAAAAAACTATAGAATTATAGTTGACTGTTTTGATAGTGAAAAAAGAAACTACTATACATATCAACTAAAGAGCGCAAAAGGCTTATTGGTTGTCATTAAAGGTATTGACAGTTCTGTACCGGCTGATGAGATTAAAGAAGCTCTTGAATCTGAAGGCTATGAAGTGAAGTCCGTTCACAATATTATTAATAAAAATAAGGTACCTCAACCAATTTTTAGAGTTGAAATATCTTATAATTCTTCCCGATTGAAGAAAAAGAGTGATACACATCCCATATACGGTTTAAGATACCTTCTAAATCGCAAGATAGTTGTGGAAGAACCAATTAAACGCAAAGGTCCCCCACAGTGCTTAAATTGTCAGGAATATGGACACACTAAGTCCTTCTGCAAATTGCCATCAGTTTGTGTTAGATGTGGAGATATCCATAAAAGTCTGGAATGTCCCCATTCAAAAACAGACATCAGTGCAAGAAAGTGTAGCAATTGTGGTCAGAATCACACTGCAAACTACCGTGGTTGCCCTGTGTATATTCAAATTAAAGGGACTTCAAAGGCAAGAAGACCTGTATATGCTCAATATCAGGATTCTAATTTTCCAAGCCTCCCTAATGGACCTACTTCTAGTGCACAACATAGAAGTAACCTGAACACGAATCGGCAATTGTCGTATGCTCATACGGTAAAAGAAGGTTCTACTACACAAATGAAATTAAACGTAGAAGGAAATGTTCAATTTCCAAATACTTTCAATAAGGGTTCAGTAATTCCCAACCAAACTCATAAAAATAATGAAAATAATGCTCCATTATTTTCATATGCTCACGCTTTAAAAGAGGGTTCAGTAATTCCCAACATAAATTCTCAAAGCTCTATTGAGAAACTAATTGAAACCATGAACAGTTTTATGTCAAATATGCAAAATATGTTACAGCAATTAATGCAAAATCAAAGCATGCTCATGCAGATTTTGCTAAGTAAAAAATGAATTCCTTAAGAATATGTTACTGGAATGCTAACGGCCTTAGCCAACATAAACACGAAGTCCAACAATTTTTAACGTTGCAAGATATTGATCTGCTACTGGTATCTGAAACTCACTTTACTCAAAAGAACTGTTTCAGAATAAATGGCTACTATACCTATGACACAAAGCAGCCTAACGGTAGGGCATGCGGAGGGACAGCAATATTAGTTCGTAAAGATATAAAGCATTTTCCAATGCCAGAATACAGAACGGATCATATTCAGGCCACTTCAATAAATATTCCCGATAACAATATAACAATATCCTCTGTATATTGTCCTCCAAGATATTCTATTAATCGTAATCAATTTCTTGATTATTTTGCAACTTTAGGCCCAAGATTTATAGCAGCAGGAGACTATAACGCAAAACATACCTTTTGGGGCTCTCGTCTAACAACTCCCAGAGGTAGGCAGTTACTTGAAGCAATATCATCCAGCAAACTAGATTCCATATCTTGTGGCCAACCTACTTACTGGCCTACAGACCTCAATAAGGTTCCCGATCTTATCGACTTTGCTGTAATTAGAAATGTAAAACGTGAATGTATATCAGTGATTCCTTCACTTGATCTTTCGTCAGACCATACACCAACGATCCTGACACTGATTAATAGTCCAAGTCACTTTGAAACTCAAAGCTCTTGTTTCCCAAACAAGAAAACAAACTGGTTAAAATACAAAATGTACATAAGCTCCCACTTACCACAAAATATTCCACTGAAAAGCGAAAACGAAATACAATCTGCAGTTAATATCTTCACGGACATCCTGACTAATGCAGCTATATTATCCACACCTTCGCGTTTCTCACGAAGGCCAAAATATATTAAATGTTGCTCAAATGTTGAATCTCTTATTAGGGAAAAAAGGCAACTAAGACGTCAATGGCAAGATTCTCGATCACCAGCCGTCAAAACTAGACTTAATCAATGTATCAAAAGATTACGCTTCGCTCTGAAGAATCAAAAAGAATCCAAATTGAAAACATATCTGCAAAACTTAGACTCTACTAAGGAAACTGATTATAGTCTATGGAAGGCGGTGAAAAATATGCAATGCCCTATTGCATATGAGTCTCCCATACGCCTCCAAAATGGCCAATGGGCAAAAAGTTCTAATGAAAAAGTTGAAGCATTCGCTAGTCATTTAGAACACGTTTTCACTCTAAGACCTGTTGTAGTTAGCGACCATATTCACTCTCCATTAAAATTCCGGCTCTCTGCCGTGAAATTAGCAGTAAAAGGTCTGAAGGCAGGAAAATCTCCTGGAACGGACAAAATTACCAGCACAATGATTTGTTTCTTGCCAAACTCGGCTCTAAAATTTATTTTATTCATTTTCAATGCCATTTTACGTACTGGCTACTTTCCAAGTACTTGGAAGTTGTCAGAGATAGTAATGATACCCAAACCTGGAAAAGACGTCACTCAAGTAACATCTTACCGTCCAATAAGCTTAT
The DNA here is from genome assembly GCA_951394005.1 of Protophormia terraenovae. Taxonomy (NCBI): domain Eukaryota; kingdom Metazoa; phylum Arthropoda; class Insecta; order Diptera; family Calliphoridae; genus Protophormia; species Protophormia terraenovae. Next base: position 87,237,951 of record OX596076.1, on the reverse strand, counting down.
TATCAATTTTTTCGAAATTGTTTGAGAAATTGCTCCTTGAGAGCCTATTATTACATCTTAATAATAATAACAGTATACCTAACCATCAGTTTGGTTTTAGGAGAAAACATGGTACTATTGAACAAGTGCATCGAATTACAACTCTCATCAGAAGAGGTTTCGAGAGCAAGCAGTATTGCTCTGCGTTATTTATTGACATATCTCAAGCTTTCGATAAAGTCTGGCACTACGGACTAATACATAAAATGACCACGTTACTTCCACAGAACGTTCATAAGTTACTAAAAAACTATATAATAAATAGATCTTTTCAAATAAGATCGAAAGATGTGATTTCTTCACGCAGAAAAATTTCCGCAGGAGTACCTCAAGGAAGTATTTTAGGGCCTCTTCTTTATATACTATATACGGCAGATATGCCCACGAGCCCTATGACTCATACATCAACTTTTGCAGATGATACTGCTTTTGTAAGTATGCATACAAATCCGGTGATTGCATCCGAAAAACTCCAATCCCATATCACTGAGCTGGAAAAATGGCTATATAAATGGAAGATCAATGTGAATGCTTCGAAATGTGTCCATATAACATTTACCTTACGCAGGGAAAGTTGTCCCCCCATTCGAATAAACAATGTCCAAATACCTGAACAGGATAAAGTAAGGTATCTTGGTATTCACCTAGACCGGCGTTTAACATGGACTTGTCATATAGAATCCAAAGTTACTCAAATAAAACTAAAATCTGCCCAGATTCATTGGTTAATTGGTCCAAAGTCAGCCCTAGACTTGGACTATAAAGTACTGTTATATAAAGCAGTAATAAAACCTATATGGTTATATGGCATACAGCTCTGGGGAACAGCCTCTTCATCAAACATTGAAAAATTACAGAGAAGACAGTCCAAACTCCTAAGAATAATAACAGGTGCACCATGGTACGTCAGAAATAGCAACATCCACAAGGATCTCAATATTCCTACAATTCGTGAGGAGATAAAGAACAGTAGCATCAAATATATGAAAAAATTATCTGAACATCCAAACCCTCTCGCTAGGGATCTGCTAACTTTTGAGGGTCACAGACGCCTAAGAAGAATGGAAACACTGGATCTTGGAAGATAATACTACTAATGAAAACTCTACGTTGGATTTTGCAGTGGCAATATCAACAATAATTTAAGTTTAGGTTAAGATTTTAATACTTATTGTAAATTTCTGAAAAAGAAAGATTCAATAAAAAACTAATATATATGTAAAAAAAAAAAAAAAAAACTTTTTAAAACTCTTAAACGGTAGTAAATATTTGATATCGCCTAATAAGGGGTAGCGAAGCGCACCGGGTTACGCTCGTAAATAAATATTTAATTTATATAGGAATTAAGTGATTATTAATCTATTAATCGAATATTCTGAATAATCAAATTACAGATTAAAAAATTATTCGATGAATTCAACAATTTGATTAATTATATTTATGATTAATCGATTTATTCTGATTTAAATTATTCAAAATCATGATTAATCAATTAATCAGGATTTTGAATAATTAAATTCTTGAATAATTTTAAATTTATTTGACTTTCTTTTTTATTTTTTAATTTAATTTTCCTAATAATTTAAATTATTTAAAAAATGATGTGTGGCAAAATCATTATGAATATAAAATAAGGGTCCTTAAAATCGAAACAACACATATTTTACACTATACACTGTTTTTTGGAATTTTTAGATTAATATCTTTAATTGTAAACTAAATTTGAGAACTTTGAATAAAATTATTGAAATTTGATTAATAAAAATTTAAAATAATGAACTTATCAGAATTTTGATTAATTAGAATTGTTGATTAATTTTTTTTTTTTTTTTTTTTTGTTTTTGATTATAATATTTTCTGTTACTATAAATTGTAGTATTAAAACTGGATTACAAGATTAGGTATTTTTTACAAGAAATCCATGAAATTTGTTATCAAAATGTTTGAAAATAGAACTGTAATTTCGCATCTACTTGTCTGATTTACATAAAATACTTTGCTTAATACTGAACTTTAAAGTGTTGTATCTATTTTTTTCCTAAGGAATATATTGATTTGAAGCTGTTTTAAAAAGATTAATTTCATTTGAAAAGTAATAACAGGGAGCTACAGTAAAAAACACTTGTAATGCATCATAGTTTGTAGATATGGGTGAGTAGATTATTATACCATTCTTATAATTTTTGATATATAAAATCGGGAGTAATAAATAACGAGAAAGTAAGATTTAGATTGTGGACCGATACTTGTATTAAGTGTAAAATAAAACATAAAAATACAGAATATTACATGGATACTAACATTCACATGTATTTATGCACTTTTGGGTGATTCCTGAATGACCAAATTTAATAGGTTTCGTCTTGTGCAAAAAAAAAAAATCATATGTATCAAATTTCATCAAATTATCTTCAAAATTGCGACCTGTACTTCGCGCACATGGTTTACATGGACAACCAGCCAGCAGACCAGATGGACGAACATTGTTAAATTGACTCAGAAAGTGATTTTAAGTCCAACGGTATACTTTAAGGTGGGGGTCGGAACATTTTTTCTCAGCGTTACAATATTTCCATAAACACATAATACTCCAACCAACTATGGCGGTGAAGGGTATAAAAAAAAAAACAAAACTAAAATTCGGGACTTTCAACATTTTAACCTCGAATACCTGTTTACAAATTCAAGTTTTTTAAACTGCATTTGCAAGAAAACTATATCGTCACAGAAAATGCAAAGTACTTAAATATCGCCTACTAAGGAGTGCGATCGAAAAAATCTTAACACACGTTTTGCCTCATAATTTTTTTCGGAATCAATATTGAACAATTTTGTTTTATCTAGTTATCATGGAAAAATACGTCAGTTATTATTTTTAATAATAATCATGTTGATTTGTCGTGATTTGCATCAAAATGAGTGACGAAAGAGATGTACGTGCTACAAATTATTAAAAAATTTCAAAAAAAAAAAAAAAAAAAAAATCCAAATAGGTCCTACAAATAATTGACCATAGAATTAAATTTCTGCCGTCAAACTGTTTCTAATGTTATTAAACAATATCAGGAGAATTTGACCATTGATAGGAAACCCGGTTCGTAAAGAAAAAAAAGGTCCACATTATATAGGGAGGGCCAGAAAATTGAAAGAATATTGAAAGGAACTCCAAACGCATCTGGTAGAAAAGCAGCCCAGTTAGCTCAGTGCTTTGACTATTTGGTGCGAAAATTTAAAGCTAATGCAGAGTTGATAACATATAAAGTCCAAAAAGTTCCAAACAGTAATGCTGCCAAACATTTAGAAGCCAATAATAGGACACGGAAATTAAAACCAAATTTCATACAAAAATGCTCAAGTTGTATAATTGACAAAGAAATGTATGTGCTGGCAGAATTTTCGCTGCTTCTGTGTCAAAACTTTTATATTGTTAATTCTCGAGACAATGTTAAAGATAAGTTTAGGACCCAAAAGCAGAAAAAATTTCCCAAAAAATTCCTGGTATAACAAGCTTTTTGCAGTTGCGGCAAAACAGGAAATTCATTTGATACATTCGGATCTATTAATACCAAAATATACATCAAGGAATATTTTAAAAAAAGACTTCTTCTTTTCATAACAGAGAACAATGTGTTCACACATTTTTGGCCCGATTTGATATCATGTCCCTTCAGTAAGAAATAACATAGTTTTCGTACCAAGAGAGGTAAATTTTCCAAATTATCCATAGCATAGACCAGTGGAGAGATATTGAGCTCTTGTGAAAAGTGAATTGAAGAGCACAAAAAAGGTGTCCCGAAATACCGAAGATTTTAAATGAATATGTGCACACTATTCCAAAAAAGTGACTATAACAACTATCAAATCTCTAACGGAATAATCAGCCACTGATTGTTATTGCGCGCAAGTTGCTAATTGCGCACTTAACAAGCATGTTATAAATTGATTCTCAACTGTTAAATAGTGAGTGTGTTTGTGTCAACTGGTTCTCAATTGGAACTTGGTGACGAGTTAGGTGTCAATTGGTACTCAACTGGTACTGAGGGACCGGTCCATTACTGCAATTGCCACAAATTTCCCGCAGGGATGTCAAGGTATTTTAACATGTTATTGGTATCGTTAAAAAGATAATTTTCTCTTGATTTTAAATATGTTTTAATAATATAACCCACCGAACAATAAAAAAATAATGAAAATAAACATAGTTTTTTTTTCTAAATTTTGTTCTTCAGTGAATAAGAAATTTTTTAATACTATTCTATTAATCAATAATTAAAATAAGGTGTAAATACATGTCAAAAATTGTGCCATTCTGAAGTTAATTCAACATTATTATAAATTTGAGAATTTTTTTTTCATGCATACCACCAATAAAAGCTAGTTGTGCCAAATTTGAACCTAACGTTAAAATTATTATGTAGTTTATGCACTTTATGAGAATTTCGGGAAGTACTTTATATGGATATATATGTCATATGTAATCATTTAACTTCTATTTCTTTGTATGGAAGCTATGGACCGATCGTAACTAATTTTAGTAATAATTTTTCTTGTGTCTAAAAAAAACATACATAACAATTTTCATTCAATTATTTTCAAAATTGTGAGTTTTAACGTAACGAAAATCTTGAACCTATATATATATATATATATATATATATATATAATTCTTATAATATTAATATTTGTGACATTGTTTTTGCCTCATGAGATCTTGATTATTAACAGACTTTTTCGGATAATGCTTCTAATATCATTCTCTCCGTTCACAACTGATCGAATCATTATTTGATGGACAAAATAGTGAAAAAAATATTTTTACATAAAAATGTATGTTGATGAAAATTGTTCGGTATAAATAGACCACCCTGATTCAGCTCCGATTTATTTGATTTTTTCCCATTGATAGTACTTTTAACGGTGAATATAATAATGTTTTTGACCGCAAATAAATATTTTGGAAGTTATAGGGCTTTGAAAATCGAACTTCCCTAAGAAACTCGCAACAAAAAAATTTTCGTTATAAAAAATGTTGGGTAAAAAGGAAGAATTACGTTAGCGAAACCGCTTTTGGACATACCACAGAGTTAAAAACTATTCCGCCCGGCCGAAGGCCGGCTATTAAGAAAAATTATTTGCGCAAAAAATTTTTTTTTTTGCACAAGAAATTACAAAATACTTAAAAATTTGTGTTTATGAAACTTTTGTATTATTTTAATTTTATTTTTGTAAATGCGCCCTTAAGAGCCTTTAATTGACACCTTAATCTTTGCAATCGAATAAATAGTATAGGAAATATTTACGATTTTAAGTGAATTAGGGAGGTAAATGAGTACCAATTGTTCTAATAGTTTTAGGGCTTCGGAGCCTACAACCGGATTTTGAAATAAACCTGGCACTTTATCGATATTCAAATTCAAAGGTTTTTTCCGTCTTTAAATTATAAAGTTGCTTAATTAAATTTTCTTTATATAGCGCGAAAATTTCTCCGCGAAATTGAATTTTTGTGTACTCAGCATTAAGAAGTCGCTCCATTCAAGTAAATTTTAACAATCTTATTAAACAATATTTTATTCTATGGTTAAAATTCGGAAACGACTTAAAATTCGGAAAGGACTTTATACAAAATTCTTGCCATAATATTAAACAAAAAAAAAAAAATATATATATATATAAGGTTTCATGTATAAAATTTATGGTTTCATCAAATTAAAGTGAATTTCTTCATTTGAAAATTTTTGCCTTTATCAAACAATCCTTCATTAGTTGATTCTTATTTTAAGGATCTCTTCGCGACGCCCGACGACATTTGAGAATCGTTGTTTTAAAATATACTTTAAAACAAAGATTTTATAGGAAAATTTATCAGAATATATTATATTATATATCTTATATTCATATTTGTAGGTTCAATATAATAGAAAATCCAAAAAGTACTATTAAAAGAAAAAAAGTACCACAAATATTCTTATCTAAATTCCCATTCACTTGGACCATATATTCATATTTGTAGGTTCAAAATTATATAAAATTCAAAAAGTACCATGGAAAAACGAAAATTAGAAAATTCAAAAAGTACTATTAGAAGAATAAAAAAAAAAGACCCAAAAAAGTCCCCTGTTATGGATTCTCATTCACTTAGGATCATATATCTCTAATTTGATGTTTCCAGGTACAATATTATAGAAAATTCAAAAAGTACCATTAGAAGATCAAAAAAGTACCACAAATTCCGCTCTTGTGAATTCTCACTCACTTAGGACTACATGTACTTAAGTTCATGCCTCTAAATGTAATATAATAAAAAATACATTTAATTTAAGATTTTATTCCCTTTTTGGTACTTTTTATTACCCCTGAATGTAACAGAGATTGCACTTCAATGAATTTCTAAATTGTACTGGGATCTAATGTTAAAATGTTCATATGTATTTGTCAGTAAAAAGAAAAAAATATTTTGTGAAAAAAGTACCAAAATCTGGTGAGATTTTTACCCCTTAAACGTTAGAATTTCCAAATCAAACTTGTGTTCGCCAATTTTCGATAAAGTACTAATTTGATGTATATTTTATTTCTGTATGTAGTTACTGGATTAAAATATAGATAGGGTTACAAAAAAGTACCAAATTAAATCATTTGGTACTTTTTAAATCATTTGGTTTTTTAAGCTAATTCCAATTTGAAAAGTGAAGGAAAAAATTCGTTATGTTTTAAATACATATTGCTTATATGCTGTAACAACGTTCTTTGTTGTTGTGTTTTTTTTTTTTTTTTTTGGAACAAATGTGTCCTTAATCATTATGGTGCCAAAATCCTTCAACTATTTATATATAATTCTCGAATAAATTATAAAAAAATTCTCTGATAAATAATAACTACTAGTATAATTATAAAAAGATAATAAACAATGTCAACAACGACAATACCAGCTGCAACAGGAAACGGATATAAAGAAAGATGTATCCCAAAACTAGCTAACAACAAGCATTAGTAAGAACAACAAACAACATAGTCAGAATCAAATTTACATTAGAATATAATAGAAATTAGGAAAATAAAATAAAACTACAACTTAGATACATTTCATGAATATTATTATAAACTTAAAAGTAACAGAATCAGAGCAGAGCATAAGGAATAAGCATGTCTGCTTTCCTATTTTTTTTAAAATGGGTAGTATAAAGAAAATGGTTGAGACAAGTCAATGAACAAATTATAAGTAGAAAAATATGTCAAAGGAAATTGTAAAGATGTGAAACGAAAGAAATAGATTTAGAAAAAAAGTAAAAAGAAATGTATTAGAAATGACATCTTTAGAAATGCAATACTAAATGTTATAAAAAAATCCATATACTTTTATATAATATACAAACATTATTTTCTTTTATATTTAAATCATTTCAAAGACAATAATGATAAATGTCAGAGATGATTATTAAGAGAAATGTATAAATGGAAAACCCCCAGCAAATAACATTTATAAGGAATGAAATTGATAAAGAACTTTGAGACAAATAAATGCGTGTAATTTTTTAATGACACAGAATTTTTATTCTTTTTTTATTTTGCTCATAAAGTCCATAAAGTCCGAGGGTCTATGTTCAAAACGGGCCTCATGCAAAACACATTTTTCAGGAGAACATAAAAACTGTTTATTTCCCCCATTTTTCAACATTTTGCAATCCGTTCTTTACGTTTTATTAATATTACGTCTACTAAACCTCACACTAAAAAATACATTTTTTAACTCCATTATTCGCGAAGTTATGGTAGATAGCCCGTTTTGTCTTAATTATTTTTAATGTTTGTAAAAAAACGTTCACATAGTCCGTTTTGTTTATTGGGAATTAAAGAAGTAAAACATAATATTTTTGGAAAAAAAAATTTCCAATATGTTAAATTTATGATATCATACCAATCAGGAGATAAAAAAAAGCGAAATTTTGTGGTTGGCTGGACCATTTTGAATCGTTAGAAATTTAAAATAACAGGAATGTTTACTAAAAGGACGAAAATGTGTTCAAAATTAAAAATAAAATTTAAAAAAAAAAAAAAATTGCATGCAAAAAAAATTTTAAACCAATAAAGATTGTATCAAATTGCATATCAACAACTCAAAAATTATTAAAACCTTTAAAGACGATGTTTATTGTACTTTTTATTTAATTATAATTTGTTTAAGAAACTGATTTTGGTATCTAAGATGTTTTGCTTATAATTACGAATTTTATTAAATTTTTCTCATTCCTATCTTTAAATCTAGCGTATAGTGCTCCCACTTAGCTTCAAAAAATGTTGATAGGTGTACCCACGTATGATATATAAGCATCTAAAAAAGGCTAAAAATCTAACTTCAATGGCTTTCTTCTCCAGACTGCATTGAGATAATAAAATTTTTATGAGATATATTAAGATTCTAATTCAAAATGTTTAAGAAAAGTTCAAACCGCAAAGAAAATTCTCATTATTTATCAATTTTTACTTTAACATTTCTTTGAAAAATCAAACAAAAACTTGCACATAGCCCGTTATGCCTTAAAAAAATATACTGTTTGTAGATAGCCCAAAAACAAAAAGTGAAAAATATAGTGTTAGAATTAACTTTTGACTCCAAAATTAACACCATATATAAAAAATAGAAAACTGAAGAGTCTGACGCAAAAAAAAAAAAAATTCTAAATCTGCATGAGGCCCGATTTGAATATAAGCTTTTTATTGTAAGTCCGGTAAAACACGCCTGCAAGCTTTTAAGAGCACATTGGAGTTTCGGAAACTATATTCTGTTTGTAGATTGTTGATTTGGGATTTTAGAACATATAGGCTAAAGACAAAATAGGTAAAAATCGGGAGGGCTTGTATTGAGTGATTGGGCTCATCATCTCCGTAAAAAAAAGCATAAAATTATTATTGTTCTTAAGGGAAATTTCATTTTGGAGAAAAAAACTTTATTATTTTTTTCTTTTGAACTCGAAAAAATATAGAGTTTAATTTTTTTTAATTTGATGAAAAACATTGTTCTTTAACTGGACTAAGATTTGGCAAACCTGAGATAGTTGAAATTTCTAATGCATATATATGTAAAAATATTTGAAATCGGATAAGGAATACAAATTTTACAAGCGTTTAAAACTGTTGTATGTCAGAGGTACGCAACTTTGAGCCTCCACAGCTCCGATACTGAGCTACGTCTCGCAGTGGGAAATTATTGTAATTTTCCGTTCATAAGTCCGAAACTTTTTTAACTTTATTAGTAAATCAACAAACATTTGCACCAATAATCTTGAGAATATTTTTCAAAATATTAAATAATAAAGGTATTTATCTCAGAAATTTAAATTTTGCAAGACCCTTGCAAAGTAGAAAAGTTGCATAGATTTCTGTAAACTCAACAACAACCACATAGAGTAATATTTTGCACAACTTTTGCAAAATTGTCAGCGTAGAACCAATTGCAAAATTATCACATTAAAAAGTAATAAAGTTGCAACAATTTTTAAATTAGTTGCTCATGTCAAATTAAAACAGTGAAGAATTGCAAGTAGGGTTGCCAGATGGCTTTGAATGAACTTGATTGTCAATATATTTTGATTTATTACACCGTGAAAGTTAAACTTGCACAGAATTACACAGCATAATGATTGAATTTTAAATAATCTAGAAATCATATCTATATAAGATATACGAATCGTTTTAAATAAAAATATATATATATATATATATATATATATATATATATATATATATATATATATAATTTCAGAACTAACTGATTACCATATGTTATACATCGATCACAGTTTCGTCTAGGCTTATTTAGAAACTTCTAAAATACATTCGCTTATAGCAATTGTTTAATGCCGTGAATAAATGTTCAAAAGTAAATATTTGTATCGTTACCAATTGCAAAAATCTAATACCGCATTTCTTAAAATTTTTTTATGGCACAACGGATATGCAAAGTAAACTCTTATTGTCGAAAATATTTAAAAACTCTATCCCTATTGCTCAGAAATTTTTATATACGCGCTTCCATATAGAATTCATATATAAAATAAAATAATTTTTGTCAAATGTCAAGTTTTTGTTTTAGAAATCAAGTTCGCTTTTCAGGAATGTCAAGTTAGATCACAATTCGAATCTGGCAACGATAATTGTAAAGGTGGCAAAATTTTGAGGTGAATAGCTTTAATATGAACTAAATACATTTGCAACTTACTTGGCAAACTTTATTTAAATTTGAAAAAAGTTGTTGTTTGATTACATAACTTTAAATTAAATTAAAAATTTATGACATAACATTAAAATCTTTGGATAAATAATCGATTTATGTAAACCAGCATACTAGAACACTTTTTGGAGTTAAAGGTTTATTTTCCAGAAATATAGCCGGATGAACATTGTATTATTATTTAATATTATCTTCTCCAGCTCAATACAAACTTTTGATTGTCTGGATGGGTAATACCAACAATTTTTTATTAATAACTCTCAGTATGTACATTAACGAATCACATATACAATATTTGCCATGCTATTTATAATCAGCTCGTACTCTAGCACTTGTGTGAAATTTTATGTAAATCAGTCTAAATAGAATATTTAATATTTAGTTAAAATGTTAACTGGGTTATGTTTTTTATGAAACACAGTAAATTCTGCAAAAATAAATTTATTTGAATTTATATATGCGTTAGCTTATTAAGAATTACATTGTATGAATGAATTGAATGAATCTAATGCAAAAATTTTATATAAATTTATTATTAGACCAACCATATATATAGCAAAATTAATAATATTTTATACAGATTTGAACGCCATAGATGAATGATTTTTGTTTTGCATGTAGCAAAATAATAGTAAGAAAAATGCCAAAAGTTTAATATGAATATATTTTATTACACAGGGCAATTCTGATACTGAGACACAGGCCTTAAGCCACTTTTTTTGAAATGTCTTTGGATGTTGCGATAAATCGCTATTTGTAAAATTAACGAGTCTATCTCGAGAACGACTTATCCGATATGGTTGAATATAATATTCAAATTGTATTCAAGTTATACTCACATTATATTTTAATACGCCTGCATTCGTCTGGACACACTAGACATCAGTTTCTTACAAGTTTCTAAAGGAGTCTTGTACCATGTTTTTTGTACCCACCATCAAAAAGATGGGGGGTATGTTGATTTTGTCATTGCGTATGTAATATGTCGAAGGAATCATTTATGACACCATAAAGTATAAATTTTCTGGGTTCTGGTTAGATTCTAAGTCGATCTTGCTATGTCCGTCAATCTGTCCGTCTGACTGTCTTTTGAAAGCAGGATAGGGCTCGAACGGGACAATATTATCTTATATAAGATTTGTTTGGTTTTGAAAATTCGGTTAATAAACAAAAAAGTTATGAGCAAAATTGTAGAAACACAGGGTGTCCGTTGAAATTTTGTACAGATAGTTCGAGGATCCATATAAACTTGGAAAACCAAAAATGGGCGTGATCCGCCCACTTTGCCGCCCACCTCTCATATAACGTAAAATTTGAGAAAGTTGATGGTGGGTATATAGATTCGACCGAGCCGAATATAACATTCACGCTTGTTTATATTTAACCCTATAATTCATCTCTATTTTTTTAAATTTCTTTCGACAGTCTTTTCTTCGAATTATTTAACAAGTTATCTATAGGGTTTAGATCCGGATTTGGACTTGGCCAGCTTAAAATTTTTATTTATTTTTTACAAATTTATCTTTATTATCAAAGAATACAAAATATACATTTTTGCTTTTTTTGAAAAATTTTGTATTCAATATCTCCTTAAAAGTTAATTGTATTAAAAAATAATCTCAGTATAACAATTTTAATACGAATTTTTTATATTTTATTTAACAACATCAGAAAAGTAATTAAAAAAAAAAACATTTTGTCAACCTGTGTATTTTTTATAGTATAAGTGAAATATACATAGCTATTTTCTAAATCAATTAAAAAAAAGCTGTGGAGTCATGGCACCTTTGAAAACACAGCTGTGTCATTTTCAACCAAAAAATTACTCTTTTTTATATTTGCTTTTTTATTTGTCTGTATATACTTTATATAAAATAGTAACATTTTAAAATATTTATTTTTGTACAAATGTGTCTAAATTAGCATGAAAAAAAAATACTCATAGTGAACGATTTAAAATGGTTCAATTTATGCACTTGAATATAAGCAAATGTTATTTGATACAATTTTATTTAAATTGTTTATTCAAATGTATACACATTTATCACAGCAATTGAAACTCATAAATTGGCTTTATTGAATGTTAAGAGGTTTCATAAATGTAATACATACAAAATTATAATGTAAATTTACATTTTACATTCAATTGAGTTTTTATTGTAGTTACAAGAAATAAATCTAAATAAAATGTAATGGGTGGCTGTTGTTATAAATAATACTTTTTATTTTGCATTCACAGTAATCATACGCTAAGGTGTTCACGTGCAACAAATTTATATTATTATTTTGCAGCATGACGTATGAGAGATATTGAGTATACGTAAATGAAACTATACTTATGTACATATGTATATCGTCCATTCCATGAAAGAACGCCCAAGAATATTTTGTATGTCTTCCGATTTTAATAATATTTGGCATACGCATACCCTATGGAGCCATTTAAATCAGGGACAGAAAATAATCATTATTCTTGAAATTTTAAACAAAAAAATCAGATACAAGGAACAACCGGATAAAAGTGTTAAATACAGAAATGTAATCTTCAGAACAGGTTCTATCGGAATCCGGAATGATTTTTATTTTTTTGATTTTTATGAAAAAAATCAATATTAATGATTATTTTTGATTTTTATTTTTTCGCTCAACTCATAATGATTCTTTTTGATTTTTACTTTTTTTGCTCACAATATAATACTTAACATGAGAAATGAAACTATTACGTAATTTTTAATAAAAAAGATTTCTCATCGTAAAGTAGATTTATTTACTAAAAGGCAAGTGTGATGATATATGTTTCAACAGATTTTTTAAAAAATCTCCAATTTTTTTTATAAAAGTGGAATTTTTTTCTAAAATTTTATTTTTTTTTTTTATTAAAAATCAAGTTTTTTATTAAAAATGAAATTATTTGCAATAAATCAAAGTTTTTACTTAAAGAAAATTTTTTACTAGATAAAAGTTTAATTTCTCATGTTAAGTTTTATATTGTGAGCAAAAAAAGTAAAAATCAAAAATTATCATTAAAAGTTGAGCGAAAAAATAAAAATAAAAAAATAATGATTATTTGTTGATTTTTATTTTAAAACTCATAATCATTACGGTACTTGATTTAAATCTCCATTTTTATTTTTTGAATTTTGAAAAATTCGCGAATTTATTCGCGATTTTGATTTTTCGAAAAGTCAAAAAAATTGCAAAATATCTCTAAAAGTTGTTAACGGATTTTAATGATTTAAATTACATATTTAAGAAGAATATGTCCACTATAAATTTAGTAATTTAAAAATAATATTATCATTTAAAAATGCATTCATGCAAATACAATTTTAGTATGCATTTTTGAAGAATTTCTACCCTTTCAATTTTTTTCTTCTTCTAATATAAAAAACATTGTTATGTTTGCTAAAAATTGCAATATAAATTGTTCTAGGACAAAATGGTTCACTATTTTAAAAAATTTCTTCAAATTTTTTCATACAAAATTTTTTTTTTTTTTTAATTTTTGTATTTTTTAATTTTTGTGAGCTTATTTTAATATTAATTTGAATCATAATATTTCATAATTTGTTATTTGCGGTAGAAAACCTATTTGTCCCAGATTAAGTGCTAATGTTTTATATTGTAAACATATTTGTCTTCAATTTTAAACAAAAATATTTAAAATCAAAAGGGTAGAAATTTCTTGAAAATGCATCCCAAAATTGCATTCTTTTCGTGAGTGCATCATTAGCAAAAAAAAAAAATTATTTTTGATTCATACAATATAATTTGCAAAATTTATCGTAATAAACTTTATACTAGTAAATTAACAAAATCCGACGTATACTTAAGGAGTTATAAACATTTAAAGTTACATATTACTGAAAGAGTATAATCAAAAAAAGTTAAAAATCAAAATTTTTTGAAAAATTTAAATTTTTGTATGAAAAAATGTATGAAAAAAAATATTAAAAACAGTGGATTTTATTGTCCTAGAACAGTCATTTTTGCATGTTATAGTAAAGATATTGTTTTTTAACATATTAAAAAAATTAAAATCGAAAGGGTAGAAATTTTTCAAAAATGCATCCTAAAATTGCATTTGCATTATGAATGCAGTTTTAAATTGCAATATTATTTCTAAATTACTACATTAAAAGAGGACATATTCATCTTCTATATGCAGTTTAAATCATTAAAATTCGTTAACAACTTTTAGAGTTATTGATTTACTTACACACTTTTCAGATTTTTTGACTTTTCGGAAAATGAAAATCGTGAATAAATTCGCGATTTTTTTTTAATGGCTCCATAGATTATATGGCTCCATAGATTATATGTGTATCAAATATGAACAAAATCGGATGGCATTTTTTATAAATCTTTCATGGAATGGACGATATAAGGACTGCGCACGAAAAAATCCGTGCATGCTTATAACTTTTGATGTGGTGAAATATTAATAATTTTGTTAACTGGTTTGTATTTGCCATTGTGCTCACTTGCCATGTGCCAAGTTTCATGTTAATAGCAAAATTGGTTTTTCTTAAAATGGAAGTTTAACAAAAAACACATAAACACATAATTCAAATTTTTCATGAAATCTTGAATTGGTCATATGAAATAATTGCAGGGAAGGATGTTGTGCCGCAAAATACAGTTTCTTGGGTCATAATATAATACAAAGAAGTCAAGATCACTGATTGGTAACTTGGTAATGGAAGACAAATAGTATCTTCAGGCTGTAGGACTCAGACAAAATAGAAAGGATTTTGAGAGAAAATCACCTCATCTCTGGAAGAAAAGTGTCAGAAAAAGTTAATTGCTTTGAATCTTTATCAGAAAATTTGAAAGGAAGTCTAGTCTGAAGACGTATAAAGTAAGAAAAAAATCATATTAAAAACGAAAGCAAGAATTTGAAGGTAAAAAATAACATGAAAGTACTTCGGACGAATTTTTTCAGAAATTTTATTTGTGATAGTAGACGATGAAACGTACGTACAGGGTGACTTTTTTCAACTTCCTAGCCAGGAGGTCTATATCGCAGATAGTAGAGGGATTATGGCAAAAAAATTTCGTGTATCAAAGAAATCAAAATTCCCAAGAAAGTTTTTGATTTGGGAAGTCATATGCATACGCAGGAATGAAGCACTTCATTCCTAAAAAATGGCTGCATTAATACAGAAATATACGTGAATGAGTGCTTTTGGAAAAGACTTCTCCCTTTCCTAATAAAATTCAGAGTATCCGCTATTTTCTGGCATTTTTCCGCTTCTTCTCATTACAACAACAAAACAATTGAGTGGCAGCAAAGAAATTGTAAGAGTTTATACCGAAAGAGGCTAATCAATCAAATTGTCCGAAACTCCGTGCAATTGAAAGATATTTGACCCTAGTAAAAAATAATTTAAAGGACATTAAACGCTCAGCATAAAATGAAACGGAGTTTAAAAATAAGTGGACTTATTCGAGCAAAAAAGTGACCGAAACACAATAAAACCTTAAATTGGAAGAATTCCGGAAAAGATCAGATATTTCCTTAAAAACCAACAGGAACTAATTTATTCTTTTATGTTTAGAACTTGAACATAACAGTCATTAATAAAAATATCACTTTAAAAAAATTCGCCCGCTAGTTTAGTTTCTATAAGCAGATTTGCATGCACGGATTTTTTCGTGCGCAGTCCTTATATATTTTAAATTGAATATTATAGATCAATATTAAAAAAAAAAACAACTTATTAATGTTAAACGTGGAAAAATGTCAGATATGTATCAACAATGTTTTTGTAAATATTCATATTTAAGATTCATTTTAAAGATTTTTTAAATTCAATCCTTATACTGAGAAAATTACACATTTTTTTTTGGTCAAATGAAATTTAACACTCTACTAAACTTTAAAGCTTGTTACTTTAGCAAGAAGTAAAATAGCTCTCACTTAAAACCTAATCTTAAAACTTATTATTCTTATACTTTAACTCAATAACCCTCTTTTTCCTCAATTACCTCTTAATCACATTTACCTGATATTTTAAAAAACTGTCTTAGAAATTCTTTTTGCCATTTTCATAATTTCAAAAATGTTCTCATCAACAATTTATCTTTAAACATAAATTTAACAACATTCGTTAGGCGAAAGAAAAGAAAAGGTAGAAAAAACATTTTCCAAACATTTTTCAAAAGCACAATAAATGAATGCACTTTAAAACAGTTGATAAATTTTTTTGTAACAAAAGAATAGATGAAAATTCTGGGAATAATGGCATGTATATAAAATGAACATGATTCTTCATTTTCTTCAATGCAGGAGGGAAGACTAAATATAATGAAGTTGTGTGTAGGTAATAAAACCCAGCAAAATGTTGATTGAAAAAAATACTTAATATGAAAAAATAAATGAACAAAATTATAACGGAGAATAATGTACAGAGAGAAATCTCTTTCAAAAGAAAAAAAAAAATTTGCTGACAATTTTGCATTGAAATACGATAAAAAAAATACACTAGACAACAAAGGGTAGAAAATTAAACAATATAAAAATACCTTGCGAAAGGATATTTTTCTGGTCATCCTAGGGTTAAATTTAAGATATTACGGAATGAAACTAACATGAGTAATGAAATGAGTATTTCTAAGAAATCCTCAACATATTTCCATGATATTTTGTGATAAATTTGGGCGTAAATATTTCAATATGGTTAAAGGTACCAAAATAATTCTTGCACACTTATAAAGTAGTTAATAAAAATTTCAGAAATACAATGTTCCGACAAATGTTTATAATTTGACTAATTTTTTTAAGGTCTAAATTTGTATTATTGAAAATATGGGTTTCTTCAGAAAATTGCAACTTTGACCTGTAGCAGTTAAGCATTTTAACCAAAAATATTCAGAAAGCTTAACATCTCCTCTATCTATATCCCAAGTTTTTTCATGATTGGTTTAACAATAGAAAAATTAATGGTTATAAATATTAATTTTTCAAAAGGGTCCCTTGTGCAATATGAAAATGTTGGTCAAATATGGAACGAGAATCATAATAAATTCTGAAATAGTTTTTCAATATGTGGAATTCGTAATAGAATTTCATTTTGATACCAAATTCTTTCAGAATTTAGAAGCACCGGTGCCTAGTTTAGATAAAATTGCATATAGGCTTAGCAGAGGACTGTAAAATATTAAGTTTTGAAGGGGATTGCACTTACCTTTCATGAACGGAGCTATGAGGGTTAAAAGTGGTACATAGACAATTTTTCAGCATTTGCCATTTTTTTTCCAATTCAATATATTTTTACGTTTTCTCAAAGTCCTCGATAAGGCACATAAAAAGTAAAATAACTCTTATACTTTAAGAGTAATTTGCATTTGAAATTTTGTAAAATCTGAGTCTAGTTTTTTATATATAAACCAGTATTTCCGGATATTTTTTATTTTTTTTTTGACTAACACATGGAAACACTTTTTTTTTTTGAATTGGCTCTAGTTCTTGTGATAAATCGCGATTTGTTAAATTAAGGAGGTTGAAACGACTTCTACGATTTAGTTCCAAAAATCATAAAAATTTTAAAGTGTAAAAAATTAAAATTTTTACTCTTTATACTTAGCTAAATTTGTTGCAAATAAAACAACACATATTTCTTTGAAATTAATGCCTAAATTTTGGTTTTATTCACAAATTTGTGAAAATACTCATTTACAAATTAAAAAAATAAAAAACAAGCGCCAATGTTATATTCGGCTCGGCCGAATCTATATACCCACCATCAACTTTTTCAAATTTGACCTTATATGGGAGGTGGGCGGCAAAGTGGGCGAACCACGCCTATTTTTTGTTTCTGAGTTTACATTGTATGCAAAATTTCGTTGTCGTACATGCTTTTGTTTAAGAGATATCAGCAGAAGAGTATGAAATGGACACCCTGTGTTTCTAGTTTTCAGCCCATAACTTTTTTGTTTATTAACCGATTTTACCCATTTTGAATCTCAAACAACCTTATATAAGACAAATATTTGTGCCAAATTTTGTCCCCCTACGTTGTCCCGTTCGAGCCCTATCCTGCTTTTAACAGACGGACAGACGGACGGACATATCTAGATCGACTCAGAATCGAACCAGGACCCAGAAAATATATACTTTGTGGGGTCTTAAATGATTCCTTCGACATGTTACACACGGAATGACAAAATCAATATACCCCCCATCTTTTTGATGGTGGGTATAAAAATGATTTTATGATTTTGTAAATGAGTATTTTCCACTAATTTGTGAATAAAATCAAAACTTATGCCTTGATTTTAAGGAAATATGTCTTGTTTTATTTGCACTAAATGTGTCTCTATGAATAAAGAGTAAAAAATTTTAATTTTTGACACTTTCGAATTTTTATAATTTTTCAAAAATTTCGGAAATTTTTTATAATTTTTTTTTTTTTTTTTCAGAAGATAGGCTTAATATCTTCATAACTGTTAACCGTATTAAAAATTAATGTAAGAACGACTTGAAGATAATTTTAATTAAAATTTTTTGATATTTTTTTGAACAAATTCGTACAAGTCGTTTTCGAGATATGCTTCAATATGTAGTGCAACCTCCTTAATTTTACAAATCGCGAAAACTAGAGTCAATTAAAAAAATGTGGATTAGAGGCTTGGTACTTATTATTACCATGTATCCGAATTGACTGAGAAACCCCGTACCGCAGACATTTTTTTCTCATTTTGTAACTCTCTGTAATTAAAGAGCAAAATTGTCTAGTGATCCAAAAATAAATAATTTTCAAGTTGAATATTGCAAAAATTACTATTTTTTTATGTTTTTTTTTAAAACATGCCCAATAACCCAAGCGATCTAAATACACACCTTCTTGAATTTGACCTATTTTATTTGAATGTTTTGACTTTATATATTTTAAAATCCCAGAATCTATATTGCGTTCTTAAGAGTTTGTAATCGTGATTTCTGGGACCATTTATGAGATTTTCCCATTTTTTGTACCAAAACACCCACAATTTCAATCAATAAATTTTTAAAAATTTACTTCTTTTATTCAAATTGTCACAGTGTTGTTATATAAGTTGTCCTTCAGAAAATACTTTTTGTGAGTTTTCCCAGTGTATGGATGTATTTAATTTACATTATTATTTTTTACCACAGTTTTGCGATTTAAAAAAATTAAGTGAAAATTAAAAAGGTTTGAATAGGGCTTGTGTGGAGATCGTAGCCCCAAGTTCCTTCGTGTTTACTTTACGTGCATTCTCGTTAAAAATCTATTGAAAGCATTAATCAAATTATATATAAATTTACTTATAAAACAAATTTTATAAGTGAAAAAAAAATAAAAAATTGGAAATTTTCTTAAAGTTTTTATTTTAGACTAATATAAATTTTTATCGGATCCATATATTTATATGATTCTTGTAGAAATATTATTTTGAATTTTATAAGGAATCTAGTGGATAAAAATATTCGGAACTTAAGTACGTCAAGTTTCCGGAAATTAAACACGTCAAGTTTAAGAGGATACATTTACTTCGACCTATAACTACTACCTATTTAAAATTTCTTTACAAATAAATCATAAACACGATTTTCTTTTGTTTAATATCACTGTCGAGATAACCAATTTTGCTCCTTTAAATCTACTTAGGAATACCTCAGTACCGTCCATGTCGAATTTTATTCAGATATATTAAAAGGATCACAAGTTACTGAAATGTTTAAAAAAAGGCTTTTGGAAGCACTGTGTGATCTGAATGTATAATCTCTATTTAACTTATTCTGTAAAACACCAGTAAACTTTATATTTTCATAGTATTAGAAAACTTCGTAGTCTAAAACATAACTTCATAAAATAAATATTGTTGGGCAAAAAAATATAGAAAAAAAGGGAACAAAGAACAAAAATTACACACTTTATAACAAAGCCCTTCAACACATCTAACACAAGAGTGCGATTCTATATTATCCTATTGTTGTAAATATGCCAAAGTGTTGATAGCAAAAATGCAACAACGGAAAGTATTTTCTACACTTATAGTGTATGTTTCATTAAAAAAAAAAAAAGCTTAATGGACTACTTGGAATATTTTTTGTATGCCCTAATGAAAATACTTTCACTAGTCGCAGTAGCCAAACGGAAGAACAAAAAAACAACAGAATTTAAGGAAACAATATTATTTTGTTTCATAGGTGACCAGAAGGACCAAAAGTACAAAGAGTTCTTAGTGAACTACAAAAAGGGCAGCATAACAAAATTATTTGTTCATAACCGAAACAATAATAACAACAATGAACAAACAATTTGTAGTCTATATGTGTTAGTTTGGACGCATTAGTGTAGCAACACATATGCACAAAAATACGCATAGTCATACGCATAAATCCTTAACTGCTGATGTAGAACAATGGACCCTATAACAATAGATAAAGTGTAAAACGTTCATAAAAGCGTTTTTTTTTTTTTTTTTTTGGTGAACTGCATGTTTTTGTTTAAAGTAATTTTAATGATGTTTCCAATATTGCATTACACAGGAGAACATTGATTTTGCGGCAAGGATTTTCTCAGACAATGAGGATATACGGTATTAATAAGTACTAAGCCTCTAATCCACTTTTTTTTGAATTGACTCTAGTTCTCGCGATTTCTAAAATTAAGGATGTTGCACTATATATTGAAGCATATCTTGTCAAAAGAATATCAAAAAATTCTAATTAAAAGTATCTTCAAGTCGTTCTTACATAATTTATTAATAAGATCAACATTTATGGAGATATTAAGCCAGTCTTTTGAGAAATAATGAAATTTTAACCAAATTTCAAGAAAAAAATTTTCAAAAGATCATAAAAAAATTATAGTGTAAAAAACTTGAATTTGTTTTGATAAGTTTTGATTTTATTTACAAATAAGTGAAAATATTCATTTACAAGTTACCTAAAAAAATTATAAACATAATAAAAATAATGATTTTGTGATTTTTTAAATTATTCTATGTAACTTGTAAATGAGTATTTTAACTAATTTGTGAATAAAATCAAAACTTATGCATTGATTTTAATGAAATATATCTTGTTTCATTTGCACCAAAATTATCTATGATTGAAGAACAAAAATTTGAATTTTTGACACTTTCGAATTTTTATGATTTTTCAAATAAATTTTTTCTTAAAATTTTGTAAATAAATTTATTTTTTTTCTAAAAAGATGGTTTTAATATCTCCATAATGGTAAAAAAGTAATGTAAAAACGACTTAAAGATAATTTTAATTAAAATTTTTTTTTTATTTTTTTTAACAAAATCAGACAAGTTGCAGAAATTTTTTCTCATTTTGTAACTCTGTGTTATTAATCTGTGAGCCATAAATTTATATAAAATATTTGATGTGCACGTGGCTCATAAGAAGGAAACTTTTAGGTAAGTATATTCTTACTGGTAGTTATAAAAGATTTCCTTTTTATTTTTCACCAATGCTAGTAATTTGAGTTTGTAATTTCTACACTATTCATCAATAATTTCTACACTGAGCCCTTATATAGTTCTTATTTGCTGAAAAAAAAAAACTTTTTTAAGTCCCCATACAATACACAGTGTATAGTGGTAAATTCCGGCTAAAAATCAATAACTCCATTATTTCTCAGTGTAAATAATTTTAATTTGGTATTTGACCTATGGATATCAAAAGGGAATGGCCGGGTAAACTGAGGACAAAGAAGAATTAATTTATACTAGATATATAAATAAATAAATAAATAAATAAATAAATAAATAAATAAATAAATAAATAAATAAATAAATAAATAAATAAATAAATAAATAAATAAATAAATAAATAAATAAATAAATAAATAAATAAATAAATAAATAAATAAATAAATAAATAAATAAATAAATAAATAAATAAATAAATAAATAAATAAATAAATAAATAAATAAATAAATAAATAAATAAATAAATAAATAAATAAATAAATAAATAAATAAATAAATAAATAAATAAATAAATAAATAAATAAATAAATAAATAAATAAATAAATAAATAAATAAATAAATAAATAAATAAATAAATAAATAAATAAATAAATAAATAAATAAATAAATAAATAAATAAATAAAATTATTTAATTAGTTTAATTGTAAGATATAATTGTTAGCTTTCCAATAATATAAGTTTCAAAAAAATTTGTTAAGTACAATAAGAGATATAAGAAGTGCGTTCGAAAAAATCTTAACATATATAAAATTTAATAATTTAGAAACGGTTGATCTTAGAGATTTCATTACTTTCTTATTTAATTGATATTATATTACAGATTACAGAAAAATATAACTTTTAATGTTCTAACTACTACTTATGAACTCGTGGTGCTAGCTCCGGACAATTTGGAGAATTGACCTCTCTTGGAACAAAAACTATGTTATTGCTTTGGTACCAATCCAGAGCTTTCATGCCGTAATGACATGATGCTAAATTGGGCCAAAAATATGTGAACACATTGTGCTCTCTTATGAAAGGAAGAAGCCTTTTTTGCAAACATTCTTTGATGTATATTTCGATATTTATGGAACCGACTGTAACAATTGAAAGCTTGTTATACCAGGAATTTTTTTTAGGAAATTTTGTTTGCTTTTGGGTCCTAAAGATATCTTCAACAATCTCTCGAGCATTAGCAACATACAAATTTTGACACAGAAGCTGCGAAAATTCTTCCAGCACATACGTTTAGTTCGCCAATTATACAACAAGAGTATTTTTGTATGAAATTTGATTTTAATTTCCGTGCCCTATTCTTGGCTACTCAATTTTTTGCAGCATTCCTGTCTAGAACTTTTTGGGCTATATATGTTCTTAACTCCACATTAACTTTAACTTTTCGCACAAAAAAGTCAGAGCACTGAGCTAACAGGGCTGCTTTTCTACTAGATGTGCTTGGAGTTCTTTTTAATATGCTTCAAATTTTCTGGCCTTCCCAATATTATGTGGAAAAAATTCAAACATATTAACTAAGTCCTTCAGGTTCTAAAATATGTTTCCCATTTTATTGTGCAATAGATATGCCTATTGTTTTATTATGTGTATTAAAAATCCAATAAGGTACAATATGTATAATAAATGAGAAAATTATAGTCGATCAAGCCCGACAATTTGATACCCTACACCATTGCGTTTGTGCACTAAAATTATGAAATGAAATTAGTCAATAAGATTTCTGTTTATATTAGATTTATTTGTCTCAAATATTACATGATACTGTCATTTATGTATGATTTGAGCGAGTTAAAGTGATTTCCAAAAGTGGGCCTGATATGGGAGCTATGCCTATACTTTGTGCACAAGGTTTATATAGACAACCATCCAGCCAGACGGACGGACATCGTAAAATCAACTTAGAAAATGATTCTGAGTCGATTTAATGTGGGTGTTGGATTATTTTTTCTACGCGCTACAAACATTAACACAAACGCATTATACTTCACCACCTTTGGTATAATAAAATATTTACTTTTACACTGTTAAACAAAAATGAGTAACTTTGGTCAGAATAACTGTAATAGAACAGCAAAAAAAAAAAAAAAAAAAAAAAATAATTCAAGTCTGAATGGTGTTCAATATTTTGAAATATTTCCTATACAGCCCATATTCGACTCGAGGTCTTTTATTCAATAAGGGTTATCTGCATAAACATAATTAGGAAACCTCAGGAAACCTTATAAACTGTTTCTTTCAATAAGTTTTGTATTAAACTTAATTGTGATTAAAACATTCAGAATCGGAGTTTGGAGTTTTAACATATCATATTTTAACATATCTCATATTTTTACTCCCTATGGAAAAAAAAGTGTTTTTGTTTTCTCTTGAAAATAAACTTTGGTATATTTTATAATGTGTCCCAAAATATTATGCAACATGTCGAAAAAATCATTTAAGACACCATAAAGTATGTATATATTTTCTGGATTCTGGTTAGATTCTGAGTTGATCTAGCTATGTCCGTCTGTCTGTCTGTCTGTTGAAAGCAGGGTAGGGCTCGAGACAACCTAGGGAGACAAAATTTAGCTCAAATATTTATCTTATATAAGGTTTGTTTGGTCGGTTAATAAACAAAAAAGTTATGGTCTAAGTACTAGAAACACAGGGTGTTCGTTGTAGCTTCATTTCATATTTTGTTGCTGATTGTTTAATTTAAAGGGTATATTTTTCGATTTTAAGCTCATAAAATACTTTTTTTTAGAAGATATTTTTGGTTGCTATGGTGATCATTTATTAAATTTATATTCTTGAAGAAACGCTTATATAATGTCATTAACGATTTCAAATGTTATGAGAAGAAAGTTTTCAACGGTTTCGTTTTTTTTTATCTGTATTTTTTTTTTTTTCGTCCATTAAAGTATATATTTGTTTTCGATAAGTATTAAACATTTAAAAATCATTTAAGAAAAGTTAAAAAATCTCTTTAAAAATTTAACTTAACTTCTTGCAAACTTTATACAAAATTTTTGTAGTATTTTTTATGTAAAGTGTTTTTCATTTTATTACAGTTTATTCTCAGCATTTTCATAAATAGCAATAATTTAAAAAACAATTTTTTTTATGTCTAGTTATTCAGTTTACTTTTTCTTTTTTATGTTTAAAAGTTTTTTTTTTTTTTTTTTTAACTAATTCATATACACATTAACATTAGCATTATAGTCATTAACATTATCATGTTGATTATCTAAAACTCGTACATCTTCATCTTCATTATCATCGTTGCCATCATCGTCAAACCATTAACATTTATTTTGCCATAAAGCTTTAAGTAAATAAGCCAAGTGCTAGTAAATATTCACAAATATTCACCAAGTTGTACGGCCAATAAGTTGTAGTTGTATTTGTTGTTAAACACAAATCTTCATGAAACTTTATATTTAAGCCTTGTCTAGCATAGAATATGCGGCATGTAGCAAGTGGCTACAACAAGGGGAAATAGTAGTAGATGGGAGAAAAAAAAACATGAACAAACAACTACAACTAACACGAACACACTATTTAATATTAGATTAAGTGATGTTCACAATAGATGGACAGACGGACATGTTGCAAAAACTTTAGTTATGCATGCAACATAATAAGTAAGTATTATTTTGTATTGTTTCTATTTTTTTTTTGTTGAATAAAGTGGAAGAAAAATACATACAATGAATGTCAAAAGGAATAAGTAAATGAATAAACGAATGAATGAATGTGTAAAGAATAGTTGGATGGACCAGCTGTTACATTGTGAATATTAATGAATTCAAATAAACTAAACTTTTAATCATTGACATTGTATTCAAATTCTAAATAAGAAAAATAATATACAATTAGTACATATAGGGATATCCGGGAATAAAGAGATTATTATTTTAAGCAATTTTTTCATGCATTTCTACAGAATGTAGCAATTTTTCTTTTTAAATGAATACTAGAATTAGTAAAAGTTTTGGAAACTAAATATGTATTTTATTAAGAAAATCTTTAGTCATTTACTAAAATCTCAAGAACTTAATTGTTAATTACTTTGTCATACTTAAGCATATAATTTAAATTTCTGGTTACTAACAATTATTTCGTTTTGAAAATCAATATTTTATATAAAAGAATAAAATAATTTTTGTAAATCAATAACATGTGGTTTGAGGAATTTAGAGATTTAACAATATAATTACTGTGTAAGCAAAAATCTGTATATATACTTATATAAAAATTTTTAAAATCTTTAATCGTCCTATAAAAAAAAATATTCTCAAGATGAAATCATCATTTAATAAAATTTAGCAACATTTTTGTAAATTCACATCCAGTTATGCTTAAATGCTACAGTATATCTAATCACTAAGGGGCGGATTTTAATGCAAATTCATGTTTTCTGGAGCATTTTAAAACTATCTTATGTTATTAACTACCCGAATCAGACATTTGAATAAAAAATGGCATTTGTTAGTGCATGTTGTTGCATAGTAACTCGAAAATGCATATTTTTCTTATAAATGCATAGAATTTTGCGTTTTTAAATTTTTTTAAACTGTTTTATTAAAGTGAACCGATTTGTTAGTGCATATTTTTGAATATTTACTCGAAATGTATATTTTTTTAATGTTTTTCCTAATAATGCATATGAATTTGTATGTATTTAGATTTTTTTTTTACCTTTTTAACTTTTTTTGTTAAAGTTATAATTTTCTAACACGCATAACAGGTCTTCTAACGATTTTTAACTTTCATTTAGGGGTTAATCTCAAACAAGTTATTAAATAGAGGAAGGACTTTAATAAAAATAAAATTATCTTATATGAATCGGATGCGGAATCACTAATAGCCATTAAGATTTTTTATCAGACAATTTTGCATGTAAATAATTTTGATCACATTGATTCGTTGATATCATATGGGAATCAGATATAATTTATGTATTAGATTTCCTTCTAAAACTATTACTTAATTAATTAATTAATTTTTTAAGTATTGGTTAAAAAAATAAATGCATATTTTTAAAATTTTTAGTGTATATTTTGAATTTTTAAGTGCATTTTTAATGCGCATATTTTCAAAAAATAAATTCATACAAATCCAGCCCCTACTAATCACATATGCATAGCAGAGAAATGTAAAATCATTTAGATTTAAAGACGTTTTCCACAGATCACTTAGGCGACATATACATTAGACCAACGGTCTCTCAAATATGGGTCCGCGACACACAAGGACTTTCGTGGTGGGTCGCCAAGAGATCCTGAAAAATATTCTTGAACACGAAATTTTTTAATGTAAGGAGTGCGATCGAAAAAATCTAAACACACGTTTTGCCCCATAACTTTTTTCGGAATCAATATTACAATTTTTGTTTGGTCTAGTTATCATGGAAAAATACGTCAGTTATTATTTTTAATTTTGTCGTGATTTTCATCAAAATGAGTGACGAAAAAAATGTGCGTGCCACATATTATTAAAAAATTAAAAAAAAAAAATAAGTCCTACAAATAATTGGCCACAGAATTAAATTTGTGCCGTCAAACTGTTTCTAATGTTATTAAACAATATCAGAAAATCTAAAGCATATTGAAAGGAACTCCAAACACATCTGGTAGAAAAGCAGCCCAGTTAGCTCAGTGCTTTGACTAATTGGTGTGAAAATTTAAAGCTAATGAAGAGTTGATAACATATAAAGTCCAAAAAGTTCCAAACGGGAATGCTACAAAAAATTTAGAAGCCAAGAATAGAACACGGAAATTAAAACCAAATTTCATACAAAAACACTCAAGTTGTATAATTGACGAAGAAACGTATGTGCTGGCAGAATTTTCGCAGTTTCTGTGTCAAAACTTTTATATTGTTAATGCTCGAGGCAATGTTAAAGATAAGTTTAGGACACAAAAGCAGAAAAAATTTCCTAAAAAAATTCCTGGTATAACAAGCTTTTTGCAGTTGCGGCAAAACAAGAAAGTCATTTGTTACAGTGGGCTCTTTAAATATTGAAATATGCATCAAAGAATGTTTGCTAAAAAGGCTTCTTCCTTTCATAAGAAAGCACAATGTGTCCATAAATTTTTGGACCGATTTGGCATCATGTCACTACGGTAAGGAAGCTCTGCAGTCGTACCAAAACAATAGCATAGTTTTTGCACCAAGAGAGGTAAATTTTCCAAATTGTCTATAGCTTAGACCAGTGGAGAGATATTGAGCTCTTGTGAAAAGTGAATTGAAGAGTGCAAATTTTAAAAGAATATGTGTACACGGTTCGAAAAAAGTGACTGAAGCAACTATCAAATCTCTAACGGAAGGGTTACCAAAAATGGTCCACAAGTTCATAAGTAGTAGTTGGAACTATAAAAGTTATATTTTTCTGTGATCTGTAATAAATTATCAATTAAATAAAAAAAAAAAAAAAAAAAAAAAAATAATGAAAACTCTAAGATCAACCGTTTCCAAGTTATTGAGTATTATATATGTTAAGATTTTTTCAAACGCACTCCTTAAATATTATGTAGAAGTTTAAATAAAAATTCTAAAAAAAACTTCAAAATATTTAAAAATTAAAAGACATCTTTTTAAAAAACATCCCAAAATTAAAATCAAACGTAAAGATTTTTTCTAAAATAAGTTCTTTTAAGAATCAACTAATGAAGGAACTTTCGATTCAAATTAGTATGCTTGATAAAGGCAAAAATTAGCAAATAAAGAAAGCAATGCTGTCCAATGATACAATATAATTATTGAGTACACAAAACTTTTATTTCGCGCAGAAGTTTCTGGGCTATTTAAAGAAAATTTGCTTAAGCAACTTTACAATTTAAAATCGGAAAAATCCTTTCAATGTGAATATCGATAAAGTACTAGGTTCATTTCAAAAAGAGTTAAAATGTAACTCGTGTATTAAATTTAATTTTAAATCAACAGATTTAAAAGTATTTAAAATAGTTGAAATATAGCAAAGTCTATCCGCTCGTTTGTTCCAAAGCCTTAAAACTATTAAAATAATTTTTATAAATATAGATTTTTATGTGAAAATATTTTTTTTTCACTTTTTTCCATTAAAAAAGATTTGATCTTTAGTGAACGCAGAGAATGTTATTAGATGCATTATCCGAAAAAGTCTCATAATATTCAAGATCTCAAAAAGCAAAACCAATATTATTTTTTTTAAATCATTTTATCTTTACGTAACATTTAACCTGATTTTTAAACCTGTCAAATTTTAAGTGGGTCGCGCTAGCATTACAATGTCAAAAGGGGTCGTGAAGCAAGATCTGGTGAGAACCCCTGTATTAGACGTTTGTAAAATTTTTGTTTCTCTTTTTTTAAAATTTCTGTCAATTCCAAAAATCATAAAATAATAAACACAAACACAATATCGTTTGAAATAATGGAAAGTTAAGATTTTGATGCAAGAAACTGTATTGTGTTTGAAGATTTATGCTTTTGATTTTAGAACATATAGAATGAAGTCAACAACAACATTGAGTCATGCAAAATACTTATATCAGATTTGTTTTTAGTGTCCTTTTCGGTTTTTTGACGTTATCTCGGCCATTAATAGACCGATTTTGCTGATTGAGTTTTCTAAGAAATACTTCCTATACTTTGTGTATACTACAGCGGCACTTTGGTCTATTTCGGTAACGGTATTTTAGCGTTATCAGTATTTTCGTTTATTTCGCTAACGGTATTTTTGCACTAACTGTATTTCCAATTATTTCGGTAACGGTAGTCAGGTTGAATAGATATTTTAGCGGTAATGGTAATCAACCTTGAAGTTTTTACATACAGTTACTTAAGTTCTTTAACTTCCAAAGATAAAATATGTTGTATATTTCGACACAAATTGAAGTTATAGCGACGCGAAACGACCTAAATCGGGGCCTGAGTGTATACCCTTTACACCTGTTGTGAAGGGTATATAAATTATTGAACTAAGCCAAAAAACAGTCGGCTTAGTACAGATTTTCAGAAAGATACTAAGTTGGATGATTGTGCTTTAGCCTATAGGAGTAGCAGCGTTACCGTTGAGAATTTTTAAAAAGTGTTCAAAATAGGATATTTTTGAGAAAACGGTCGCCAAAAAGGTTTTCTTTAAAGGGCCCAAACCCTAAAAAATCTCCTTAAAATTTGTTTCTTTGAAAAAAAAAAAAAAAAGTAAATACAAATATTTATATTTTAAGAAGAACTAAAATTTTAAATTTTATTAATAAAAAAATGACATATTTATAATTGCAAAAATAAGGATTTATTAAGTAATAACATTCTGTTTTAATAAATAAAGCTTCTGTAAGAGGTCTTCACATTTATAAATTCTTCGTTGTTTTTTTAAAAAATCACAATCTAAAAATAATTCATACAAAAGGGTCGAGATATTTCAAACAACTTAGTTTCTAGTTTTAAAAAGTCGCCATTTAGTTTGATAAAGGGCCCAATTACCGCGTAATGTCGCTCTACGGTCGCACTGCTCCAGGAGTAGTAGTGGAGTAGTGTCGCCATTATTGATTACTTAAAAAAAAAAAATAAAATATTTAAATTAAAGATAACATAAATATCTAAGTTTAGAGTTATGAGAAGGGAGAACTTAAAAAGTAGCGATATGGTAGCTACAAAAAAATAATTTTCTAAAATTAATCTACAAAAATTAAAAAAAAAAAAGAAGAAGTCTTTTTTGCAAATATTCCTTTATGCATATTTTGGTATTTATAGATCCGAATGTATCAAATGACTTTCCTGTTTTGCCGCAACTGCAAAAAGCTTGTCATACCATGAATTTTGTAAGAAGTTTTTGCTGCTTTTGGGTCTTAAACTTATCTTCAACATTGCTTCGAGCATTAGCAATAAAAATTTTTGAGACACAAGCTGCGAAGATTCTGCCAGCACCTACGTTTCTTCATCAATTATACAGCTTGAGTATTTTTGTATGAAATTTGGTTTTAAATTCCGAGTCCTATTTTTGGCTTGTAATTTTTTTTGCAGAATTCCAGTTTGGAATTTTTTGAACTTTATATGTTATCAACTTTCCCATTAGCTTTAAATTTTCGCACCAAATAGTCGAAGCACTGAGAAAACTGAGCTGATTTTCTACCAGATGTGTTTGGAGTTCCTTTCAATATGCCTTAAATTTTCTGGCCTTCCCAATATCATGTGGTCCTTTTTTCTTACCGAACTAGGTTTCACATCAATAGTCAAATTTTCCTGATACTGTTTAATAACATTAGAAACGGTTTTACGGACGACATTTAATTCTGTGGCCAATTATTTGTAAGACCTATTTGGATTTTTTGAAATTTTTAATAACTTGTAGGACGTAAATCTTTTTCGTTACTTATTTTGATGGAAATAAGGATAAATTAACATGGTTTTTATTAAAAATAATAACTGAAGTATTTTTCCATGATAACTAGATCTAGAACTAGAGAAAATTTTGAATATTGGTTCCGAATAAAGTTATGAGGCCAAATGTGTGTTAAGATTTTTTCGATCTCACTCCCTATTTAAAACAAATGTTATGCAGAAAATTCTAAAATAATATTTTAATTACGAAAAATTCATATTTAATTATTTTAGTTATTTAATTATTAAAATTTGAAATTAGAATAATTTTTATCTTCGACAAATCGTTTAATTGACTATAATTTTCTGTGTATAATAATATTCAAAAAGTATAAATTTTCCAAAACATCCTTTCCCAAGAAATAAATTTCAAATCATTTTTTGTTGTTTCCCATACAATTACTTAGTTGAAACGAATTTTTTGTTTATTTTATTTTTATTATTTCTTGAATATTTTCAGTAAATTTTGATGTAAAATAAAACAACTGTTTTAATTAAAAAATATAAGGTAATAATTTTGTGTGTAATTTTGTGAGTATTACTATGAAAAATTACTTATTTTAATAAAAATGGAGCATATATTTTTTTACTTCTACTTACAATCGTTGGTAAATAGTTCCTTTTTTACGCAAAATAAGCTAACAGTTGTATTCCTAGATATTAAAAAAAACTTGTTGTTTTATGGAATTATTTTCTTTTAACAAAAAAAAAAAAAAAAAAAAAAAAAATTACGTATAAGCATATTTATTTGAAAATTCTACAAACCCAGCAAAAACTTTGGATGCCATGTATTTAGTTAAGAAGCTAATATAATGGCTCTCCACTACTTACACATTAGCTGAATAACTCATTATTTTAAAACGGTGATGACATTAGAGGCAACTACTTACCCTATACATTACTTAGATGTCATTACAATAACTAATTACTTCCAAGCTGTTAAACAGCGCATTGATTTTAAAGCATTACTGAAGTCATGATAAGTAATAACAATAGGAACTAGTTATATTTTAGGTTATAAATAAGTAATGAAAAGTCAAGATATTAAATATTTTTTTGTAGTTGTAAAAAGATTTTTTAAATTTTAATTTAAAAAACTTAACAACAACCAAAAATGTAATTAAAATAAATGTAATAAAAATAAACTATTTTAGATTACAAATTGATTTATACGCAAATTTTGCCTTTCATTTATGTATACCTTCTTCAAATATATGAATTGGTAACTGTATATTGGTAACATCAATAAAAATTAATATTTTTAAAAATCTGATCATAAATAATTAGTTACTAAACAACTTCTATGTAATGTAGACAGTATGTTTTTGTCATTACAAAGTAACTACATACGTAACTACATGTCATTGCCAAGTTTTTGCTGGGAAATTTCGTTTCATACATAGAAAATCTTAATTAAAATGAGTGAATAAAATGGAAAATTAAATTTAAAATGGAAATATTTAACTTTTTCCTGCAGAAATTTGCATTTTGTATTTATTTTTGTAAAAAATAACAAAAATAATATTTCTCTTTTATTCATTATTCATTTATAATTTTATTGTTCAATGTAACGCGTTCCCAATTGCACCCCAGGTGGTATGAGTAATAAAAAATGCATTTACTTTAACAATTTGTATGTTGCTCATACGCACAGTTGAGTAAATTTTAATTTATTCAGTTTTTATATTCATATTCATCTTTATGGTTTTTCTCTTTACTTTTTTGTTTATTTGTTATGTTTTTAGTAAAGAATTGTTAGCATTCTTTGCAAATAATATTATGAGTGATTTTAATTATTTTCTTAAGGCGAAACTACAAGAATAGATGAAAGTGTCTGGAGTGTTTAAGTCTGCAAAGTTTAATTTTTAACATGTGTAAGGGATTTCTAGGTTTAAAATATTTTTAGAAATTATGATATTTATAACAGTTTTTCTTAAATAAAGAATAAAATATGACTGTAGTATTGTTTTAAAATAAGTACAATAATAAAATGTCATATTATTATAAATAGCTAATGATAAACCAACAGATTTATGACTATTGAAATTTATAAGGATTTCAGATTTTTATATTTTTAAATAAAGCTTTATATATATATAAATTTTGTATCACTAAGATAATAAAAGTACCCAACATTTAATAAATTTAGTAAATGTGAAACAATGTTGCTTTTAAAATAACCAATTTAAATACTTTAAAAATTCAGCAGTTAAATTTGAAAATATTAGTATTTTTTTACAGAATTTTCATAGCTATTGAAAACAATTCTATTATTTATATCGCCAACCAAAATGTAAAGAGTTATAAATAAAATTCACACAATTTAGTAGCAGCTAAGAAGTTCAAAACTATAGTGTTAATTTTAATAATTAGTATAACTACTTCGAATAATATGGATAAAAATAATACTATTTTCATCAACTGTTTTTAAGTTTTAAAGTTTTTAAATCTTTTTATAGTATTTTGCCTTTTAGCTAGCCACATGTATCAAACACTTATTTTGAATATAGTCAATTGCAAAGAAATTCTTTTCAAAGATTTATGTTTAGTTTGTCTAATTTTTTATAGCCTCCTAAAGTTAATATGTCCCTTGAGTTTTCCGTTTCCTAAAACTATAAACTATTTTAGTTTTATACCGCAATAAACTGTTAACCCTTTGAATAACTTAAGTTTATGGCCATAAAACTATCATAAAAAGTTTACCACAAAACTAAGAAAATGTTTCTACGCACTTTTTTTTTCTTCCTTACCATGATCCAAACTCTTCAAAATTTTAAGACCTTTAACAAATAATATAACTGTGAAATCTTTACTAAGTTTACTATGTTTATAGTGCAAACATTGATAAGAAACCTTAAAACAGCAATTTGCCACAAAATATGGCACAATATTAAAAATATAAATCTCAAAAATTCTCTAATTTACGTTTATATTTTCAAGCTCATACCTTACATTAAAAATATTTGCTTTCTTATACATATTTTACTATGTCTATGATCCACATGTGGCAAATAAAATCCGACATTAAAATATTCTTGCCACATAAGAGAAGGAAACTAAACATTAAACAATGTATTTTATTTAAGTACACACTTAATAAATTTTTACACACATACCAACTGCGGAAAATCTATTGCAACAATGTTGAAAGGCATAATTTTTTAAGGTATTCCTTTGGATTTTTTTTTTTTTTTTGTAATGTTGCAAAGATTTGTGTTTATTATTTATATGAAAATAACACTAGAATAATTTCAACGAATACTTGTGCAGGTTATGGTTTTAGGTATATATGTATATTGATAGTAAACATTTTGCACCGTCAAACAAAATATAGATGAGTTTTGTAGCTGAATACTTTAGGTGAATAAACGACAAAACTTTTTCAACTTAAATAAAGTATAAAAGTGGTTAACTTAAACGTTTATGGTTGGCATATATAAAATAGACACAAAATAAACAAAGCACAGTGGTCCTTAAAAGCTTTTTTGAAAGTTATTTTTGAGTTGATTGGAAAGAGCGCAGATCCCAAACGATTTTTTTTTTTGTAATAAATCTGTATCTCCTAAACTACTGCTCGAATCAAATTGAAATGCATGGAAGAGTTGTAGAGGAGGACCTAAGCTTTCAGAAAAATTGAGATAATAAAAAAATTTTTTTTGGAATATATTAGAAATTACAGAATATTTTTAAAACATTTTAAGCTCATATACCTCAAGACTTATTCTCGAAAAACGAAAGAAAGTCGAGGCAAAAAATTTAAAATTCAAACTTTAATGTCTTTTTAACTATAAGAGATAACTTAGGTAAGTAAGCTTATTTTTTCTTTATCTTGTTAAGCACATTACAGAAATATAAAAATTTTTAGAATCGGACTTCATTTGTAGAAGTTACGATTTTTTGAAGCTCTTACATACTCGAGGTAGTCAATTTTGACACCCTGTAGCTTATCTCGTGTTATCACAGGGTGATTACAAGATCATTTTTCTAAAAGCTTAGGTCCTACTCTAAAATTCTTCCATATATTTCAATTTGATCCGAGTAGTTTAGGAGGTACAGATTTATTACCAAAAGATGGTCATCTCGGGCATGAAATTTTAAAATAGTCATCAATAATTAATATTAAAATTACAAGC
Source organism: Protophormia terraenovae (assembly GCA_951394005.1). Taxonomy (NCBI): domain Eukaryota; kingdom Metazoa; phylum Arthropoda; class Insecta; order Diptera; family Calliphoridae; genus Protophormia; species Protophormia terraenovae. The sequence goes on along the minus strand of OX596076.1, from coordinate 87,202,741 downwards.
TCTATTAAAAATTTTTAAATTTTCAAGAAGTTTTTAAAATTTATTTGCAAAATTCAAAAAAAAAAGGCAAAGCTGAGATCAACAGTATCATAAAATTATAATTAAAATTATCTTTAAGTCGTTCTTACATTATTTTTTAATATGGATATATTAAGCTCATCTTTTGAGATAAAATGAAATTTTATAAAAAATTTCAAGAAAAAAAATTGTTCAAAAAAACATACAAATTTGAAAGTGTCAAAAATTCAAATTTTTATAATTAATTTATAGAGATAAATTTGTTGCAAATAAAGCAAAAAAAAAATCAGTGCCTAAGTTTTGATTTGATCTTTAAGATTAAGGAATAAAATTTTGAATTTTTGACACTTTGGAAATTTTATGATTTTTCGAAAAAAAAAAAAAAAATCTTGAAATTTTGTATAAAATTTAATTTTTTCTCAAAAGATGGGCTTAATATCTCCATAACTGTTGACCGCATTACAAAATAATGTAAAAACGACTTGAAGATAATTTTAATTAAAATCATTTGATATTTTTTTTAATAAAATCCAATAAGTCGTTTTCGATATTTGCTTCAATATATAGTGCAACCTCCTTAATTTTAAAAATGACGATTTATCGTTAGAACTAGAGTCAATTCAAAAAAAGTGGATTAGAGGCTTAGTACTTATTAATACTGTGTATCCGAATTGACTGAGAAATCAAGTGCCGCAAAAATTTTATCTCATTTTGTAACTCTGTGTTATTTGTTTTTAAGTATATTTTGTTTTTTCAACTCATTGTAGTTCTCATTTAGTTTATATATGAATAAATATAAATAGAAAAGTTTTGATTCCAGCAATATAAGATATTGTTTAAATACCATTAAAGGTTTTAGTTAAAAAAAAAATTTCTTGCAATTGGACCACAAATGGTAGTACAAATAAATAAAATTAATGAAAAAATATTATTATTATTATTTTTGTTTTATTAATGAAAATTTGTCTCTATTATTTTCAATAAAAAAATTCATAAAAATATTTTTTTAAATACCCACCATCAAAAAGATGAGGAGTTAATTGATTTTGACCTAGCTATGTCTTTCCATCTATCCGTATATCTGTCTGTTGAAAGCAGAATAGGGCTCGAACGGGACAACCTAGGGAGACGAAATTTGGCTCAAATGTTTATCTTTAAGGATTGTTTAGTATTGAAAATGGGCAAAATCGGTTAAAAAACAAAAAAAAAAAAAAAATTATGTTCTAAATACTAGAAACACAGGGTGTCCGTTAAAGTTTAATTTCATACTTTCTACTTATATCTCTTAAACAAAAGCATGTACGGCAACGAAATTTAAATAGTTCGAGGGTCGATATAAACTTGGAAACCAAAAAAAATTTCATTTTGTCATATTATTCCATCTTATCATATATTAAAATATAAAGTTATTAATAAAACAAGCGAGACCACGTCTATTTTTTATTTCCGAGTTTATATTGGTCCTTGAACTATTTATACAAAATTTAGTTGACGTTTCACCTTATATAAGTGTCTTGCTTGTTGTATTACTACCTTTATATTTTTATATATGATAAGATGGAATAATATGACAAAATGAAATAATATTATGATAAGTTTGGACAACTATATGATAACATGGGATAATAAAATGTTGAAATGGAATAGTATAAGCATTATTCAATACAAATTTTAATAAAGTTGAGTAAAACAATTATATGTTTTTACATTTTTTTTACTAGAAACAACATTTTATTTTTACAAAAAATATCATTATTTCTGCAACTATATTATGAATTATTTCCTTGTTTTATGGTTTAAGAGCAAAATAATCGGACACAATGAGATAAATCATAAGGGAATCTTATCTAGTTTTAGCTGTGATCACATACTCCAATCATAATATGTTGCTCTTAGATAATGGTTACTACAAATATATTTTATCTCTGCGTGTATAGCCGCCCTTTTTCGGAAACTGGTTCTCTTTTTTTTGTTATCAAATACAAAGTTTAAAAAATGTAGTCTATAAATCACAAAAATCTTACACTGTGCAGTGCCTGCAACTAACAAAACCGCAAAACACACTCACTACTCTTTTTCTCTGTCAAACATTGCCCCCAATAAAAGATTTTCATTATTTTTTACGGTAAAACATTAATTGTGTGCGTTTAAGTGTGTATTTGCATGGGTGGCTGTTAAATTAGTTGGTTGACTTTTCTATAAGTAGGTAGTTAAGTTTTTCACTTTGTGATGAAAAGAAATAATGCTGCTGCTTTGAAAATCCTTAAATAAAGTGAAAATAAAAGTTCTTTGTTGTTGGATTTGTTTAGTCTACGCAGACACATTTGCATACAAAAATATTTGGAAATTATGAGAATTTCTTGTTTTTATTTTTTGCCTTTCCAAAAAGAAAATAAATTGTGAGGAAAAGGTACATATAAAGAAAAACAGAGAAAAAAAAATATATTAGATTTAGTAAATTAGGTTCTATATTAGGTGTTAAGTTATTTTATAGTAACAAACATTTGTAATTCAAATTTATTGTTGTTTAAGGAAAATGAGAAGAAAAAGGGAAAGTAATATTTGAAACATAAGGAAAATTTTGAAAAAAAAAAAAAACAAAAAACGAAGAATTGGTTCTAAGGTCAATAGAACAATAAATAAATGGGTAAAATAAAAAAATGATATTTTATAAAATAAAAAAACACTGAAAAATTACATAGCGTATGTTATAAGCCTTCTTGAGGATACACCATAAATCAGTTTTAGACCTTTTCAATACACAAAATTTTTATTATTATACTTTATATGTATGTACGTTGATTTTAAAATCGCTGGTAGGAAACTGAAGATCAATTTAAAAAATTTTTTTTTAATATTTTTCTCATATTCAGCTAATTTTTATCGTTTGAGGGGTGTTTCTACAAAATTTTTGTTTACGGGACAGTCTAATGTACGTGTTTTGATGACATTTCAACATTTGTATATTACAAAATATTATTTTTTTTGACTGGATTATAATGTACTGACCCAAACTACATCTATTCAAAAATTTTATGTTCACATCTTCAAAAATGACATGAATATTGACAAAAGTCATAAGATCATAAAATTTGTTCCATTTAAGAAAAAATGTTGCTTGAAAAGTGTTTTATGCATTAACGAAACGATTGAAGAATTTTACCTATCACCTCAATTTTAAAGCAAAAAACTAAAAATCGTGGTTTCTTTTCCTTTTTATACCCACCATCAAAAAGATGGGGGGTATATTGATTTTGTCATTCCGTATGTAACATGTCGAAGGAATCATTTAAGACATTTAAGACAAAGTATATATTTTCTGGGTCCTGGTTAGATTCTGAGTCGATCTAGCTATGTCCGTCCGTCTGTCCGTCTGTTGAAACCAGGATAGGGCTCGAATAATATTGTTGAATTATTGTCTTATCCTTAGTCCGTTAAGAGAAATGGCTAAATTTAGAAAGTAATTTTAAGAAAACTTAATGAAAATGGAGATGCCTGGGCGGACAGTTCGCTTCTCTCCATTTTCATTAAGTTTTCTTAAAATTACTTTCTAAATTTAGCCATTTCTCTTAACGGGCTAAGGATAAGACAATAATTCAACAATAACTTTATTATTGGTTTCTTCAGGAAATTTTAAAAATAAACAAGCAAGAATGTTATATTCGGCTTGACCGAATCTATATACCCACCATCAACTTTTTTTTAAGTTGTATGGGAGGTGGGCGGTTGACCACTCCCATTTTTTATTTCCGAGTTTACATTGATTCTTGAACTATTTGTAAACAATTTTGTTGACATTTCACCTTATATGGGAGGTAGGCGGTAAAGTGGGCGGACACATTTTTGGTTTCCGAGTTTATATCGACCCTCAAACTCTGTACAGAATTTCGTTGTCGTACATGTTTTTTTAAACAGATATCAGCAGATGAAGCCACAACGGACACCCTGTGTTTCTAGTATTTAGGCCATAACTTTTTTGTTTATTAACCGATTTTGCCCATTTTCAATCCCAAAAAATATTTGAGCCTCCTTGGTTGTTCCGTTCGAGCCCTATCCTGCTCGACATCACTAGATCGACTCAGAATCTAACCAAGACCCAGAAAATATATACTTTATGGGATCTTAAATGATTTTTTCGACATGTTACACAGGGAATTACAAAATCAATATACCCCCATCTTTTTGATGGCGGTTATAAATACATGTTAAGGATAAGTTTGACAACAAGGTTGAAATATTAATCCATTTAAAAACGACATGATTAGGAAAATGTTCCAAATACAGCATTGAACATAGGGGCAAAGGTATACCAAACGTAGAATTAAATAAGCTACGATATTTTAAGATGAGTGGTATCGTTGAAAAGATCTCTAGATTTTAAATACATTTTAATTATGTAAACCGAACAATATTAATGAACAAATAATTAAAATATACATCAAGTTTTTTTTATTTTCTTAATTTTGTTTTTTGGTGAATATGAAATTTATTAATACTTTTTTATTATCACAGAAAAAATCAAAAAATCAAATCAACCATTAAATATATTAGTAAATAATTCACTCAATTAACAGCTGTTTTAAATTTGCACCTCCCACCAAAATGATTATATCAATTAAAGCATGTAAACGAAAAATTTTTTACATTTTCATTTGCATATATTTAAGATTTGGTAGAATAATTAAAATTTTATCAAAATCTGACTATATACAGTATCGGTCATCTAATTAGCCCACCCAACCAGATTTTTTTTGGCCTTAAATTTCTTTTTCTAGAAAAAAGTTTTCAATTGTTTTATTAATTCAATATATTGACCATTATGTACTTAATACCTTGCAGCCAAAACTTGCATTAATAAATTAACAATTTACGCAAAAACATTGTTTTATAAAATATTCCTATAAAAATCAAGGGACAGCAAATTAGCCCACTTACACTATTTATTACGAAAAATCTAAGCAAGCTTTGAAAAAAGTAATTTTTGATATAAATTACAATATACAAATATAAGTACTGCAATTTTTGTGAAAAATTTCATATCAAAATTGGTTAAAACGCCTTAAATTTCAAATATTCGACATTTAATAAAAATCGCGAAAAATTTTAATAAAAGAATTATGAAATTTTACAGGAACCTTGATAGTTCGTTAATTATGGTCAACAATCATCTATAACATCGAAAGCAATACAAAAAGTTTAAATTCGTTTGCTAAAATTACGGTTTGAGTTACTTCGCGAATTTAGAAGATCAAATAATCAGCATTTAAGTAAGAAAAATATTTTCCAAAAGAAGAATAAAAGTTGAAAGATCATTTTAAAATTGATAAACTATCTGATAATATTTAATAGATATTATATCGATACTATCCGGTGCATAAAATTGCTGGTAATTGGCATATGAGAAGAATTGAAAAGTTTTGTGAATATTCTAGTTAAACAAAAAAGAGTGTAAAATCTTATCTTAACATTGCAAAATTGAAAATAACTTTGTTTAAATCGTTCGTCTGTGTAAAATATTGACAAATATTTTATGCATCTCATCCAAGGGGTTTCTTTAGATTAAATTCTTTGTATTTTTGTTTACTGATATAAAGAACTTACTTTCTTTTTTGAAACCTCTATAATTATAAAGCTTTTTAAACAACATAGTATAACATTTGACAATTGGTTTTGGTTCTGGTAGATATTTAAGTACATTTTAAAGTTTTTTTTATTTGCCACAAATCTCTTAGTCCAGAGTTTCATTGCGAAATTTGTGATTGTTCTATTTTTGGAATTCGCAATTTAAATAAGTTTTTCGTTTCTTTGCACAGGGCTGAGGTTTTTGAATGATTTATGATACTTTGGAGGATTATTGACAATAATTTAATGGTTATCTAATTTTTCGCCAATTTTCTTAATGGATTTAATCGATTTTGTCCACTTTGTATGTGTTGTCGAATATTAGTATTTTAATGCGTGTTTCCATGAAATCTTCCCACGAAAATTACCTTAAATTACTTAAAAGTAATTTATACTTAGAAATTTATATTAAAAGATAATTTTTTTCAAAGCTTACTTAGATTTTTTGGAATAAATAATGTAAGTGGGCTAATTAGCTGTCCCTTGATTTTTATAGGAATATCTTATAAAACAATGTTTTTGCGTAAATTGTTAGTTTATTAATGCAAGTTTTGGCTGCAAAGTATTGAGTACATAATGGTCAATATATTGAATTAATAAAACAATTAAAAACTTTTTTCTAGAAAAATAAAATTAAGGCCAAAAAAAAATTCTGGTTGGGTGGGCTAATTAGATGACCGATACTGTATATGTCATATATAACCATTAAACCTCTATTCCAGGAATATTTTTGTATGGGAGCTAGGTGAAAATATGGACCGATCCATACCAAATTTCATTTAATTATTTTTAAAACTGCGAGCTGCAGGTCTAAAAAATTTAATGATCCATCAAAAATTTGAAAATGGTTTAAAATCGAAATTCGCAAAATATTAAAACAGAATATACAAATGGACATTATAATGTCAGATGATATTTTCTGACTCTAATATATGCCATATGAAAATGAAAAATTTAAAAGCATTAAATTTTTCTTTCACTTTAGACTTCAGTCACGACCACACATTAGCGTTGACGAAAACTGTTGTGAACAAACATTTTGTGTAGAAAAATGTCCTCTTTAAAGTTACATAAAAATTTTATCATAAAACGCATTTTTGATTTATTGCCAAAGGTCTACATTTTGTTGCCCTTATGTACATTGCTGAGGACATCGTGAATGAAAATAACATACAATTGCCGGACAATTGTCTTCAACGTCTATTTTAAAACATAATAAACGACCAGATAATTTAAACCATAAATGACAAGAGATTGCTACAAAAGTGGTTATCAGATTTGACTATTCAACTTAGGAAAATGAAGTTGGTGGTGGTGGTGCGCTTAGCTTGTTGTGAAAAATTTATGTCCTTAGTTTAAAAAAGTTGTTAAGATTTGTAATAATCTGTGCCATTGTGCTATCCCAATAAACCAAATGATATCGTAATGATATCATAACGATATTATTTCGGCGATAAAGAAGCCCAAGAATGATATCATTTATAAAAGGTACACTCGAAAGTGATATCATAATTTTTGAAAATAACGATATTAGTAATGATATCGTTAAATTTAACCCTTGGTCATTCAGATGTTTCAATTGTCATATTCGTAACAAATATGGTCTGGCCAGACCAACTCTGTAATTTTATATATTTTAATGGAAATTTTGTTGAATTTTTTATATTTTATATTTGTATAACTATATTCTAGCATCACTACAATATAGTTTTGCAAGATATTACATTTTTCCATCGATAAACTTCACCTTATTCTCATTGTTTTAAGCCTACAAACGTACAGAATTTTTCTTTTCAAACATTTGAGGTTTTATCGGTATTAAACTCATAACACAAAATATGAACGAATAGGTAGAAAATCATAAAATAACTTGTGTAAAACGATGAGAACTCAATTTAAAAGTTTTTAATAAAATAAAATAAAATAAAATAAAAAAGAACGAATAACATCGTCAAACCACATAATTTTCCACACAAAATATAACTGGTACAGCCAGACCATATTTGGTACGAATGTGACATATACACTAATTTATCCTCAGAACTATCCTTGTGTTAGGTTTATCAATCTATTTTTTTCACAGATCGTTAGAAAACAAAATTGTAGGAGGGTACCTGAAATTTCAAGTCTCTAGCTTAATTACAAATATATGAAAACAATATTTAAATCTGCAATTGGTCTGGCCATACCAGTTTGTAAGACGAAGGGTTAAGCAGCACGATAACTTTGCAATATATTCAAGAATATATACATACATATGTATCATAATTGGATGACTTATTTATATTCTAGATCATTTAAAATTAAAACGAGATAACAATAACACTGGTCAACAAAAAAATACTCCCCCATAGACTAATAGTTGGACTTGATGTATTTTGATGTGCTAAACACGAATCCGCTTTCAGTTTTTTTTCCATCAGGTCTGGATTTTTTTTTTTATGGGCGTGTCTAATATTTCGCCCATAGTAAGGCCATTACTCTAATATATTTCCTCATAACTCAAGAACGGTTCGATCAAAATGATACACCAAAAGATGCGGACTAAAAATATCTTCAAATTCGCCTCACTTAATTTTTTTATGTGATCCATAGTTTCGGAGTTATTTTGAAATAAGTGTCCGAAAAAAATCATTTCCATGCAAAATTTTAGATTTTTTTGTTACTAAAATTTCTTTTAATAAATGAAAACATATAAAATGTTATAGTTTATCACCTTTATTCTAAAGCTGGTAATGCTGCGAATAAAATAAGGCATCTATCTTCAAAATTGATGCACAAATCTAAATTTTATTCACAGTTAAGTAAAAATACCCATGTTACATACAATTGAGTAGAAATAAATTGGTGGTCACCACTGTGGACAAACAAAATTTTTTTTTTATTTTTTCTTGAAACAAAAATAGGTGGACTAGGTGGATTTTGACTAGTTAAACAAGAATCTGCATTCACTTTTTTTTTCTATCGGGTAGTGATTTTTTTTTTTTATGTGCATCACATAACTCAAGAACCGTTTACACGATTTTGATAAATGATACATCAAAAGATGCATACGAAAATTCTTCAAGTTATCTTCACAATATTTTTTATTCTGTGAAGAATTTCAGAGTTATGGATCAAAATTTTCACCACTTTTCAAAAAAATTAATTTTAAAATTTTCGGTACTAATTACCGAATAACTACGGAAATATTAACTGGACAAAAAATTATGTAAATTCAGCTTAAAAATAATTTAGGTCGCTATATATTAAAGTTCAACTTATCTTAATTGGACAAACTGTTCTTGAGTTATACAAGTGTAACTGCCTAAAGGCGGGGTCATAGTAGTCATGCCCATAAAAAATCAATGCGTGATAGAAAAAAAGTAAAAGCTGATTCTTATTTAGCATGCTGATTTCCATCCAACCCACCTCTTTCTTTTTTTTTTTGTATATTTCCACTTAGCTATAGGTATGCATGGATATCCTAACTTCACTTTTAATCCAATCAAGATTTGTGCATCAATTTTCATGATACGTTGCTTTATTTACTCGTAGTTTTTCCAGCTTTGAGATAAAGGTGATAAACTTAAATATTTTTGATGTTTTCACTTAAAAAAAAGTTTTAGTAGAAAAAAAAGAAATCTTGAATTTTTTTTCCGACACTTTTTTGAAATATCTCCTAAACTATTGAGCGGATAAAAATTTGATAGTAAAGCTAAAGCTAATTTTATTCCGCATATCGTGATACATCATTTATATAAATCGTGCATACCGTTCTCAAGTAATAGTGAAATATACTCGAGTAATCGGCATATTTAGGGCACAATATTAGACATGCCCATAAAAAAAATCCCGACCTGATGAAAAAAAAAACTGAAAGCAGATTCGAGTTTAGCATGCGGAATTCCATCTAGTCTACATATTTTTTTTTGAAGGAGTTAAAAAAATTTTTTTTTTTGTCGACCAGTGTAATAAGCTAAAGTCTATTTAATCCAAAAATGTATATTTAATCCAAAAAAGTTCCTATTGAAATCCAAGCTGATATTGATTCCTTTGTCTTCTTTTATTTTTTGCGATTTCACTAAAATTTGCTGTAAAAATATAATTTTCATTTAATACATAACATAAAAAATTGTTTTTCCACAAACATTTTTAATTTATTTTTATTTTCCTAAAAATTTTAGAATTTGTTTTTCTAAGGAAAAAATATTTCGATATTTTATCGTATAATTTTAAAATTATGATATCATAATGGTTTGTTGGGATACGACAAATCATGGATCCATTATCGAGACTGTCTTCAGAACTTAGATAAATGGGAGAAATTCTGCTTTCAGGGATCCAGTTTTCATTTTCTCTTTTTATCAAGTTTAAAAGTCAAACTTAAATTTAAAAGCTTGATATTGCGAAAGATTAAGTAAAAAAAGAATAGTAAACTATTTAATTTCAAAAAATATAAGCAAAGATAAAACATGAACGCAAACACGGACAAAAATGAAAGTAAGATGCATCTCATTACACAATATTCGGTACATTTGTTTTACCGTTAATGAGATGTTTTCTTTAAAAACAAATAATTTTTCAAGTAAAATAAAATGTAATTCGAAAATTCAATTTTGCTTGAATTACCACAACTAAGTTTAATTTAAATTTAAACTACTAGTTTAAAAAAAAAAGCACACATTTTTTGTTAGCGCCTGAATCATTTTAAATCATTTATTTTATAAATTTTATATTCAAATAAAAAAACCTACTTAAATTATTCCACAACCAATTTTTCTTATGTTTAAATTACTTTTATTTCTGCATGTGCAAACTTTATCGAACAAAATCTGTCACTGCTCTCAAACCCTTAATAAAAAAGTGTTTACAAAAATTTATTTATAGAATAACAAAATTTTATGATTTGTTATTTTAAAAGTTGATTAACCCCAGATGAAATGTTTCCCATTTATTACTTTTGTTATTTTGTTTTCTTTAAACAATTTTTAACAACTTATTTCCCATTCAATTGTCACTCAAGAGAGATTCCTTTATAAATGAATAAAAAAATAAAAACAAAAATAAATAAGAAAAAAAAAAAAAAAAAAAAAAAAAAATACAGATATTTGCGCAAAATTTAACAAATTATAATACAATCACCTCAACAACAAAAAGACACAACTCGTTGTTGATATTTATTATTTTATTCATAAAGAATAATATATTTGGGACCGAAATAAAAAATATTACTTTTTTTTTTTGGTAATACAACAAAAATAATTCCCCAAAGATAAAACAACAAGCAAAAAATAACAATTTGAAGGTAAGTACAAACTGAACTAACATGTAGTACATAAGACCAATAAATATAAAAAAGCAAGTCAATAAACTTTTTGGAGTCACGAAATCTAAGGATTTAATTTTTTTTATGATTACACATTAATTTTACAAAAAAAATAATGATTATTAGAATGTACATGGTACATAAACAACAAAAAAACATAAAAAACCTAATATTCTATACATTCAACAAGTTTCTTTATTGTTCGATGACATTATCATTAAATTAATGAAAATTTAATACATTTTTAGTTTAATAACATAAAATAACAATGAATGAAAAAAATATGTTTAATCCTCCATAACTCATACTCTTCTTTATTATTCATACAACCCATAACAAAGAAATGTACAAGAAATTTTAGAGATTTGTTTTTTATTATTAAAGGGTAATTGTTGTGGGAACACCACAAAGGATAAAGAGTATCCTAACAAACACTTGTTTATAAATGAGAACAGTAGCGGATAAAGAGATACAAATTATCTCGGGCGCATGTTGATAAAGAGTATAAACACAAAATTTATCTTTTAGGAAAAAAGGAGAAAAATACTGAGAATAGTTTTAGGATTTAACAAAATTTAAGAGAGTTTGTTTGTAATGAAAGAGCAAGGATAGAAATAAAAAATTAAGAGTTTATAAGCAAGTAATAATTTATTGCTAAACTAACCGATAAATAAATTTAAATAGAATTTTTGTGACTGTGGGCAATTAATAAACATTAAACAATTTTGAATTATGGTAAAAAAAAACTTTTTTGTATAAATGTATGTCTAATATTGATTTAATTTTTTTCATAAATATTTGGAAAAAATACAACTTTTTCAACTGTATATATTTATGTATGTTTTAGTCAAATTCCTGCAAACAAATAGAAGATATGTTACTGGAAGATGGAACTGCAATATCCTCAAAATTATTAACCAGATAATAATTAAAGTAACATTCTGTACTTACATCCATTTATTACATACGTGAAATTTACGCAATATATATGATAAAATTACAGAAGGTAGAATCATTTATTTTACCCTGAATTGTCAAACAATAAAAAATTAAAACAAAATGTAAAAAAATTAAAATAAAATATAAAAAACTGAAAAAATAAAATAAAACAAAAATAATAAATTTGTTTAAAGAATTTTTTTTTACAATGAATAAACTATCTTCATGGACTAACTACCTACAACGCTAACTACCTACAACATTGAAGCCAAGTATATTCCTTGTCATTGGTAACTACTGGACCTGCCGGAACATCTATTTGCAGCTCCAGTAAACGTTCTTTTGAGACAACTCCATGGCAGGATACAGATGGCATCATTGGAAGTTTTTGATGGTGAGGTAGTAGCCGGTGGCATTATATTTTATATGCATATTAAAGTCTATACAACTTTTTTCCCAGATAAATTGCACAAAAAAGTTTCAATAAAAAAACGAAATTAAAATGAAACAAATTTTTATATTATTATTTTTTTATACTTATTTTTTGTTTTTTATTTTTTTGTTACTTGACATAACAAGAATTAAAATTGAAAACTCTCTCTAATGATGCTACCTTCTATTATTATATAATGCGCAACATATATAAAAAATAATTTTCAATAATTAAAATTTTTTATTTTATTTTTTAATTCTCTTATTTTCAAAATACTATTTTTCCTAATAATAAATTTGTTTACAAAGCTTTCAAGTTTATTATAAATTTTTCTTTAAAAGGTTTAGTTTTTTTCAAATAAGACTTAATAATTTATACGATTTTGTCTGGATTAACTCTCCTAAAATTTGCATACTTTATTTATTTGCTTTTTTTGTATAATAATTCTGTAACTTTTGAATCGTTGGAGATATCTAAAATAATAAAATTTCACATGGTCAGAGCTGAGGTGTTTTCGAGTTGTTTTGGAGGAGTACAGGTAGCGGGTCAGAGGGGTAGTGGTTGCGCTCCAAAGTTGGGCATCTCGGGTATGTATTTTTTTTAATATATAGATAGTCCTTGTAAATCTCAACAAAAAATAACCTTACATGAGTAGGTTCTCTCTTTTAGTTTAAGAGATATTCAGGTTGATTTCAGATTTCAAAATTTTTAATAATATTGCTGCAAGAATCATATAAAAATATGAAGCCGTTAAAAAGTTATATTAATCTGAAGTTGGAACTTTAAAGAATTTCACATTTTTTGTGTTTTTTTCCAAAAAGGTGGCAATATTTATATAATAGAATTTGTTTTTTGTTATGGGCTTTATAATTTTTTTTAATGTTTTCAAAATAAATCTTAATGCAAATGCGTGTAAGGTAAATCCGGAGGAACTTGGGGCAAAGGTCTGCCCACAAGCCCTATCTAAACTTTGTCAATTTTGAAAATTTTGTATACCCTACACCACCAAAGGTTGTGGCACAGAAAAAATATCCAAACACCCACCTTTAAGTATACCAATCGACTCTGAATCACTTTCTGAGTTGATTTAACGGTGTCCGTCCGTCTGGCTGGCCGGTTGTTTATCTATGTAAATCTTGTGCACAAAGTACAGGTTACAATTTTGAAGACAATTTGATGAAATTTGCCACATTGTCCATTTTTTCACCTCGCCTACATACAAATGCTCTCCGGAAGAGGGTTCTAATAAGTTCTATAAAAAGATAAATTGGAGTGCAAAATTTCAGGAAGATCGTTCCACAATTAGGCATAGCTCCCATATAATGCCCACTTTCGAAAATCACTTTAGCTAGCAAGAAATCAAATTAACTAATTTTATAAGGATCTGTCCATAAATTGCTATAGGTCCATTTCCGACAAAAATCAATGGTGTAGGGTATCAAATTGTTGGGCTTTCTCGTATTTAATTCTTTTTGTTAAGTTTTGAAATTGCAAAGCTTGGATCGACTTAAAATTATTTTAATTATATATATGTAAGGTAAACACCCAAAAATTATTTTCTGTGTGACGCCACTTTTAACAACAAGGTGACCATTTCAATGAGAAAAGTAAATTTTTTAAACATGTTTTATAAGAATTGGTATTTTCATGTAAAAAAACTCAGGGAGTTCTTTTTAATTCTCTGATTTTAAGACAAGTTTATAAATATCATACAGTAATTTCAATGAATTTGTTTAAATTTTATTAAAGTTCAAATATTAACTTTATTTTCTTAAAAATCCAAAATTTCGTTCCCCTAACTTTATAAATGATCAACCTCCATATTCATTGATACCAAATATTTGTATAAAAGGTTTATACTTTTAATTAAAATTAAGCTATTTTTCATATATTGAGATATCTCCAACCGTTAAAAAGTTATAGAATTATTTACAAAAAAAAAAAAAAGCTATAGTCGGTCAAGCCCGACCATATGATACCCTACACCATTGTGTACATTATAATTCGGGGAGGGGTCTTTTATTAGACTTGGAGTCAAATGTGGACCGATACTCATAAGTGTAAAATAAAACATAAGAATACAGAATTTTACGTTGAGGCTGACATTTATATGAATTTATTCACTTTTGGGTGATTCCCGAAAGAGGGCCTTATATGGGAGCTATGGTAAATTATGGACCGATCTTTGTAAAATTTGGCACTTCATTTATGTTCATATAAAACTTATTTGTGTCGAATATTAGCTTGATACTAACATTTTAATGGGATTTATGGCCGTTAAAGTGATTTTCGGAAAGGGGTTTATATGGGAGCTATGGTTAATTATGAACCGATCTTTTTAAAAATCGGCACACTTATTTAGACTTATATGAAACTTATATGTGCCAAATTTCATTAAAATATTGCTATATTTAAGGGATTTATGATCGTTAAACCCTTTTCCGGGAGGACATTTGTATGGGAGCTAGGTGAAATAATGGACCGATCATAACCAATTTCAATAGGCTTTGTCCCTGGACTATAAGAAGCCTGTGTACCAAATTTCATCAATTTTGGTTCGAAATTGCGACCTGCAGTTTGATTACAAGGTTTACATGGACGGACAGACGGTCAGACGGACAGACGGACGGACGGACGGACGGACATCGTTAAATCGACTCAGAAAGTGATTCTAAGCCGATTGGTATAAATTAAGGTGGGTCTTAGACCAATATTTTTGAGTGTTACAAACATCAGCACAAACGCATTATACCCTCCCCACCTATGGTGGTGTAGGGTGTAAAAAAAAGTGTTTTGAAACCACTGTGTGGCGTTGACGTTTCTTAGGGACAGTTCTTTTTGAAATTTGGTTGTAAGATAAATATGTAAATAATAGTTTTTTTACAGAATGTTTTTTAAATTTCTATAGGAATTTGAACTTAACAGTAATTTCGAGAAACGGTCTTATATGGGAGGTCATGGGAGTCAATTATGAGTCCATGTTTATGAAACTTGATTGATATGCTGATTTTTGTTTAGACAAAGCACAAATGTAATGAATTTTAAATAAATACGAGCATATTTAAGACATTTATGAGCATTTGAACCATTTTATATGAGGGTTAACTGAAATAATGATTTGATTTGAACTAGTTTTACTGTGTTATATTATTCTTTAAATCTGATACATCATCGCACGGCCCAAAGGGTAAAAACGGATAAAATCGGTAATCTTATATCTCCTAAATTAATAAAGATACAAAAAAAGTTTAATAGTTATTGTTGTTCACTTAAAAAATAATCGGATAGGTGTCTGGTACTTTTTTGAAATTTGGCTCTTTTAGGGAGAAGACGGGTAAAACTTTAATTTGATACTTTTTTTGGAACCCAATTTATTTTTTAATCCAGTACGCATAGAAATAAAATGTGTATGAAAATAGTACCTTATCGAAAATTAGGGAATACAAGTTTGGTACTATTTGGAAATTCGAACGTTTAAGGGGTAAAAATCGTACCTGATTTTGGTATTTTTTTTTTCACAGAATATTTTTTTCTTTTTACTGACACATATGAATATTTTAACATTAAATCCCAGTACAATTTAAACATTCATTGGAATACAATCTTTTTTACATCCAGGGGGGAATAAAAAGTACCAAAAAGTGGATAAAATTGGGAAATTAAATTTTATTCAAATTAGATAATGCATTTTTATTATATTAAACGTAGAAAAATGAACTTAAGTACATGTAGTCCCAAGAATTCACAAGAGGTGACTTTATGGTACTTTTTTGATCTTATAATGGTACATTTTGAATTCTCTATAATATTGAACATAGAAACATGAAATGAAAGTTATAATGATCCTAAGTGAATGAGAATCTATAACAGGGGACTTTGTGGTACTTTTTCATTCTTCTATCGGTACTTTTTGAATTTTCTATAATATTTAACCTAAAATCATGAAATTAAATATATATGGTCCTAATTGAATGAAAATCCATAAGAGAGTACTTTGTGATACTTCTCGTTATTATAATATTACTCTTTGATATTTTTGTAATAATAAACTTTCAAATGTGAAATTAAAGATTTAAAGATAGAACACCAATATTACAACTGTTCCCACTGGAGACAGGAATCATAGATGAATTTTACGGGTTTCTTCACTTCTAGTATTTAATTTAGTTTTTTCTAATAAAAAGGCTACCAAGTTTTTATCTGGTCTATGTAGAAGTACTGCAAAATTGGGTTAAATGCTATCTATATAAAAGTGAATCTGTATTTGTTTGTTTTGAATTTTATTTCGATGCTTTTATTTCAATACAATGGTGTAGCAAAGCGCACTGTGTTTAATCTATAAGAAGTATTATAAAAAAATTTATAGTTATAAAATTTTAACTTAACACAATCAGAATTTATTATATAGTGTGGTCTTTATTTAAAAAAATCTACACTAACGAAGTAGCGGGTATACTGCTCGTATATGTATAAAATAAAAAGAAAACTACAATTATCTCTCTATGACATCAATTATAAAGTAGATAATAAAACTGTAAACAAATCATGCAATAAAAATTTACAATAAAATAATTGTGATCGTTATGAGCAGCATACTGTGAAAATTATATGAAGCAAATAAAAAATGAACACTTTATTCCCAATTCTCTAAGAAATGAATAGAAATTGTATACGTTTACATAACCACACATATAGCTACTGCAAAAACTGCAGTATTAATTTAAGTCAACAAATTAATGTGGACACAACAACAATAACAACACAAACACAATGATAATAACAACAACAACACAAATTTACCATTAAAACCATTTAGACAATTACACCAAAGAAGAAAAAGTATACACATCCAACAATAAAATGCACATCAACAGTTACACTCACCCACTTGTTAACTAACTCACTTCCCAACAGAGATATGTTCATCGATTTAAAAAGAGATGCAGACAACAGGAGCTTCAATAATAATAACAGTATAAAGTACTTCGTCTACTAATAGCAAAGGAGTTAAGTGATGAAAAAGTAACACTAAAAAACAATAGTTTTTAAGCAGAAGGTATCATTTCTTTGCTAAATATGCACTCATGTGTTCATGAGTGCATATCGCTATTACCACAGCAGAACAGAAAATAGTCATTAAAAGCAATTTTTATGATGACATTACAACGAAATATATAAAAAAAAGAGAAACAAAAAAAAAATGATGAAGACGAAAAATAAAACAGAATTAAATTAAAAGAAAAAAATCCTACACACTGAAAATAGTTGCATAATACAAAATTAGGATTAAAAGCTTTAAACGCAAAAATAAAAATTTAATAAATTTTGCAATTATAAAAAATGTTCTATAAATTTCATACTTAAAGAAAATTTACCATTAACTTCTTATTTAGAGGAAATTTTTAATAAATCTCGAATTCAGAGAACATTTTCGATAAATCTCATATTTAGAGAAAAATTTTGATAAATTTCGTATCTAGAGGAAATTTTCGATTAATTTTCGATTTATAGAAAATTTTAGATTTATTTTCAATTTATAAAAAATGTTTGATTAATTTTCTATTTATAAAAAAATTTTGATTATGAAATTTTCGACCGATTTGTTATAGAATTTATACAATTATTTTTTTAATTTTCTATTTATATGCAAACTTCGATTAATTTTCTATTTGTAGAAACATTTTGATAAAATATATCGAGGGCTTATATTCAAATCGGGCCTCATGCAGATTTAGAAAAAAAATTTTTTGCGTCAAACTCTTCAGTTTTCTATTTTTTATATATTTTGGAGTCAAAAGTTAATTTAAACAGTATGTTTGTTTTTCACATTTTGTTTTTGGGCTATCTACAAACAGTAAAATTTTTTTAAGGCAAAACGGGCTATATGCAAGTTTTTGTTTGATTTTCAAAGAAATTTAAAAATAAAAATTTATAAATAATGAGAATTTTCTTTGCGATTTGAACTTTTTTTAAACGTTTTGAATTAGAGTCTTAATATATCTCAATGCAGCCCGAAGAAAAAAGTCTTTGAAGTTAGATTTTTAACCTTGTTTGGATGCTTATATATTATACGCGGGTACACCTATCAACATTTTATGAAGCTAAGTGGGAGCACTATACCCTAGATTTAAAGACTGAAATGAAAAAAATTTATAAAATTCGTGATTATAAGGTACCAAAAGCAGTTTCTTAAAAAAATGATAATTAAATAAAAAGTGCAATAAACATCGCCTTTGAAGATTTTAATAATTTTTGAGTTGTTGATATGCAATGTAATACAATTTTATCTGGTCCAGCCAACCACAAAAGTTCGATTTTTTTTTATCTCATGATTGGTATGATATCATAAATTTAACATATTGTAAATTTTTTTTCCAAAAATATAATATTTTACTTCTTTAATTTCTAATAAACAAAACGGGCTATATGAACATTTTATAACAAACATTAAAAATAATTAAGACAAAACGGGCTATCTACCATAACTTCGCGAATAATGAAGTTAAAAGATTTATTTTCAGTGTGTGGTTTAGTAGACGTAATATTAATAACTCGTAGAAGAACGGCTTGCAAAATGTTGAAAAATGAGGGAAATAAACAATTTTTATGTTCTCCTGAACAATGGTAATTTGCATGAGGCCCGTTTTGAATATAGACCCTCGATATATTTTAAGTTAATGTTCGATAAATCTTCTTTTTATTAAATTTAGATAAATTTTCAATTTACAGCAAATTTTCGATAAATTTTCTATTTATAAAAAAACTTTCAATAAATTTTTAATTATAGAAACTTTTCGATTACTATTTATACAGAAAATTTTCGATTAATTTTTATACCCACCATCAAAAAGATGTGCGGATCGAAAAATCATTTAAGACCCCATAAAGTATATATTTTCTGGGTCCTGGTTAGATTCTGAGTCGATCCAGCTATGTCCGTCCGTCGATCTGTTTGTTGAAAGCAGGATAGGGCTCGAACGGGATAACCTAGGGTGACGAAACTTATCTCAAATATTTATCTTATATAAGGTTTCTTTGGGATTGAAACAAACAAATAAACAAAAAAGTTATGAGCTAGAAATACTAGAAACACAGGGTGTTCGTTTGTAGCTTCATCTGCTGATATCTCTTAAACAAAAGCATGAACGACAACAAAATTTTGTACAGATAGTTCGAGGGTCGATATAAACTTGAAAACCAAAAATAGGCGTGGTCCGCCCACCTCCCATATAAATTAAAATGTCAACGAAATTTTGTACATATACTTCAAGGATCCATGTAAACTCGGAAACAAAAAATTGGCTTGGTCACCCACTTTACCGCCCACCTCCCATATAACATAAAATTTGGAAAAGTTGATGGTGGGTATATAGATTCGGCCAAGCCTTATATAACATTATCGCTAGTTTATTTATACAAATTTGGAATAAATTTTAATTATAGAACACTTTTCGTTAAAATTTTCGATAAATTTCTTATTTATAGAAAAATATAGATTTTTAATTTATAGACAAATTTATTTATATAGGGTAAGTGCACCTAATGTCGGCATGTACCAGTAGTCGGCATTTTTAAATTTAAACTGAAATAATTAACAACAGCGAATACTAATTATTGATGTAACATCAATTTTGCCATGAAAATATATTTATATTTTTAGTGCAAATGTTCAAAATATACTAATAGTACCAGTTTATTGGCAATTTACTCCGTTCTTAAACAACACATTTTTGATATCAGTTTTTAGAAAAAAATAAAGGAAAGGCTACTTTCAAAGATGATATTAATTATAATAATTCAAGTTGTATTTTAACAAAAAATTATTCAGAAGATAGACAACAATTGAAACTTTATGTTAAATGTGTAAAATTTTGCGTAAAGAATTCCATTTCATGTTTTGGTGGCTGCCGACCTTAGGAACAAAAAAAATTTATAGTATTCTATAGTCGGCATGTCGTGTTAATTGGGAGATAATAATGTAATTATTACTTCGGACCTAAATGTTTCTTGCAAATACATTTAGACCCTATTATTAGAAATATTTCGTCGGAACTATGTAATAATTTATCTGTATTATAAGGGGTCATTTCTATGATGTTTGTAAAAAATGTGTTAAAAGTGAATTAAAACTTAAGATTTATACATAAAAATGTTCTACAGAATTTTCACCGTAAAATTTTGCTATAGGTCGCTGAAGTGTAAAATTGTATCTGTAGGACCGTTTTTCCAAAAAAAGATAAAGTAAAAAATCTATCAAGTATTTCACTCAAAATATTTTTATTTTTTAAAATTATGTTATATTTCAAAGCATAGTTTAGGGCATTTACATACAAAATGTGTCAATAAATTTCATGCCGACTATTGGATCATCACATGCCGAACACTGAAAAAATATGCCGACTATAGATACAATATTTTATAAAATTGCCAATTAAACGTTTATTTCTTTGCAAAAATCGAACAAAATCTCAAAAAGTACCCTTTAATAAAGTGGTACAATTGCTCGTTATCCAAATATCATGATCACGTTCGGAAATATTTATCTTGAAAGTCAGAAAAAAAAAATTAAACTGCCGACCACCGGTACCATAGATTAACAACTAGATATTTATGTGAGAGAAAAAAACCTAATTCAATTGTCAGAAACCTAATTCATACAAAAACAAAATACATGTAGTCACATATATTTTGTTTTTGTATTTTCAAAAAAATGAGTAAATTTTTTGAAAATTTAGTATAGGGTTGCTCTCACATAAACTTCTAGTTCTATTCTATGACCGGTACACTTACCCTATAAAGAAAATTTTCGAAAAATGTTTATATAATATAATATAATATTCTCTATACATTTTTTATTTGTAGACTATTTTTGATAAATTTTGAATTGTGGAAAATATTTAAATAATTTTTTATTAGGGAGTGCGATCAAAAAAAAATATCTTAACATATATAAAATACAATAATTTGGAAACGGTTGATCTTAGAGTTTTGATTGTTTTTTTTTTTTTTTTTTTATTTAATTGATATTATACCACAGATCACAGAAAAATATAACTTTTATACTTCTAGCCACTATTGATAGAGATTTGATAGTTGTTTCAGTCACTTTTTTAGAACAGTCTGCCCATCTCCTTTTAAAAATTTCGATATTTTGGGACAAAAAAGGTTGTCCTCTTCGATTATCTTTTCACAAAAGCCCAATATCTCTTCACTGGTCTTAGCTCCGGATAATTTAGAGTATTGACCTCTCTTGGTACAAAAACTATGTTATTCAGAGCTTTCTTACGTAGTGACATGATGCCAAATCGATCCAAAAATATGTTGACACATTGTGCTCTCTTATGAAAGGAAGAAGCCTTTTTTGCAAACATTCTTTGATGTATTTTTCGATATTTGTAGAGCCCACTGTAACAAATGTCTTGCTTCTTTTGCAGGACTTCCTTTGGAAATTTAGTCTGCTTTTCGGTCCTAAACTTATCTTCAACATATCCTCGAGCATCAGCAACATAAAAATTTTAATCAGGAAGTTGCGAAAAATCTGCCAGTACATACGTTTTGTCGTTCTTTATACAACATGAGTATTTTTGTATGAAATTTTATTTTAGTTTCCGTGCCCTATTCTTGGCTTCAAAATGTATGTATGTATGTATGTATGTATGTTACAAACTGACTGCATATACAACCACACTGCATATACAAACAATAACAAGAACTGCATATACAAAAAAAAAAAAAAAAAAACAACAATAACAATGCTTAATATAAAAAATGATCCTTCGTATTTATTTTATTAAATTTTTTTTATTTTTTGGACCATATCTCTGTTGTTTTTGAGCGAATTGGGTTTCTGTTATAAAAATATTTATGACCAACCTGTTCAAAAGCGAAAGCCGTAGCTTATGTAGAGGCTACAAAAAGTGAAAAAACGCGTTTTGACCGATATCTGGAATATAGTGCACCGATTTTTTTCATCAAAAAAAGGTTTTGAATTTTTCGTGCAAAAACGATCTTTTATAGGAGCCGAGAAAAGCCGACAAATACGATTTTTTGGGGGTATCTTCGTTTTTTTGCTGATATCTCAGTTATTTATCAACCGATTTTGCTCATTTTAATTAGCGATTTTCTAAGGAATATTTCTAACAGTTTGACATAAAAAACATATATATCCGTTAACTGGGGCTTTCTAAAAACTGATTTCAACAGACAGACGGACATCTTTATATCGACTCAATAAGGATCCAGAATATATATACTTTTTGGGATCTTAGACGAATATTGTAGAAATTATAAACGGAATGACAAACTTATATATACCCTTTACACCTGTGGTGAAGGGTATAAAAAAAAAAATAGACCAAGTTTCTATTTACAGACAATTTTCAATTTATCTTTTTCGCAAAGATTTTGTTGGTAAGAAATCCAATTGTTAATTTTGTTTTTAATTTCTCTCAGTATTTATTTTATGTAAAATAAAGATGTTTAAAAAAAGCTAACGTGGTTTTCTTGGTCTGAACGAATGCAGTGGACCCTTTTTCAAATTAAGAATATATTAAAACATAGCGTTTAATTAAAAATGAATAAATAATTATAAGGTAAAGGTATTAATATTATTTAAATGTGATATATTTACCAATTAAATTATCATTAAACCTTTTTATGTTTTTAAAAGTATAATGGAGAAATTTGTTATGTTATTAAAAAGCGGAAGAGTTTATGACCCAAAAATAAGAATTAAAAAACAAAATTATTATATTAAAATTAAAAAATTAAATTTGCAAATTTCTTTACAATAAAAAAAAAAAAATTTAAATAAAGACAAAAGGTGTTATTAAGTAAAATAAAAAAAAAGTAAGTAACAAGTTTAAATTGCTACTAGCAGTTAATTTATTTAAAACATTTTTTATTTATTTATTTTTTGTTTAACTTTCTCTAGTTACATTAAAAGCCATTGACTGATTTTATGTTTAAAATCTACACTGAAGGCTACAATACAAATAAATTTACCATTTAAAGAAATTTTATGGTGTGCATATATATTCTATTTTCTATCTTTTATGTACTTTTGCTTATAATATTGAATATGATTTATTATAAAAGTACATATATACTTTTAACCAACTCTTTATTTAAAAGGACACTGTCAATTTCGAAAGAATGATATTTTTAGTCATAAAATAATGAAAACAAAAGAATCCCTAGAATTCATTAAATGAAAATGAAAAGTAAACAAAATAGAGATAAGATTTATCTAGTGAGGAAATATGAATAAGTGTTTTTAAATTTATAGCTTAACATTGATTATTCTTTATAAGAATAATGATAGATATCAAATAACCGTTCAATTTTAAATGAACAATTTTGCTAAGTATGTACTTGAAAAATGATAATATTTATTTATTTAAAGAAATAAATAAACAACAAAAAGTTATAAAAATTTTATAAATTTAGTATTTCATATAAAATATAAAGTTTTTATATTTCATATAACAAAATACGTAGAAGGCTATGTATGACATAAACTATGACTGATAGATAATGGAAAATTTAATCCCTTTTAAGAAGGAATTGAGTCAGAAAGCGGCAAAACCACAATATTTTTATATAAACATGATGTTTAAATCCTAATTTATTATCTAAACTAAGGAATATCCTTTAAGGTTTCAAGTAAATTAAATACAAAAACATGTTAATTTCCATAAAATTCTGGCTAAATTTAAATTTCTTATTAAGTGTTAATATGCTAAAAAGTATTTTATGACTTAAGCTAATCTTTTATCAGCTTTTTCACGTGTCTCTTATTTTCGTTTAATGTTATTAACACTTAGTAGTATTGATTTTAGGTAAACAATGAATGAAGTGGAAAATGAAACAACTAAGAAAGTTGGTCGATCACTGCCGACCATACGTTACGTTACAATTTTGTTGAAAGTTGTTTCATTAATTTTCATTCACATAAGAGTAATTTTCATGATAAAATTCGGTGTATTTTAACAAAAAATTATTCAGAAGATAGACAACAATTGAAACTTTATGTTAAATGTGTAAAATTTTGCGTAAAGAATTCCATTTCATGTTTTGGTGGCTGCCGACCTTAGGAACAAAAAAAATTTATAGTATTCTATAGTCGGCATGTCGTGTTAATTGGGAGATAATAATGTAATTATTACTTCGGACCTAAATGTTTCTTGCAAATACATTTAGACCCTATTATTAGAAATATTTCGTCGGAACTATGTAATAATTTATCTGTATTATAAGGGGTCATTTCTATGATGTTTGTAAAAAATGTGTTAAAAGTGAATTAAAACTTAAGATTTATACATAAAAATGTTCTACAGAATTTTCACCGTAAAATTTTGCTATAGGTCGCTGAAGTGTAAAATTGTATCTGTAGGACCGTTTTTCCAAAAAAAGATAAAGTAAAAAATCTATCAAGTATTTCACTCAAAATATTTTTATTTTTTAAAATTATGTTATATTTCAAAGCATAGTTTAGGGCATTTACATACAAAATGTGTCAATAAATTTCATGCCGACTATTGGATCATCACATGCCGAACACTGAAAAAATATGCCGACTATAGATACAATATTTTATAAAATTGCCAATTAAACGTTTATTTCTTTGCAAAAATCGAACAAAATCTCAAAAAGTACCCTTTAATAAAGTGGTACAATTGCTCGTTATCCAAATATCATGATCACGTTCGGAAATATTTATCTTGAAAGTCAGAAAAAAAAAATTAAACTGCCGACCACCGGTACCATAGATTAACAACTAGATATTTATGTGAGAGAAAAAAACCTAATTCAATTGTCAGAAACCTAATTCATACAAAAACAAAATACATGTAGTCACATATATTTTGTTTTTGTATTTTCAAAAAAATGAGTAAATTTTTTGAAAATTTAGTATAGGGTTGCTCTCACATAAACTTCTAGTTCTATTCTATGACCGGTACACTTACCCTATAAAGAAAATTTTCGAAAAATGTTTATATAATATAATATAATATTCTCTATACATTTTTTATTTGTAGACTATTTTTGATAAATTTTGAATTGTGGAAAATATTTAAATAATTTTTTATTAGGGAGTGCGATCAAAAAAAAATATCTTAACATATATAAAATACAATAATTTGGAAACGGTTGATCTTAGAGTTTTGATTGTTTTTTTTTTTTTTTTTTTATTTAATTGATATTATACCACAGATCACAGAAAAATATAACTTTTATACTTCTAGCCACTATTGATAGAGATTTGATAGTTGTTTCAGTCACTTTTTTAGAACAGTCTGCCCATCTCCTTTTAAAAATTTCGATATTTTGGGACAAAAAAGGTTGTCCTCTTCGATTATCTTTTCACAAAAGCCCAATATCTCTTCACTGGTCTTAGCTCCGGATAATTTAGAGTATTGACCTCTCTTGGTACAAAAACTATGTTATTCAGAGCTTTCTTACGTAGTGACATGATGCCAAATCGATCCAAAAATATGTTGACACATTGTGCTCTCTTATGAAAGGAAGAAGCCTTTTTTGCAAACATTCTTTGATGTATTTTTCGATATTTGTAGAGCCCACTGTAACAAATGTCTTGCTTCTTTTGCAGGACTTCCTTTGGAAATTTAGTCTGCTTTTCGGTCCTAAACTTATCTTCAACATATCCTCGAGCATCAGCAACATAAAAATTTTAATCAGGAAGTTGCGAAAAATCTGCCAGTACATACGTTTTGTCGTTCTTTATACAACATGAGTATTTTTGTATGAAATTTTATTTTAGTTTCCGTGCCCTATTCTTGGCTTCAAAATGTATGTATGTATGTATGTATGTATGTTACAAACTGACTGCATATACAACCACACTGCATATACAAACAATAACAAGAACTGCATATACAAAAAAAAAAAAAAAAAAACAACAATAACAATGCTTAATATAAAAAATGATCCTTCGTATTTATTTTATTAAATTTTTTTTATTTTTTGGACCATATCTCTGTTGTTTTTGAGCGAATTGGGTTTCTGTTATAAAAATATTTATGACCAACCTGTTCAAAAGCGAAAGCCGTAGCTTATGTAGAGGCTACAAAAAGTGAAAAAACGCGTTTTGACCGATATCTGGAATATAGTGCACCGATTTTTTTCATCAAAAAAAGGTTTTGAATTTTTCGTGCAAAAACGATCTTTTATAGGAGCCGAGAAAAGCCGACAAATACGATTTTTTGGGGGTATCTTCGTTTTTTTGCTGATATCTCAGTTATTTATCAACCGATTTTGCTCATTTTAATTAGCGATTTTCTAAGGAATATTTCTAACAGTTTGACATAAAAAACATATATATCCGTTAACTGGGGCTTTCTAAAAACTGATTTCAACAGACAGACGGACATCTTTATATCGACTCAATAAGGATCCAGAATATATATACTTTTTGGGATCTTAGACGAATATTGTAGAAATTATAAACGGAATGACAAACTTATATATACCCTTTACACCTGTGGTGAAGGGTATAAAAAAAAAAATAGACCAAGTTTCTATTTACAGACAATTTTCAATTTATCTTTTTCGCAAAGATTTTGTTGGTAAGAAATCCAATTGTTAATTTTGTTTTTAATTTCTCTCAGTATTTATTTTATGTAAAATAAAGATGTTTAAAAAAAGCTAACGTGGTTTTCTTGGTCTGAACGAATGCAGTGGACCCTTTTTCAAATTAAGAATATATTAAAACATAGCGTTTAATTAAAAATGAATAAATAATTATAAGGTAAAGGTATTAATATTATTTAAATGTGATATATTTACCAATTAAATTATCATTAAACCTTTTTATGTTTTTAAAAGTATAATGGAGAAATTTGTTATGTTATTAAAAAGCGGAAGAGTTTATGACCCAAAAATAAGAATTAAAAAACAAAATTATTATATTAAAATTAAAAAATTAAATTTGCAAATTTCTTTACAATAAAAAAAAAAAAATTTAAATAAAGACAAAAGGTGTTATTAAGTAAAATAAAAAAAAAGTAAGTAACAAGTTTAAATTGCTACTAGCAGTTAATTTATTTAAAACATTTTTTATTTATTTATTTTTTGTTTAACTTTCTCTAGTTACATTAAAAGCCATTGACTGATTTTATGTTTAAAATCTACACTGAAGGCTACAATACAAATAAATTTACCATTTAAAGAAATTTTATGGTGTGCATATATATTCTATTTTCTATCTTTTATGTACTTTTGCTTATAATATTGAATATGATTTATTATAAAAGTACATATATACTTTTAACCAACTCTTTATTTAAAAGGACACTGTCAATTTCGAAAGAATGATATTTTTAGTCATAAAATAATGAAAACAAAAGAATCCCTAGAATTCATTAAATGAAAATGAAAAGTAAACAAAATAGAGATAAGATTTATCTAGTGAGGAAATATGAATAAGTGTTTTTAAATTTATAGCTTAACATTGATTATTCTTTATAAGAATAATGATAGATATCAAATAACCGTTCAATTTTAAATGAACAATTTTGCTAAGTATGTACTTGAAAAATGATAATATTTATTTATTTAAAGAAATAAATAAACAACAAAAAGTTATAAAAATTTTATAAATTTAGTATTTCATATAAAATATAAAGTTTTTATATTTCATATAACAAAATACGTAGAAGGCTATGTATGACATAAACTATGACTGATAGATAATGGAAAATTTAATCCCTTTTAAGAAGGAATTGAGTCAGAAAGCGGCAAAACCACAATATTTTTATATAAACATGATGTTTAAATCCTAATTTATTATCTAAACTAAGGAATATCCTTTAAGGTTTCAAGTAAATTAAATACAAAAACATGTTAATTTCCATAAAATTCTGGCTAAATTTAAATTTCTTATTAAGTGTTAATATGCTAAAAAGTATTTTATGACTTAAGCTAATCTTTTATCAGCTTTTTCACGTGTCTCTTATTTTCGTTTAATGTTATTAACACTTAGTAGTATTGATTTTAGGTAAACAATGAATGAAGTGGAAAATGAAACAACTAAGAAAGTTGGTCGATCACTGCCGACCATACGTTACGTTACAATTTTGTTGAAAGTTGTTTCATTAATTTTCATTCACATAAGAGTAATTTTCATGATAAAATTCGGTGCATATGAGGAGGTAGATTCATAATCATGTAAAATGAATTTTATTAATTTTTATTTTGAAAACTGTGGCAACTCTACAGCTTTAAGGGTGATAAACACATTATTTTTAAATGGCCAAAACTTTTGTTGCATAAAAGATATCAAAATACTTTTTTTTTGCAATAAATTTGTCAAAGCTTGTATTTTAAGATGTCATATAAAAATGTAGTAAATTATTTTTTGAACACATTTTTTTTTTCTAAAAATTATCTTTAAAAACGTTTATATAAAAAAGTCCATCTTTAATTTATTTTATACTATAGACAAAATTTCAAAGAGGTAAATTTTTTTAAATTTAAAATGGAATTAACCATAAGTAAATGAATATCATTGGGAGTTATTCAATTTTCATTGGGCCAAAGACCAGCTATGAAGGAAAACTTAACTTAGCGTAACCGGTGTTTGAAATACCGCAGAGGAGGAAGTACTTTCGCCCGGTCGAAGGCCGGCTATGCAGGAAAACTAAACTTAACAAAGCCGCTGTTTGAAATACCACAAAGGAGAAAATCTTTTCGCAGATTTTGCTATGCAGAAAAACTTTACTTAGCAAAATGGGGTTTTGGTATTTAAAAAACGAGCTCACGCAACTCCGAAACTAAAACTTATTAATTATTTAATTTGATAATTTTAAATTCGGAATTATTTCATTAGGACTTATTTCATTTATTTTGTGATTTATTTCATTGGTAGTTATTTCACTAAATGTAGCTCTTATTTCCCTTGTTGAGATAAAAATCCCACTTGTTGGGAATTAATTTTTTTTTTTTTGGATTTGGGAGTTTCGTCATTTTTGTTGAGACTAGTTTCATAGGGAGTTATTTCATGGTACTTTTATCACAGCAGAAGTCTTAACATTTTGTAGAAATGACATTCTCATCGACATCCAAAATTTAAGATGAAATGCAATGGGGAATGGTGCCCCCTACACGCAGAGAAAAAACATGGTTACAGCATGATTTATTCAGTATGATGAATGTACCACACATCGTGGTACAAATGAATATAAATAACATAACATGGGATTATATATATGATAAAATGGAATTATATATATGATAAAATGGGATTATATATATGATGAAATTAGTTTATATATAATAACATGGAATTATTAAATGATAAAAACATGATGAAATTGAAAGCAATATTTAAGAAAAGGTTATAAACCTTACTAAAAGTTATTATTAAGGTTATAAACCTTACTGATTAATTATAAAATGGAATCATAATAATGATTGAGTAAAATATACTTATTGTTACCTGTAATCATATATTACAATCATAGTATGTTGCTCTTAGTGTATGGTCACTAGAACCATATTTTTTCTTTGCGTGTAGTCAGTATCATGAAGGTATAAATTAATATAAATATGAAAATATGGGAGTATATATATGATAAAATGGAATTAGAACAAAATGGAATTAAAATACGACAAAATGGAATCAAAATATATTACAATGGAATTATAACATGATATAATTAAATTACGTAATGATAAAACCATCATATAATATGATGAAATTAATTTATATATATGATAAAATGGGATTATTAAATAATAAAAACATTATGAAACCGGAAGCATTATTATAAGAAAAAATTATAAACATTATTAAATCGAATCATTATATGATGAAGAAATTATAAAATGGAATCATAATAATAATTACGTACAAATACACAAATTTTTAACTGTAATCATATACTACAATCATAGTATGTTGCTCTTAGTTTATGGTCACCAGAATCATATTTTTTTCTCTGCGTGTATACAATGAATATATTAAATATCTTAAGAATTTTTCTGCAAAATTTTGTTTTTAAAATTTTATTAAATGAAAATAGGACGGATAGGGCCCGGGGAAGGGATAGCCCCAATAAAGAGCAAATATTAATTTTCGCATATCAGTGAATGTAAAAATAATTTTCATATCAAGATTCGAATATGACTGATAGGTATAGGGGGAGTAGTAACCTCCATATAAAGTACATATGAATTAATTCAACTGAAGGATAGCGAAGCGCACCGGAAAAACTTAGTACAGAAGAAAAAACAAACTTTAAAATTCAAACAATAAAAGGAACCAAAAAAAACAAAACAATAAACATTGAATTGTGTTTATTCAATATCGATTCAAAAATAAGATGTGACTAAAGCAAAATGTATGTATGTAATAAAACATTTTAATGGCAAATTGAATAATTCCATTCAAGGAAAATATTTCGTTTATTCATTGTCATTTTGTTGCCATACAATTTGTCTTTAGTCTTTATAAATATTCTCACACAGACTTAAGATATGAATTCAAATAAGAACTGATTTAACCGCAAAACTCAATAAAAGAAAGATGAAGATATTAGTGAGGGATATATTAAGATGTTTGTATAAGAAAAGTTTATTTCAAAAGGAAGTGTTTATTAAGAATTTTAATTATAAAGACTTTAGGCAGAATTTCATTCGAAGTATTATATGTATATGAAGTTATGTGTCAGTAGCATTTATTAAATTTATGAGGAAAATAAATAATTGATTTGTGTTGTTGCAGTTTGTTTTGTGGAAAGTATTTAATAGAGAATTTAAAATAAATAAAATTTAATAACTATATTAATAAATGTTTAATATGTAAAATGAAAAAAAGAAAAGAAATTCGCAGATTTGTTGATTTTTTGTTAATATGGAAAGCCTATAAGGAGCGGTGATATAACACAAAATTATAGATACTCAATATTTTTAACAATAAAGATTAAAATTTTCGATTTAAAAAAATAACATCTAATTTCGAAACACTGTATTAAAAAACATTTTTTTTGTTTAAGTGACAATAAATCGACAAAATGATAAATAATGTTTAAAATAATACAATAATATTATAAAAAGAACAACAACAACAATCAAAACCAAAAAGACTTAAAAAGACCAAACAAATAATACAAGAGAAAAAATGTTTCTGGAAAAACACAAAACGGAAATGTTAAACAATAAAAAGATTTATTTTATTTTGTTTATTTTGTGTGTATGTTTTTCCTGATTTTAAGTTTTGGTTTACAGGAAAAAGGAAATTTGCCCAAGACTAAATAAAATAAAAGTTAAAACGAATTGTTTGTTTACATAAGTATATTCGTTTGACATACAAACTCTTCTTTTCTTAAAACCAAACATTTAGATAAACATTGAAATTTTATTAGTTGTCTTGAAAGAAAAACAAATTCAAATACAATGAAATCTAATAACTTTGCTTTCGTTTTAACTTTATCTAGTTCATGTTTATCGCTTTTCGTTGCAAATCAAATGAAGAAGAATAATCTTAAAATTTATTGAAAAAAAGAGAATTTAAGTTATTAAATAAAGAACAATAGAAAATAAGAGAAACAATATTAAAAAAATTTAACATTAATAAACAGTGTCTGAAAGAAAAAACAAAAAGCGAAATTATTGTCTTAAAGTTTATTTATTGCTGATAAAGGATGATATCATAACTTCTTGTTAACTTCCAAAGAAGGGAATATATGAATTATAGTGTTATACTTTCTTTTCGATTTCTATTCATTCTATTAAAAATTTTACCTTTAATTGAATGAAATAATTATTTTACAGATGTTACTTTTATTGTATTAAATATTTTATAATTTAAATATAATTTAAAATATACATATAAAGAAATATTCCGTTTGCCAATTCGTGCTTTGGAATTTTATAAAATATAGACTAAAGTCAAAACTTTTATATAAAATGGGTCAAATTCGGGAGGGTGTGTCATCTCTGTGAAAAAAAAGTGTAGATACTTTTTCGGCAAAAAAAAAAAAAAACACACAATTCAAACATTCAAAATCGTTATTTTTGGACTCGGTAAAAGTATCGACTTCAATTTTTTTTTTTAATTTTTATAAATAATTTTGTTCTTTAACTAGTTATAAAAAAATAATAAAATCGTTCGGAAATACTAGGATATATATGAAAGACACTGAACCAAGAACCTGCAAATTTGATGTGCTTAAAAATTCAAACGAAAAATAACTCGAAAACTATAAGATAAATAGGACATGTTTTTTGTAGATCTTATCAGGGCCCACAAAAATATTTGAAATCGGGTGAGAAGAAAAAATTTGGCAAGGGATTAAACATTTTTTATGTTAGAGGTATCCTACTTTGAGCCCTCTTATCTCCACCCCTGAAGGGTCTGTCTTTCCTTCTTTTAAACTTAATATTGTACACTCTTCTACTACGATTATGCCAAATTTCACGTAAATCCAACCAGCCGATCATTTATTGGGCGTAGCAAAATTAATTCATAGCATGACTTAAATTTTCTAGGCAACGAGTCTATATATTGTTCAGTAAAGTAATGTGACGATGTTACTACATCGGGCCTCAAAATCGATTTTTGAGTCACAACATATTATATTTCTGCAGCGACCAATATTGATCTTCAGATAAGGATTTCCAAAGAATACTGTCTGCTGAGATATATTTAGATTTAGAGGTATATGACAATATTAAATATTTCAAATTGATTTTGTATCAGTATACTAGAGTTTTGATCTCAGTATTTAAAGGAAAAAAGGACGAATCGGTACCACGAGGGATGCATCTGGTATCGTTACATTAGGACAACACAATTCCTTAGCAACTATCATAAATATTGAAAATTAACTTTATTTAAATGAAGGATTTTTATAAAATTCTTGTCGTGCACAGTAATTATTTTCTATGAAAAATTTTAAAATCAATTAAATTTTGCTACAAAATACACATAAGAAATAAATTTTTCAACTGACTATAAAGCTCTAATAAACATAAAAAGTATAAAAAAGATTTGAATTTGAAAATCTTACTTTTGAAGGAAATAAATTATATTATAGGTATGCACATATAATTATTTGACTAGGGTATAATCACAAAGAAAAGTTATATTAAAATTGTTTTTTAGAAGCATTATAAATATTTTAAAATTTTTATTGTATTTTGTATTTTTATTTATTTATGTTTATTTTCAATAAATAACTTAAAGACGTTACACAATTTTCATACTTAGGCAAAACGTATGGGATGGAAGTTCAAAAGTTTTGAAAAAAAAAAAATTAAGTACGATTTTACCACTAAGTGAGCATTATAATAAATTATGATATTTTTCTTATTATATTTTTGTCAATAGAGATAAATTTACTATATAATTTGTCTGCAGTAATAAAGGCTTTATAATGTAAACTGCTTTTTAATATCCCTTTTTTTATTAAGTCTGTGCTTTATTTTATTTATTTCAACTGAAAATACAGTATGTAATCAATTGTGTTTTTTGTTATTGTTTTCTGTTTTAATAACACAGCGCAACACTGATTTATCTTGCATGTAAATGATCATGCGGTTCTAAGCCTATAAATGACTCTTTTTAATTCAAGTTTTCGAAATTAACTGCAATATAGAAAACTAATTAAGTTGCATCACATGTTGTTCAGATTATCTTCAAGTCATATCCACAATATGTTTTTAATAACCTTAATAATTTCGTCGATATTAAAAATATTGTATCAAAAAATTTAATTTATATCTATCATTTATATAATTTTCTAAACATTGTTTCTCTTTCCAGAGCATTCTAAAGCCTCCAGACGACGTAAAAATCAAGGAAAAATCAAGGAGCGGAGATAATCGGATTTATGGGTGTTTTTCCACGCATTTTTTCTTTTTCCAGAGCTTTGTGAAGCTCGCATACGTGGTAGAAAATTAAAGTTCGGCTTACATATAAAACTATTCTTCCTAACGGAGCCAGATTTTGATTTCTATCAGGGAGCGGAGATACGTGGACTTAT
This sequence comes from Protophormia terraenovae, assembly GCA_951394005.1. NCBI lineage: Eukaryota > Metazoa > Arthropoda > Insecta > Diptera > Calliphoridae > Protophormia > Protophormia terraenovae. The sequence continues at coordinate 87,168,414 of OX596076.1, read as the reverse complement.
ATATATGTAATTTACTAATTTCTTCCCTGAGCTTTTTGAAGCTTCCAGACAACGTAGAAAATTAAAATTTGACTCACTTTTAGTACATTAGTCATTATTATCTCATCAGATTTTAACTGCTTCAAATATTTATTTACAAAAATTTTAAAATTTTCGTTTTTTAAAAATCGAAAAAATCGAAACAAAAAAATGGTAATGTCCGTCTATACATTGTGGTTAAATGGGTCGAAAATGGAGCTGAAATCACGCGCAAAGAAAAATATGGTTCCTGTGACCATAAACTAAGAGCAACATACTATGATTGTAATATATGATTCCAGGTTACAATAAGTATATTTGTACGTAATCACTATTATGATTCCAATTTATAATTTATTAGAAAGGTTCATAACCTTATTAATAACTTTTAGTAAGTTTTATAACCTTTTCTTAAGTATTGCTTTCAATTTCATCATGTTTTTATCATTTTATAATTCCATGTTATCATATATATAAACTAATTTCATCATATATATATAATTCCATTTTATCATATATGTATATTATTCCATTCTATCATATATATGAATTATTCTATCGTAAGTATAATTCCATTTTATCATATATATAATACCATGTTATCATATATATAATTCTATTTTAACATATATATGGTCCCATATTTCATCATACATATAATCCCATTTTATCAAATATATGATCCCATATTTTCATATTTATATTAATTTGTACCACGATATGTGGTACATTCATCATAGTGAATAAAAACAAAACTTGTCAATTTATATTTGTTCATATATAAACTAAATGAGAATTATAACTACTGGACTGATACACAAAAATGTGTATTCAAAAGGCATTAAAAGTTAATGGCTTAAAGGTTGTAGAATTAACCAAATTTGTAAAATGAACTGAATGGTTGTAGAATTAACTAAATAGTTGTAGAATTGACTCAATGAGTGGATTTATCATATATATGATTTCATATAAACATATTTAAATACATATTATAATTCAGTGAACCATATTAAAATTTTGATTGTGGGTAATCATTAAATGATTAAATAGAATCATAAACGTTGCTATCATGAACACAGTATATTTAAATCAATGAAAAACGGCTATATAATCATTGAATAGTTGTGGTGATCATGCTGTAACCATGTTTTTTCTCTACGTGCAGGGAAAGATAATTTCAATATTTTAATATTTACATTTAATTGATTAAAAAGTAAAGAAAAAGTTTTTTTTTTTTTTAATATATTTTTTGAGAGAATTTTGATGTCCGTTCTTCTGTCCGTCTCTTTGTTAATTTTTGCAAATGTCAAAATTCAAAATCGTTTATTTTTGAACTAATTGAAGATATCGATTGCAAGTTAACTTTATTTAATTGATGTTTTTTTTCTTTAACTAATAAGAAAATAAATATGATAGAATCGGTTAAAAATATTGGGATATATATGGAAAAAACTTGACCAAGATCCTACAATATTGAGTTTGAGTTAAAATTCCAAATGAATATAAGTGAAAAAATATATAAGATAAATAGTACATGCAAGTATGTTTTTCAAAGGATTTAATAAGAGCTTTAGACCTGTAACGGTCAAAAATATAGTTAATGTAAAATGCCTGACGAATGTACGGACCAAATATTTAATTTATAATGTCAATTCATATACAAAATGATTAGAATATAAAAATAAGTTAAAGTATAAATTATTAAAAAAATAAATAAATAAATAAATAAATAAATAAATAAATAAATAAATAAATAAATAAATAAATAAAATAAAAATAAAAAAAGATGCCTTGAGGCAGGCTTGACGGTTAAAGGATCAAGGCGATATAAAAGTTTTTGAAATCGAATAAATAGAAAAAAATTCGCTAGATTCCAAATCACACAAATTCTTCTCGAGATACATTGCTACAGTATGTGGTCTCTCGAAAACTGAAGTGAATTTAGAAAAAGTTATTTAAATGCTTAGAACTCCATGGTAACGTGTATTCAAATCAGTGTTGTCAGATTAAGGGATTTATTCACAAATGGGGGATTTATTTTTGGAAATGGGGATGAAAAACTTCGTTTGGGGATAAGGGGATTTGTTGAGGATATTTTTAAAGGCTTGGGAATTTTTTAAATATTTTTGGTGATTTTTATTTTATTTTTAAAAATGTTCTTTTTTAACTTAAAGACAATAGAAAAATACATAATTTTCCGCTGGATATGAAGTTTTTGTTAAGATAAAACTATATTTATTTAAACAACAGTCCACTGAAGACAATAAAAAGTAGGTGTAATATTGAATTGGTACTATAAAGTAAAAAAAAAAAAATATTAAAATCTGAAAATAAATGTTTATTGTACGAATTGGCTATGAACTAGGGTGATCGATTATTCGACTTTTTTAAGAAACCGGTTTTCGAATAGCTCGAATAGTTGGTATTTTAAAAAAACCGGTTGCACTTTTTGAAAATCAGAAAAAACCGGTTAACCGCTTTTTTGTAGAAGTTAATATTTATATCAAAAGACAACATTTTTTTAAAAAAATCAATATTTCTTATAATCAAGTTAAAATTTATTAAATACAAGCGTAAAAGCCTGACAATGTCAGGAAAAATAATATAATAATGAAAGTATGCACAAACAAATCCGAAAATTAAAAGAAAAAAATATGAACAACATTTAGACACCTTCCTCTCCCTAATCGAAGTCAAATATTTGAAGCCGTTCAAATTTATTGGAATTATATTGATTAAAGTTTTAAATTCGTAAACCTTTCAAAATAAAAAAAATCGTCGTAAATGCGCTCCCTGGCCGAAATACAGAATCAGTTTTTGATAGGATTTGGAGAGCAAACAATAAGTATAGCAACTCAAAAGTTCTTAATACCAAAACAGACTTTTCGGTCCCTGATAGAAACATCTGTCTCTGTTAGAATTTGTAGAACGAATAGTTTTATAAGTAAGCCGATTTTTAGTTTCTTACGTCGTGTGGGAGCTTCAGAAAGCTCTGGAGAGGAAACAATGCTTAGGAAAGATATATATAAATCCATATATATAGATCCACGTATTTTCGCTCCCTGATAGAGATTTCAAAATCTGGCTGCGTTAGGAGTTGTAGGACGAATAGGGTTATAAGTAAGCCGAATTTTTAGAAATTCGTAGAAAAAAACACATACATCCTCTTATATTCGCTCCCTGATAAAAATTTCAAAATATGGCTCCATTAGGATTTGTTGGACGAAAAGTTTTATAATTAAGCCAAATTTTAAATTTTTTCCTTCATCATGGGAGCTTCAGAAAGCTCTGGAAAAAGAAAAAATGCTAAGCAAATTATATATCTAGATGACAAGAAGATAATTATGTTTCAAAATTGTAGAAAAAAAAAATCATCTAAATTTTAGTTAGCATAAACAGAAACCATGGCTTAATATGGAAGCCTTAATATGGAAGCCTGAATAATATAATAGATTAAAAAATTCATACAGGATAATTATTAATTATTTATTTGTTTAATATTACAGAATAAATTCCAATTTAGACTTAAAGTATATTTTTAAAACATAAGAAATCAGTCTTTATAAATATTTAAATAATTATTCCTGAATTTCGATTCAAATATCACTATTTAGTACATATTTTCTGAAATAAAATGCTATTTTTAAAATCGGCTTTTTGTGTTTAAAAAAACCGGTCTATTCGACATTCGAAAAATAACATTTTGAAAAAGCCGACAGGACTTTGACTGAAAAAACCGGTTTTAAAACCGGTTGGAAAACCGCGTCGATCACCCTACTATGAACGTAATTCTTGAGTAATTAACTTCCATTATTGTTATTGTAATAGTAAACAAGAGTTTAAATAATATGATCTTCATTCTTCAACAAGTAGTTTTTTAAAAGTTTAAAAAAGTTTATCAAAAATAATTAAAGCAAATTTGATTAATCATATTTTCAAACCTTTGAAGAAAAAATAATAACGTATTTTTCGGTCATTGCATTAACTATAAAAATGTTTAAAAATTTCCATAAAATCTTATTTTTTTTGAAAATCTATGAAATTTTCTTTTTCAGTATTGTCTATTTGGAAAAAATATATTGAAGCACAAATAAAGGTAATACTTATCACTATTTTAGTGGGGATTTTTAGGGATGAAAATTCGCTATTTGGGGATTACACTCGGAAAAAATCTGGGAACCCTGATTCAAATTGACTGAAAAATTCCGTGCCGCAGAAAAAAATTTATAATTTTGTTGACTTGTGTAATCATTGAACCTTACTGTTTTTAAATACTTCCAAATATTTTTTTAATGTTTATTGAATAAAATAAATACTAACAGAAGGAAAAAATGAAAATTGTTATGGAAAATACATTTATCATTTTTGTTAACTCAGTCACATTCACATAGAAGCATTAAATACAGAAAAATCAACAATACAAATGTATTTATTCATTTAGCCGACGGGAAAAATATTAAAAACAAAAAAACAGTTACTGGCCTTTGCAAAGCTATTTATTTCCCTTTTTTTAAAATCAACTCTTATTTCTTCATCATGAAATAATTTTCCAAGGAATTTCAATGGAATTTTTCCACGAAGAGCATCTCAAGTAAACCTTTTTTTCTTACCTAGAACATCCTACAGAAACGTATAGCATAATGAAATGATATTTACAGAAGAAATATGTAAGTGTTTGGTAAAGGATTGTAAGGCCTTTTGGAAGTCTTTTTTTGGCATTTATTACCCGTTGGGTATGTGTATTAAATTATATGATTGCATGTGTGTTTATGTATTTAAATTTAATTTTTTAACTTTTATTTATTTTACATTACTTATTTGTGTTTGTGTTAAGTCAAACACAATATAAAATATGGGAAAAAATAAAAATGTTGTGGAGAAAAGGACCCGCTAACAATTGTTTAATTTACTTTAGCTTTTAAATTGTTCATTATACATATTTATTATAACGCACAATTTAACAAAATTTACATTTAATATTTAATTTGAGCTACATTAAGTATTTTTGAAAGTATTGAAAGACCTATAATATTGTTTTGATTGTACATGTATTTTTTAATCATAAAAGGTGAATTTAAATATGCATCTCTTTGAAAAGTGCACTTACCGTGATATTCTCCATGAAGTGACAAACGAACTAATTGTGATAGTAAACAAATTTGTGACAATGACAATAATTTTTCTATTCTGATTTCAAACAAAAGCTGTTTTAGTATAAGTTTTAGGTGATAATTGTCACATCTACAAAAGCAAATGACAAGAACTAATGACTGACATTGTCATGATTAGTTTTTGCACTGTGCTTTTGAGAATTATTACCATAATTATACAAAAAGAGCTTTTAATGAAAACCAGAATAGAAAAACGTTTGTTATTGTCTCATATTTTTACATTTACAATAAATTCGTTTGTTAATTGGTCAAGAATATCAATGTTAAGGTTCTCAGCAAAAATTTTGTTTAAGGAGATAATTTGGTTATTTTTGTAGTCGAAGAATCCGAATGATTAATAAATGAAGAATAACACGGGTTTACAAAATATTGCGAGAATTATTCAATTAAAAAAATGGTTTATAGGCTTGTACTTCATAATAACGCACATCCTAATCAATGTTTCCCTGTGTAATAAAGACTTTAAGAAAATATAAAAATCTTTGAACATTTTTTGAGACCCCATAGCTCCTAGTAAAAGGGTCTGTGGGATCCACCTTCATGTAGTGAACCAGTCTATGGATCACATTTTATGTTTTTACATTCGTTCGTTTATCTACCTTAGCGTATTCAGAGATATTTAAGGTCTTATATTCTCAGAAAATTTTTTTATACAAGGGATATTTCTGCATCCTAAAGTTACTAAAACTAATATATTTTTAAATTCCATTTAACTTTTAGAAATTAAGTTCCAAATGAGGCTATCTTATATCGCTAGTATGCGGAGTTCATTCATGGATACTCTTAGCTCAAGACTAAAATTTGTAAAGGTCTTCTAAAAACGGTTGTTTTGTTAAAAAAAGGCACTGATGCTGTGGATGTACAGATTATGCAACACCAACATGTGGATATCGTGTAATCGACAAATTCCTAGGCATTAATTCCACTAAAAAGTATTCAATATTTCATAAATATTTGGGCGTCCAGAACAGTTTTTTTCTTTTTACCTCATATACGTTTAAAATTGTTTAAAAAAGATGTGTGTTGATTTTTGTAAGAAAAGGAAGAAAAAATTGGTCCTATATCGTAGAAGTTCGTGTTTATGAGATTATCATAAATGACAAAATTTGTATCTATGCGAAAAATTCCGAAAGAAAATATTAATCAACAGTATTACTCCTTCAAATTTTACCAACCCTATAAAAGTTACACTCAGATAAAGCATTAAAAATCAAACGGTCATTTGTTTCTTAAGTACTATTAGTTGCGAATGTTAATTAATTTTTTTTTTTTTTTTTTTTTTTTTTTGTCAAAAGTCTTTCAAGAAATAAGGAAAATTATCTGCCAAACCAAGATCATTCTCCACTACGATAACTACGATAACTACAAACATCGAATTGTAGAATTTTCTGCAATGCAACTCTGCTTCATTATCCAATTATTTCATTGCATTCCCAGTGTCAAAATATATAGCATGTATAACTTAATTTTCTTTTCAACACTTGAAAAATTGTTTATTGCAACAAAAATAAATGTTTTTGAGGTGCAAAAATCAAGGTGGAAAAACTGCCTTAAGACGCACAAACTATAAGAGGCACCCCTCGTATAACGTTTATACGCACGATTATTACAAATAAAAATAACTTGAAAATAAATAACTCACTGTTTATACGCAAATTGCATAAAGAAATATGTTTCCTTATTTGTCGTGCAAAATGGGAAAAATATAAATATCATCATCGAAAATTCTATGAACGTAAAAGGAAGTGGCAACGCCGTACATTTTATTTGCAATTAGCTTCACTAATCACAATTAGTTTTCGTGAGTTACTAACTCGCAAATAGAATATTAACTCACCGTTTAAACGGCAAAATTTAATTGTAAAAATTTTCTTTTTTGGAAGCACTTGATCATAAGTTTGTCATTCTGTTTGTAATTTCCACAATTTTCGTCGGAGAGAAAAAATTTTCTTGATTCTTATAAGTAATGATGTCGATAGGACGATGTCTGTCTGTCTGTCCGTCCGTGTGTCCGTCGGTTGAAATGGCGTTTATGAAGCCCACCGACAACTGTCATATATAATATATATATCAAACGATAGAAAATTCTTTCGAAAAATTTACTATTGAAATTCAGCATGATCGGCTCATAAATGGAAGAGATATGTCTATGTTTTGGCTTAAAAAAACTGTAAATGTTTTTTGAATCAACCAAATCGGTTAATAAACAACCGAGTTATTGGCAAATCTTATTTTATTTATTTAATGCGCGTTTCCCTTATAGTTGTTGTTGAGTGCTGAAAAACAACAACAACAATGAACTAAGGCATATGACATCGCTTTTTTTTCAACATTTTGAAGGAACTATGTAAGCTAGAGGCTTCGTTCTGTGAAAATTCGGAATTTTTTTTATACCCACCATCAAAAAGATGGGGGATATATTGATTTTGTTGAAAATGGGCAAAATCGGTTCATAAACAAAAAAGGCATAGGAAAAATATTAGAAACACAGGGTGTCCGTGTAGCTTCATTTTATACTTTTCTGCTGATAATTCTCAACCAAAAGCATGTACGATAACGAAATTTTGTACAGATAGTTCAAGTAAACCAAAAATGGGCGTGGTCCACCCACTTTACCGCCCACCTCCCATATAAGGTGAAACGTCAACGAAATTTTGTACAAATAGCTTAAGGACCAATGTAAGCTCGGAAACAAAAAAAATGGGCGTGGTCTGCCCACTTTACCGCCCACCTCTAATATGACGTAAAATTTTAAAAACTTGATGGTGGGTATATAGATTCGGCCGAGCCGAATATAACATTCGCGCTTGTTTTAATTTAATATTGTTTTAGAATTATTATTAAACATTCCAACTATTTAATTTATTATTTATTGTATCTCTATTAATTTAAGAGATATGAGGTTACCGATTTTACCCTATTTTACCCCTAAACATTCGAATTTCTAAAAATCCAATCTTGATAGGAGACCAATCCACAGTCCATATATCATATTTCTAGCCTTAACCGTTTGGGCTGTGCGATGATGAATTACCAAGTAAATCAGTCAGTCAATCACTTAGTCATTACTCTTTTATATATATAGATAAAACCAAATATAATTCCATCTCAACGATGGTGAATATAGCGCTTTTACTTGTTTTTTTTTTTTTTTCTAATATCTCTTAAACGCATGACTGATTTTAGATAGGCGAACTTTGGCGGAACATTTTCTATTAACGGAGAACTATCAGTATTAAAAGCATAAATTCGATTAAGCAATATTACTAAAAACATAATTTAAAATAAATCAAGCTATTTTTCAAACTAATTTTCAAAATTTGGAAATGAGGTGTAATTATTTTTGCATTATTCAACAGTATATAAACTTACGTGTAAATACAATAGTATTATTGAAATGACGTGTCCTAGTTCACTTTTATTATCCTAAATAAAAACTTATTACTAAACTAATTACTTTCGGTTCTTTGGTAAAGGAGGGTTGTGAAATTCTGGACAACACAAAAAAAAAAAAAGTTATTTGTCTCTAATTTTATTTGTTAACTTTTTAGGTAAGTCACTTTTTTTGCTGGGCTTTTTATTACTTCATTATACTTTTAAAAATGTAAATACTTGTACTATTTACATTTATTTTATTTACGTATGCACCTAATATTCTAAATGTTCAGATTAAAAATAAATTAAAAACTAATTAACATACATATTCAAAACTCTAAAACATATTACAAAATATACATTTTATATGTGTATAAAAATGTTTTGTTTGCTACCAATAAATAATAACAATATTTATTGATTATATGATTTTTTCGTAGAAAACCAAAAATTCATGGTCAATAAAAACTCTGTAAAACTGTTTAAAAATAAAATACATGAAATCTAACAAAAATATTTACATTTTATAAATATTGTGCAAACATTAAATAAAATCTGCTGTCAAAAATAAATATTTTTCCAAAAATGGCACTGAGGGATTAACAAATATTTACATTTTTTTCTCAAAATTTATTGTGCGAATAAATGCAAATTAGTGAGTAGCGAGGGTTAAGATAAAAGTTTAAAAAATGAAATGTATAAAGTATTAAAGCTTTATGCAGTTGATTCTGAAACTTAAGGTTATGTGAGATGTGGTCAAGTATATTAAGTTTTTAAAAAGTTGAGTTGTTTATAGTTAGAAACATAGATTATTGACATAGATAAGAAGGTTAAACAAACTTAATTGAAAAAAAAAGGCACACGTACTAGAATTGTTTTTGTTTTCAATGAAAGTTTTTACTAACTTAGGTTTTTTTGATAACCGACTTATGTTTTTGACAACGGAACTCTACGTTATAATCTATGATTAGAAATGTAGATAAAATTATTAAATTCTCACTTAATATTAAATTTTTTGCTCATTTTTCTCTACAACTGTTATTTAATATTTGAATAATTGTATGATTTCCAAAACCTTCATGAATTCAAAACTTCTGCTAAATTGTCATTTAAATTTCTGTAATAAAATTATCAACTCAATTTTATTCTAATAGATAAAAACCAATTAATAATATGACAAAACAATATAACAAAACTTAAAAAAATAATTTGCAGATATAAAACAAAAAAATATTAAATTTATTCATTTGTATAATATTAGCGTATTTGGCAAATAGTCCATAGAAAGTTATTTTAGTTGCCAAAACCCTTAAAGAAATGTATACAAATTGAAAAATAAAACTTTTTGGGGTTTTATTAAAAAATAAAAATAAAAAATAATAATAAATTGGCGAGACAAAACCTTAATTTAAACTTTATTCATACCAAAAAATACTATTTAAAGTTTCAATTAGAATTTTAATAGACAAACGGTCAAGGATATTTTCTCCAACAATATTTAAATGCTAAATGACTAAGAACTTTTTTTCTTCTTTTAGGGTTTAAACTTTGTGAGAAAAAAAAAGCAAATTCTAAGCCAAAACACGTTTTGCTTTTAAAAAATGTCTTAATGTATTTAAAGAACAAGAAGCAACAGCCACAATAAGACCTAAATCATTTTAAGATAAATGTTATTAAATTTTTCTTTTCTCTGTGTTGGTTTTGCAAATTTGAATTATTATTTTTTGCCATTCATGGTTTAAAGCAAATAAAAAAACCGAATTGATTTAAAACTTAAATAAAAGAAAAATAAAATAATATGACAACAAGTGGGCCCAGTAATTGTGTTGAAAGGTCTATTAAAGGAATGAAGGGAAATTCTCAAAAAAAAAAAAAAAAAAAAACTTTTGAATTGAAATTAAAACATTACCGTCATTGTCTTTATTGCTATTCCTAGCTGCAGACACTCAACCAGACATTTTATTGAACATACCAGCATACAGTGTCACATTTGGCAGTTTTAGAACGACAAAAATTCAATTTTGGAGATATTGGTCTGAAGTTGTATATTCTGTTAGTATATAAGGCCGTAAACATTCCCACTAAAAATGGGCGGGTAGAATCACTGCCACTACCATACTGGAAAAAAAAAATGAATTTATTTTTATGAATTTCCTGCATATTTTTGTAAATTTTATTAAAATAAGGGATATTTTAAAAGTAGGCGTGGCAAGATCTAATCACATCAATCAGCCACTATCATAAGATGTTTAAATAATTCTTAAAAAATTGCTAAAATGAGGTACGTCATATTTTTTCTAATATTTTAAAACAGTGATGCCCACACACACTACTATACATTTGAGCTTGTGTGTGTGAAGCAGCAAAAAACTTGACTTAATTTGCATTGATATTAATGAGAGATCATCAGTCGAACGAAGTTGTTTATTTTTACATACAAAAAATCATATCAATATCTGCTGTATTTACTGAGATATATGAAGTTAATGTTAACATACTTCTTTACATACTACTTAACAAAATTAAAATATTTTTAAAAGTTACAACTTTGAAAGTCCATAATTTGCGCTATAGATATTTACATATACTTTAAGTAATTTTTCCATAATATATGATATGTTTACTAATAAATGCGAGAAAAATTACTTCAGTTAATAATTAATAAGCTTTTGTTTTCGTATTTTTGTCGTTCTAATTTGGATAAATGTGACACTGTGCAGCAGTGAGACTTTCAGTGGAATGCTACGTAACATGACAAATTTCTTTCATTTCTTATTAAAATAATTCTTAAAATTGTTGAGTAGGTTATTGCCAAAAAAAAAGAAAAAATAAAATGTTTCTATTTATCCTCTCATTTAACAGTATGATCAAAAACAAATAAAACACATTTAATATTTAACTTAAGAAGTTACTGTGTTTAAAAAATAAAAATTGTTTTCCAAAATCCACTTATTGTTTAGCGAGTAGAGAAATCTACATATGTAGGGTACAAGGGGGTGCATTCGACATAGGAACACATTCATTAAGATAAGCAGAATAAAAACATACTTAACCCTGAAGGACTATACTTACTTTTATTACGAAAAGGCTACACTTCGTCGAATCGACGACTGTGATTTTAAACAAGTTATTGTACACAATATAATATTGAAAATTATCCTAAATTGAACTTTTTGAATTATTTAAATGAAATGAAACAAGAAAATAATTTTTCCGCCTACTTTACTACAAAAAAAAAAAAAAAAAAAAAATCAGCCAACATATCTAAGTAAATTAAAATTATTAAATTAAAGCCAACATATCTAAGTAAGTTTGCATTACTAAAGAAAATTTTCTGATACTGTTTACCGTTTTGAAGAGATATCACTTTTAACAAAAAAGTGATGAATGCCTTCCAATTTATTAGTTATGCCAAATGGTAAAAATATCATTATTATTGTAAAACAATGTAATGAATGTTAAATGAAGTATCAATGCCATACGCATCTTCTCTCCAACCAAAACGGAAAAATATTGACAAAATTTTAAAACCGGAAAAAAACGTAAAGAGCGTTTTTTCTAAAATACGTTGTACATCAACAATTAATCCACATATATTAGCTATATTCACTGTTGCCAGATTTGAATATTTATCGTCATTTTGACGATTTTTGGGTCTAAAAATGGTCTGTTGACGATTTGATGATTTTTGCCCCTAATTTGACGATTTTTACTAAAAGAAAATTCAGAACTATTTTTGCAATTTTTTATATATTATTCATTAAAATTAAATTAGTTGGTACGAAAATATTAACAATTTAAATAAAAATCTTCTTAAATTTGCTAATGTAAATGGTTCATTTATTAGGAAGGATTTATGGGAACCAATATAATATTATTTTATTAGGAAATGGCGAATAAACCCTACAAATGGCCTAAATACTTAAATAGTCAAACTAAGAATCAAACTAAGACATTTTTGATGAATTCATTAAAAATTAAATTTTGTATATATTGTAGATAGGTTCACAAAGGAGCGTATGTGTTTTTTTATAACAAGGTAAGATTAATAACATATTTTGGTTAGAAAGTCATACAAAATTACATACAGGTAACCTTCGATTTACGCGATAATTCATTTACGCAATTTCTTTATAACGCGATTCTATTATTGACTACTAACGCGTATAAATAATAGTGACAAACTTTGAATTGCACAAATTACGGTAGCGTATTGGAAAGAATTTATTGAAAAATAGATGATTTAATGAAATAATGGCTACAAAATTAAAAAATGTAAACTATAAGCGAAGTGTTGCATAATTGCTTAAATATTTTTTGTAAGATTAAAAAAGGGGAAACGGCAAAATATGTAACAAGATTATAAAACTTTAATAAAAGTACAATAAGAACAATCCCAAAAATATGTATATTTTAATAAGTATGCATAAGTATTTATACATATAATCAGACTTAATAGGTAATGTGTACTTGATTTTCATAATATGCCATCAATATAAAATTAATGTAATTTTTATTAATTTCTTTTCAATTAAAAATTAAATTTTTCACCAGAAAAAGCATAAAAGCTGTTCATTAACATATAAAATACGTAGTTTTTCATATTGACAATTTTTTTACGATTTCAAATAGTTTATTTGACGATTTTGACGATTTTTTTCTCCAAATTTGACGATATTTCACCAAATTTATCTGGCAACTATGGCTATATTATAAAAATGAGATGTAAGTTTGTTTGTTGGTTAGGGTATTAATCAAGCCTAAACTGCTGAACCGATGTTAACGAAATCTGACACACAAATAGTACCGAAGCAGAATATATATTGCGATTGCATGTCACGTATACATTTTACGCCCACTTTAAAAAAAATAATTTTCTCTATCACGTTACTACCAAAGCGATTTTAATGAAATTTTGCACATGTATAGAACTTTATTTGCCTTATCCAAAAATATGTCTTTGTTGTTCGCCACGCCCACACCACGCCTACTTTGGACAAGAATATAAGCCTATATTTGAGACATCATTACACCCAAAATACCATAAAACTTGGTACGGAGACAGTGTATCTTATTAGTAATGATGTAAGTTATGACAGGACTTCATCATATAATTTATCACGTTACTTCTGAAGCGATTTGCTTGAAATTTGGCACATATATAGAACGTCATTGACACTATACATACATATATATAATATTTCCCTATTGTTCGCCACGCCCACTCTATGCCCACTTTCGACTATAATATAAGTCTACATTTGAGTCGTCATTACACCCAAACTACCAAACCTAAAAACACAAAATTTAGTATGGAGATAGAGTATCTTATTGGTAATGATATAAGCTACATAAGGACTTCATAATATGCTTAATTTTACTTTATTTTACGCTTACTTTTTAAAAAAGTAATTTGGTGGTTATAGGTTATGTTAGATCTTGTTTGGATGTTACGCCTACATTTTATGCCCACTTTTTTGAAACTCTCAAACGGTTGAACCGATTTTCTTTTTTTTTTTTTTTTTTTTTCGATCGGAACAGGGAGAGTGGTGCTTCCCATACAAAGTAAATATTTATTATTGTATACCTAAAGAACTAAAGTAAAAGTCCTCAAACTTCGTGTGAACATCAAGATTATCATATCGCATTGATAAAATGGATATACCACGGATAGGTCCAGGGATAGTAATTTTCATATCAAATTTCAAATAGGTCCAGGGGAAGTAGTAAATATTTGTAATCGCCTAAAAAGGGGTAGCAAACCGCACTGGGATAATCTATTTGAATACGATAGAGGTAGCGGAACACAACAGGTATAATCTAGTAGTAATTATTCAAAACCTTTTTTTGGTACTTTAATTTTACAACACCAAATGTTTGTTGCTTTTATTTTTATTCACCCTATATGAATATGTTATTATATTGTAAGCACATTTACATTTGAAAAGGATTCTAAGTATTTATTTAACTAAAAAGGGTTGAATGTAAAATTTTCAAAAAATTTTACTTTCATTTATCTTCCTCCGTAAAAAGCGTAAATGATGACAAGTGTAAATATAAAGAAAGCACACCATTAGCTACGTTTACATCACCTGGTATTTTAATTGCAAAAAAAAAAAAAAAAAAATGTTCGCATTTTGACAATTCTTAGACGTTGAAGATTATAAGTTGTCAGTTTGAAATGCATGTAGTTGTATAAATTTATGTTTCATTAAAATCAATTATTTTATTTATTAAAATTAAATTTAGCTAACATTAAATTTAAAAATTTTTTTAACATTAGCATTTTTATTTGTTGCTTAATCCTATATAAATTCAAAAAGCTACCTTTTTTTTTCTTATGTAACATTATTTTAATTTTCTGTTTTATTTTTTGAAAAGTCAGCCTTTTTCGCTTATAATATATTTTTTTTAAGGACAACACCTACTTTTTCCATGAAATACTAACAAAAAGCTTGTTAAAATGTTACCTATACATAAGATATGTTTAAAACAAATTGAATTTTTTGTTTAGCATACAATAATTATTCAGTTGATTAAATTTAGAAAATTCATTTAAGAAATTGATTAATATTAATTTAAACTTTAAATACCTTAAAAAGGTATATTTTTTTCATGTATTAAAAAACATCTTATAAAGAATAAGATTTAAATTAACAAAATTTAAAAACGAATAAAAAGCTAAAATATTTTTTTTTTTCAGAAACCGTTTTATGTAAAATCCAGTAACAGAAAATAACAGTTATTTTTTTACTTTTTCACAAAAATCGGATATGTAACTAAATATAATTATATGTTCTTTTTTTATTTCTAAGGTCAAATGAGAAGAAATAAATTTTTTTTTTTAGAAAAAATAAAAGTTATTTTTAGTTTTTCGGGCATTAAATTTATTTAATTTTACAATTATTTGGTGATTTAACTTTTGTTTAACTACTTAGTTTATATTTCAGCTTGAAAATATAAAAGTCACAAAATATATTTCATTTGACTTTTATGATAAAAATTTCATGTTAGTTACGGTCTCTGAAAAAAGTCTGCAAGTCTCTGAAAGAATCAAAGTAATGAACAATTGAGAATGTCACATTCAGCCTGGCCTAATCTGTTATACCCATCTTTTTCAACTTTTTGTGCCATCCGCCTTATATGGGAGGTGGACGGATCGCGCTCATTTTTTAGTTTCCGAGTTTGCATCGACCCTCGAACTATTTGTACAAAATTTTGTTTTCGTACATATTCTTGTTTAAGAGATATCGTCGGAAAAGTATGATCTGAAGTTACAGCGGATAGCCGTAGTATTTTCTCTTTTTCAATAGCAAAATAAATATAAAATAAGTATAATACTTAAAACATTAAATTAATTAAACAGATTTAAAATAATCGAATAAAATGTAAGCAAAGCAGTTATAGACAATCAAATAAAAATGGAAAACTCTGCATATAGAAGCGATTAATAAGTAATATAATTAGGTTTATATATTTAAAATAAAAATTAAACAAAAATCTTTTAAAAAAAATCGGTTAGATTCGAATAAAAAATTAACCAGATCATAAACTATCGAATTAACATTCGTATAAAATGGAATAAAAACTTAACACTCTTATTGCTTAAAAAAAAAATAATTTTTAAAAAATCTTAAATAATTAAAATCTAATAAAAATAATAATAATAATAATAATAATAATAATAATAATAATAATAATAATAATTATACCCAGGAAAAATTTTAGAGCATCCCAGCAAAAACTTTGGTTGCCATGTAATGAGTTAAGAAGCTAATATAATGGCTCTCCACTACTTACACATTAGCTGAATAACTCATTATTTTAACACGGTGATGACATTAGAGGCAACTACTTACCCTATACATTACTAAGATGTCATTACAATAACTAATTACTTCCAAGCTGTTAAACAGCGCATTGATTTTAAAGCATTACTGAAGTCATAATAAGTAATAACAATAGGAACTAGTGATATTTTAGGTTATAAATAAGTAATGAAAAGTCAAGATATAAAATATTTTTTTGTAGTTGTAAAATGATTTTTTAAATTTTAATTAAAAAACTTAACAACAACCAAAAATGTAATTAAAATAAATGTAATAAAAATAAACTATTTTAGATTACAAATTAATTCATAAGGAAATTTTGCCTTTCATGTATCTTTTATGTATCCTTTCTTCAAATATATGAATTGGAACTGCATTATAAAAATCAATAAAAATTAATATTTTCAAAAATCTTATCATAAAGTTACTAAACAACTAGAAGTTACTAAACAACTTCTATGTAATGCAGACAATATGTTGTTGTCATTACAAAGTAACTACATCCGTAACTACATGGCATTACCAAGTTGTTGCTGATAAGTTTAAAAATAAATTTTACAACTGATGTAATCACAACAACTTCAGATTCTTTAATATCATCCTTATAACTAGTGGTGTTGTACTCATATAGTTGAACCTTATTATACCCTTCACCACAGGTGTAAAGGGTATATATAAGTTTGTCATTCCATTTGTAATTTATACAATATTCATCTAAGATCCCAAAAAGTATATATATTTTGGATCCTTATTGATAGGGGAGTCGATATAAAGATGTCCGTCTGTCTGTTGAAATCAGTTTTAAGAAAGCCCCAGTTATCGGATATATACATATGTTTTATACATCAAATTGTAGGGAATATTCCTTAGAAGAACGCTAATAAAAATGAGCAAAATCGGTTGATAAATAACTGAGATATCAGCAAAAAACGAAGATACTCCCAAAAATTGTATATGTTGTCGTCTTTTCTAGGCTCCAAGCTAGCGACCTCATTTTTGCATGAAAAATTCAAGTTTTCTTAAATTTTTTTTTTTTCTTAAAAAAATTGTTCCATTTGTATCCGAGATATCGGCCAAAACGCATTTTTAGACTTTTTGAAGTTTCTATATGAGCTACGGGTTTCGGTTTTTTGAATCAACCAAATTCGTTCATAAACAACCGAGTTATGGGCCAAAAACTAAAAACGTTTGTTAATATAAATACACACAAAAACATTTATATTAAGCATTGTTGTTGTTTTTTGTATGGGTAAGTAGTTTAGTTAGCAACAGCAGTAATATAAAGATTAACAGTGTTGTTCTTGTTGTTGTTTGTGTATGCAGTCTGTTTGTATATATGTACATATATACAAAAATATATAAATATGCAATTGTTGTTGTTGTTTATTTTTTTTAAAGCAAAGCTTGCTATGATTGTTTTTTTTTCGTATTCAAATGTTCGTAGTTTGGACAAAAATGTAGATTCATAAATGTGAAATTATGAAAGCATACGTTAAGGCGAAAATATTATTATGTGTCGGTAAGATGGCAAAGGGTATTAAAGATTCGGTACAAACGAATCTTTTTTTAATTTCATTGTGATTCTAAATTGGTATTAAATAATGTTTTTAAGAACTGGTGTTTAAGAACTAATTATGTATGACTTCAATTCTCAGAATAAAATACTGGTTCCCAAATGACATAGTAGAACTTTTTAAAAAACTAATAAAAAATTTCAAAAAAACAAAAGAAGTTTAATAATATTCAATTGATTTAAAAAGTGGCCTTTAGGAAATGACTCATTAGAATAAAAAACTGGTTCTGAACCCGTTCCCTAACGCTTTTATAGAATTAGTTTTAGAACCGTTCCATAGGTACTGACAAGGTAACGCTTCTACGGAACAAGTTCTGGAGATGAAAATTTCAAACAAAAATCATTAGTCATAACGCCAAAATAGAACGACTACAGGCTATTTACAAGCGTTCTGGAACTAGTTGTAGAACAAAGAAATTTTTTTTCTCGGTAATAATAATAAAAATGCTTCCTAAAGGAAATATTCAGAAATAAGTTATATAAAATTTAATTTAATTGAACTAAAGCAAATATAAATGGAATCGTATTAAGAGTAAAATAAAAAAAGGTTCATAAATAATCGAATAAGAACTAAAAACTTTTTATATAAAACCGAATGCAAACTAAACTTCTTTATATAAAATGAAATACAAGTTTTAAACGATATGATCTATTAAGAATAGAATTGCATAGAAAACCGGTTTATAAAGAACACAGGTTTACAAAATAAATAAAAACTATTTTGTGACACAGGGTTTCTTAGCCAATTCAGATCACAAAATAATTTCCTTATTTTTTTTTTATTATTTCTATAAAATTTTTAAATGAGTATCTTCATTAATTTGTGAATAAAAAAATTTTTTTTTTTTTTTTTATTTACATTTATTTAAATTACAATCTATCTTACAAACAAGATAATAAGCAATTGGGATGAAAATTAAAAATAACATTATTAGATGTACTCTTTTAAGTACAAATATAAGTTCAGATAATCTTCTTTTTAACAGTAATTTTACTAAACAGAAATATAAATACAATTAACTTAATACTAATACATACATAGCATACAATAGAATACATAAAATTTTTAATTCATTTATTCACATTCAGATACATTTAAACATAGTGTTATATATAAAAAATATAATTTATAATATTAATATTATAACAAATTTATACAATAAACAAAAAGAATATAAAGGGATAATTATTCTGAGCTAAATCAGAATATTATAAACATAGTCGTTAGCTTCGGAATGGTAGGTCTAAAACGTGGTATCTTTTAAGTCTATTTATTTCGTCTGTCTCGTCTAATAAACAAATAGCTAATGTATTGACGTGGTTGTTCAATCTGGATAAGTATCTTTCGCTGTGTGTTCTTATGACTTCCTTAATTGTAGGTATTTGCAGATCATTGTGTATGGCATCGTTGGTAATGTACCATGGTGCTTGTGTAATCAATCTGAGGGTTTTTGATTGGTATCTTTGAATTATTTCAAGATTTGAATTGCTCGCAGTTCCCCAAAGTTCAATTCCGTTGAATAAAAAAATAAAAAAACATTTATGCATTGATTTGAATTAAATATGTCTTGTTTTATTTGAAAAAAATTTAGCTTTATGATTAAAGAATAAAAATTTGGAATTTTTAACATTTCCAATTTTAATGATTTTTTTAATTCAAAATTTTGTAAAAAATTTAATTTTTTTTTTTTTTAATTAACAAAGTAAGTTTAATATCTCCGTAACTCTTGACCGTATTAAAAAGTAATAAAAGAATGACTTGAGGAAAATTTTAATTGGAATTTTTTGATATTTTTTGAACAAAATCAGAAAAGTCGTTTTCGAGATTCGCTTCAATATATAGTGCAACTTCCTTAATTTTACAAATCGCATTTATCGCGAGAACTATAGTCAATTTAAAAAAAATGGATTAGAGGCGTGTATCCGAATTGACTGAGAAACTCCGTGCCGCAGTAGAATTAAAGAAAAGCAAAAAAAGGAACAAAAAGTAAAGGGATTTATAAAGGATATCTCTAAAAAATTTACAACAACAATTATTATTATTTTATTTTTTTATATTTTTTGTTTTCTACAAAATACTATTTTTACCAAAAGCCTATTTTTTTTTTATTTATTATTTTTGTAATAAATATTTCTTATCTAAATATAAAACACATACGCTTTTTATTCACCCAAAAATAAATCTTACAAATTATCCCTAAAACATTCAATTTTCTAAACTTTAGTTTATTATAAAAATAGACATCCAATAAGATTTACCATAAATGACAAAGAATGACCCTCAAATTAATGCTACATGTAAATTTTGTTTATCGAGCATTTTGCAAATTCAACTTAAACTTTAACTAAAAGTATATAATAGACAACAAATTTGTTTAGCAAAAAACAAATAAAAATCTAACAAAAAATATAAGACATTATTATAATTTCAAGGACAAACATGTTGTTTGATTTTTTGATTTTTGTATATATTTTTATTTATTCTTTTTATTGATTGTCGGTCTCATTATAAATTGTCGAGCAATAAAACTTAATGTAACTTGAAAAAGGAAAAAAATATGTTTTAAGCACGTTTTATATATTTTTCCAATCAAGTTTGAAGAACATTCATAAAGTCTTTTGTGCAAATTTGTAAAGTGAATGAATGACTGAATGAATGCTAAGTTTAGATGATGACATATTAGAGAGATAGACAAGACTTCTTAGACAGTAATTGTTAAAGAAAATTTGTTAAAAACAAATAGATAAATAGTAAGAAGAAATCAAGTAAGTTATCAAAGTCTTAGTAAAAGATTTGTTATTAATGTATTATATTCCACTTAGTTAAAGTGAATTTATTTAACAGGCAAATGTTAGGTACTTTTCTAAGAAGCAGATATATTTTCAATATCGAGGGATTATATTCAAAAGGGACATACGTTAATTTTCAAACAAAAAAAAAAAAAAACTGTGTTTTTTATAAATGGCATCAATTTTGAAGCCAAAAGTTAATTCTTTTTTTTTTTTTTTCACTTTTTGTTTTTGGGCTATCTACATAAAATTCTTTAAGAAAAACGGGCTGTTTACAAGTTTTTGTTTTATGTTCTAAGTAGTGTAAAAATAAAAATTGATAAATAATGATAATAACATTTTAAATTAGAGTCCTAAAATGTCTCATCAGTCTGAAGAAAAAGGCCATTAAAGTTAGATTTTCAACCTAAGTGGGAGCATTATACCTTAGTTTTAAAGACAGAAATGAAATAATGGAAATAAAATTCGTTATCATAAGCAAAATATCTTAGATACCAAAAATAGTTTGTTTAAATATTATAATTAAATAAAAAGTGCGATAAACTTCAAAAACGGTTAAATTTATTTAGAGATGTAAAACGTACAAAGGTAATAAAAAATATAAAATATTGGCACTTGCTAAATCTTCTTACCTTTATTTCCTATATACCCCAGATCAAAACGGTAGTATTTAAATTTAGAAAAAACTAAATGAAATTCTAAAAGCGAAAAAAAAAAAAAACGTAAAATTAAAGTATGATTCCTAACTCCCATGAACAGTTGTTATTTTGTCGGCATTAAGAACAATAAACTTTTCAAATATTTTAGTTACCAACTTCTTACAACGTTCGAAGGTTCAAAAACGTCCAAATTATTTCTACTATTAAATTTTAGTAGAGAAGAATATGCTAATAGCATTTGTTAATTCTCAATACAGAACCATATACATATCTTTAATTTCATATTTGAAAGTTAATTATTATTACAAGAAGTTCAAAGAGTAATATTATAATAACGAAAAGTACTCTGTTATGGATTCTCATTCACTTAGGACCATATAACTTTAATTTCATGATTTTAGCTTAAATATTATATAAAATTCAAAAAGTAGCATTAGAAGAACTAAAAAATACCAAAAATTATTACCCACATATGGTTCTATATTTAATTTCATGTTTCTAGGTTCAATATTGTAGAAAATTAAAAAAGTTCCATTAGAAGAATGAAAAAAATTCCAAAGTTCCATGTTATGGATTCTCATTCACATAGGATTATATATTTTTAATTTCATATTTATAGGTTCAATACATATTATAGAAAATTCAAAAAGTATCACTGAAAGAACGAAAAGTATCACAAAGTTCCCCCTCTTGAATATTTAACCTTTTTAAAATCATGTTTCTAGGTTCAATATTGTAGAAAATTCAAAAAGTACCATTAGAAGAATGAAAAAGTACGAGGTAATATTTTTACCCGTTAAGCGTTCGAATTTCCAAAAAGTACCAAACTTGTAATCGTCAATATTCGATAAGGACTTTTTTTGTATCTCTGTTAGTTTAGGAGATATAAGGTTATCGATTTTACCCTTTTTTCCATTTGATAGACCATTTTTTATATTTCTAGCTTTAACCGTTTGGTCTGTGCGATGATGAATCAGTAAGTAAGTCAGTCAATCACTCTGTAACGTTACTAAAAATTAAGAACTAGATTTAGTTTTTTTTTAAGTCCACAGATAAGTTCAAAATTTGAAATCATTACTTAATTTTTAAACATCATTTTAAAAAGTTTTAATCATAAGTTTAATACAATTTTAATTGGTTTGATTTTTTTTTTTTAATTATGATCACATTTCCGTTTTTTTTTTTTTTGTTTTTTTGAGTAAACACACCTATTATTTTACAGTTCTAACGCTTAAGGATGGTCCTGCCAACCACAAAATTTTGCTTTTTTCTAATTGGTGTTATAAATTTAACATATTCTCTAATTTTTACCAAATATTTTATCTTTACGCCTTTAATTTTCGATAAACAAAATGGGCTAAGGAGTGAGATCGAAAAATTCTTAACATACATAATATTCAATAACTTGGAAACGGTTGATCTTAGAGTTTTCATTATTTTTTTAATCATTTGATAATTTAGCACAGATCACAGAAATAATTATAATTTTTATGGTTCTAACCACTAATTATAAAATTGTTGACCATTTTTGAAAACCCTTTCTTTGGAGATTTGATAGTTGCTTCAGTCACTTTTTTGGAACAGTGTGCACATCTTCTGTTAAAATCTTCGGTATTTTGTGACACATTTTTTTTGCTCTTGAATTCACTTTTCACAAGAGCTCAATATCTCTCCACTGGTCTAAGCTATGGACAATTTTGAAAATTGACCTCTCTTGGTACTAAAACTATGTTATTGATTTGGTACCACTCCAGAGCTTTCTTACCGTAGTGACATGATACCAAATGAGTCCATGTGGACACGTTGTGCTTTCTTAAGAAAAGAAGAAGTCTTTTTTGCAAATATTCCTTTATGCATATTTTGGTATTTATAGATCCGAATGTATCAAATGACTTTCCTGTTTTGCCGCAACTGCAAAAAGCTTGTTATACCATGAATTTTGTAAGAAATTTTTGCTGCTTTTGGGTCTTAAACTTATCTCCAACATTGCTTCGAGCATTAGCAATAAAAATTTTTGAGACACAAGCTGCGAAGATTCTGCCAGCACCTACGTTTCTTCGTCAATTATACAGCTTGAGTATTTTTTTATGAAATTTGGTTTTAAATTCCGAGTCCTATTTTTGGCTTGTAATTTTTTTTTTTGCAGAATTCCAGTTTAGAATTTTTTGATCTTTATATGTTATCAACTTTCCCATTAGCTTTAAATTTTCGCACCAAATAGTCGAAGCACTGAGAAAACTGAGCTGATTTTCTACCAGATGTGTTTGGAGTTCCTTTCAATATGCCTTCAATTTTCTGGCCTTCCCAATATCATGTGGTCCTTTTTTCTTACCGAACTAGGTTTCACATCAATAGCCAAATTCTCCAGATACTGCTTAATATTAGAAACGGTTTTACGGACGACATTTAATTCTGTGGCCAATTATTTGTAAGACCTATTTGGATTTTTTTAAATTTGTAAATAACATTTTTTAATAACTTGTAGGACGTAAATCTTTTTCGTCACTTATTTTGATGAAAATAAGGACAAATTAACATGGTTGTTATTAAAAATAATAACTGAAGTATTTTTCCATGATAACTAGATCAAAAAAAATTTTGAATATTGATTCCGAAAAAAGTTATGAGGCAAAATGTGTGTTAAGAATTTTTCGATCTCACTCCTTATGTCTATATATATAAAAATTAATGTTTTTGTTTGTATGTATGTATGTTTGTTTGTCTATAGCCGCCTAAACGGCTAAACCGATTTTCTTTATTTTTTCACAGTGTGTTCCTATATGCCTGGAAGGAAAAATAGGCTACTTTTTATTTTGAAATTCTATGTGGGCGAGGTGCCACGCCTACTTACTAAATAACTATTAAAAGTAGTATATCTCGGAAATTGGTAATACTAGAGTCCTCAAATTTTGCACGAACAATATTGCTTGCCAATACCAAATGCCGTAAATTTAGGAAACTATAACAGTTACATTTCCCAAATTTTGTACAATAAACTTAAGTGTCAATGTGAACATTTTGTGCAAAAATGGGCGGAAAAGAAATAGTGGGCGTGTCATCTCTCATATAAAGTTAATACCAACATTTTTGTATCTGGGAAACTATAAAAGTTAGAGAGCTCAAATTTTGTACGACTAGCATTTGCTTCAATATGAATATTTTGGACAAAAATTGGTACACTAGAAATAGTGGGCGTGGCACCTCCCATATAAAGAAAATATTAAATTATCATATTTGAGAAAATATAACAGTTAGAGTTCTAAAATTTTGTCGGAGCCACTTTGGTATCAATATTAATATTTAAGAAAAATATGGGCGGACTACAAGTAGGGTTCATGGTACCCCCCATATGAATTAAATGCAAAAATTCGTATATCTGGGAAACTATTGGAGTTGTAACGCTCAAATTTTGCACAAAGAATTTTGACATCCATGAAAACATTTGTCTAATAAATTAGCGTTTTAGGGGGGTATGGTCCCTCCCATAAAAATTAAATACAAAAATTAGTATATCTGGGAAACTATTAGAGCTTGAATTTTTAAATTTTGCACGGGAAACATCCATCTATCTATCTATTTAATTTTTGGAATTTTTATGATTAAAAAAAAAGCAATTTTGTATAAAATAAAATTTTTATTCAGAAAATGAGCTTAATATCTCCATAACTGTTGACCGTGTTAATAAGTAATGTAAGAAAGACCTGAAGGTAATTTTAATTAGAACTTTTTGATATATTTTTGAATAAAATCAAACAAGTAGTTTTCGAGATTTACTTCAATATATAGTGCAACTTCCTTAATTTTACAAATTGTGATTTATAGCGAGAACTAGAGTGAATTCAAAAAAAGTAAATTAGAGGCATAATATTTATTAATACCGTTTATTCGAATTGACTGAGAAACCCGGGCCGCAGAAATTTTGTTTAGTTTTGTACTCTGTGTAATTTAATTTAAAATTTTTATTTTATTTTTATTTTTTTTTTTTTTTTGTGATATAAGTGTTCATGAGTTTAATTTTTAACTTGAGGATTCTTAAAATTTTATTGTTGGCTTATTCTCTACAATAGTATTTTGAAATGTGATTCCCTTATTTTTTAAAATCTTTAAATTTCTTTAAAACAGCATCAACTTTAAGAAAAAAGTTTACGGTTTTTCATTTATCTCATTTAGATTACACATGTTCTATGTGGTTTAAAACTATTTACACATACAATAAATATATACATGCAACCAAAAAAGAAAAAATAACAAGTTAAAACTTTAGAGATTTTGGTTTAAAGTTTTGACTTAAAACAGCAAATTATGCTTAAAGCAATATCAATATCAAACTGGAAACCCGCATAAAACTTACTAAAAACAAAATATATTAAGGGATAGATGCTTGTCTTTACAAAGGATTTTTGTTTAAAGTTTTATGTGTTGTTCATTTTTTTTAACATACTAAGAAACTATTTGAAGTTAAAGTTTCTTAGTTGAAAAAAATCAATATACTATGTAAGAAAACTAAATATCCATACAAGTGTTTTTGATGTTTAAATATAAAGTTTATGAAGATAGAGCAAGATATTTATAATCTTAAAAGAAAGGAAAGAAATTTTAAAGTTTAACACTTAAAATAAAATTTTATGTTCGTTGCTGAAAAATTACTTTTCGAAGCAAGGGAATATATGTTAAAGAAAATGTGTAAACAGTTTTCTTGTTATTATTTTAAATGTTGATGTGAACATGAAAAGTTTTTTTTATTTTATTTTAGTGTTGTATGAGCAATATTTTATTATTTTTTTCTCATACGCATTTAACGTGGTGGATGCAAAGTTGATTTTTCAGATTTTATACAAAAAAAATTTTTTTTTGTTTTTTCTTTTAACTTTATCTAAAAAGAAATGTTTGATAAAGTTTCGAAAACGCATTTACTAAGAAATATTTCAATAGTTATCTTGACTTTGAACTAAACAAAAAACTCAAATTAATAAATTATTAAAGTTAGCAGCATCTAAAATGTACTCTTTTTTTTAGCTCTGTTCAACTCAATTCACGAAATTTACATATTCAGATGTGAATGTATTAGTCACATATTCAGATGTGAATGTATTAGTCACATCTGAATATGTAAATTAAGTGTAACTTAACTCTTACACTATGAACCTAAAAATCAAATGAACTCGTTTTCTGGCTTAAATATACACACATGGCATAACGGAGAAGAAAGTATTATCATTTTGCATCTGCATAAATCGTGTAAAAACTCCAATATACAGTCAAATAAATATTCATTAAACATATATCCCACTTACACAGGAAATCGATGCTAAAGACCAAGTAAGACACAAGCACACAAACTTTAACATGAACTTAGTTTTAACATGAACTTTAACAATATATGTAAATTATGAATCAAGTTTATCCAGATTTATTATTAGGGCGCATTTTCAATTTGGATTTTTGATGAATTCTTGAAAAATCAAAACTTTTTTAATTTTGTAAAAAATCTTTAAAATTTAACCTTGAAAACTACAATCAATTCAGTGACTAGGAAACGTCACACAGATACTTTAAAATTTAATATATGACGAAAAATTTAATTTTTTACGTATTTTAGCTCAAACAGTGGATACGGGAACAAATAATTTATTTAGATATGGATTTTTCACATCCACTATAGAACATTTTTTTTTTTTTTTTTTGCAAATTTTCGTTATATTTTAAAATTTGGATTGTGTAAAAGATATTGATTTCAATCTTTCTCTATATAATGAATAATTATGTCAGCTAGGCACAGTAATCTATTTGAAAAATAAATAAAAAATATATATTTCATACCTTTTCGGATTTTTGCAATTGAAGTAAATGTTTTTTGAATCTTTGATCTTTAATATAATCTTTATGAGTTGAGATATCTTAACGAAGTTTTCGGTGTTTGTAGAATTTATCATATGAGAAATTGTAAAAAACTTTAAGGCTTTTGTAAAAAAAATAAAACGGCGAAAATTCCAAAAATAAGGTTTTCACATTTTGCATGTAAAGTTCACATTTTTCCGATATCCCGGAGATTATAATTAAAAAATCTTAAAAACATATTATCTAAAAGGACTGAGCACGAAAAAATTCGTGCATACTTTTAGGCTTTTGATATGGTGAAAAATAAATAATTCTGTTAACAGGTTTACATTTGCCATAATGCTCAGTAGCCATGTGCAAAGTTTCATGATATTAGCTAAACTAGATTTTATTAAAATAGAAATTGAACAAAAAACACCTAAACATGCAATTAAAATAATTGCTATGAAGGCAGGTGTGTCACAAAATATAGTTTCTCGGGCCATAATATTTTACAAAGAAGTCATGACCACTAAAAGAAAACCTAGTATTAGAAGGTAAATAGTACCTACTGACTGTAGGACGCAGACAAAATAGAAAGGATTTTCAGAGAAAATCCTTACATCTCTGGAAAAAAACTGTCACAGAAAGTTAATTTCTCCGAATCTTTATCAGAAAAGTTGAATGGATATCTAGACTAAAAACGTATGTTTGCCGCACAATAGACGATAAAACGGTCGTACTAGTTGACTTTTTCAAACAATATCTTGTGGCATGGATTTAATTAGCGTGCCATTACCGGTGCCAAATTTTGTTGTACAAAATTCGTTAAACCAAATTTTAAAATTTTGAATTTTTTTATTAGGGATTTTACGCTGTTTCGGGTTTTGCAAAATTCAAAATAGAGCCTAACACCTCTTGAAATTATGCATCATTTGACGTATATGTATCTCGTTTATGTGCTCTCAACAGAAATGCTGTAGGAGGTATCCAAACTTGGTGTGAAAAAACGTGAGTGGCTTCAAGAGGTGACTTTTTCGAGAGGCACACTCGCAACGTTATTTTAGTGAAGCTAGAGTATCGCATTATCAAAGAAAGTTTCAAAATCACATTTTAATATCATTGTGACATTTTAAAATATTAATTTGCTAAAAGTGTATATTTATTAAAAAAAAAAAAAATAGAAATTTTGCATATTTTGTTATAGCGGATTTTGGCATTATGAGACATTTTTAATCTGAAATAAGTTCTTGAGATAAGTTTTACTTAAGCAAAAAATATGACTTCACTGAAAACAATGATTTTCATGAGCTAAGAACACGATGTTTTTAATTTAACATTAATCGTCGCACACCCAAAGCGCTAAATAAAATTGGCGATGATATATGATATGTCAATCTGTAGCTACTTTAATACCCTATATCAAAATCAATATGGCGTTCGAAAAATGTACGATTTTGCATTTATAATTTTATAAGAAGGTTTACTAATAACACCGGTAGACAAAAAAAACCTTGAAGACAATTTTCGTATGTATCTTTTGGTGTATCGCTTATCAAAATCGTGTAAACGGTTCTAGAGTTATAATCTAAATTGGACAAAACATTCTCGAGTTTTATAGTGTGACTGCTGAATAAGGTGATTATATTAGTCATGCACATAAAAAAAAAACAGTACGTGATAGAAAAAAAGTGAAAGCAGTTTCTTGTTTAACTCGTCAAAATCCATCTAGTCCACCTATTTTTGTTTAAAAAAATTGTTTTGCCCACCACTGTACTTCCACTCAATTGTATGTATACATGGGTATTTTTACTTAACTGTGAATAAAATCAAGATTTGTGCATCAATTTTGAAGATACATGATTTATTTTATACGCAGTATTACCAGCTTTAAGATAAAGATGATAAACTGAAACATTTTTGATGTTTTCATTTATTAAAAGAAATTTTAGTAACAAAAAAATTAAAAAGTTTTTTTTGAGACACTTATTTCAAAATAATTTCGAAACTATTGAGCACATAAAAAAATGAAGTTGAAATAATTTGAAGATATTTTCAAATCATTTCATCTTTTGGTGTATCACTTATGTCAATCGTACATATCGTTCTTAAGTTATGAGGAAATATACTCTAGTATATTTCCTCATAACTTAATGGGCTTACTATGGGCGAAATATTAGACACGCCCATAAAAAAAATCCAGACCTGATGGAAAAAAACTGATAGCAGATTTATGTTTAGCACATCAAAATGTATCAAGTCCAACTATTCGTCTTTGGTGGAGAATTTTTTTGTCGACCAGTGTTATTAAATCGCTAATATATCCACGCATACTTAATATATCGCAAAATTTTTAATTTTACTTAAAATACACCACTGCAGAGCACATATATGCAAAAAAATTTTGATTAAGGACTATTAAGTAATAGAATTTTGGCAAATTTTTTATAAATTTTTATCTTAAACCTCCATAACATTGACGCTGTTCGGTAAAAGTCATTCACGTGAATAGATCTGTGTTCCACTAGAGCCAAGGAATATTGGTACTAACTAGCATTGATATGCCATTAACAAATTTTCGAAATTTTTTGGAACCCCAAAAGTAAACGAGTTTAAAGAATTTCTAAATGAAACAAAACAATTTTTTTTTTTTTAATTCAATTTTATATTGTGGTATGTGATGTATTGTACAGACAAGTTGTAATTTCAAAATTGACTTAAAATATTTAAGAATATTTGCCTAACTTAAAAAGTTTAACAATAAAATTTTTTTCCCCTTAAGAAATATCTTTACTTAAATAACTGACACATGTTCTAACACTTAAGCTATAATGATGGAACCCTCTTTTATAAAACAATTATCATATTAATAAAATTTAATAAAGAAAATGTTTTCTAATAGCTTTTAATATGAATTATAACACATGGGAAGCATGATTTAAAATGAAAACTGGGGACACAATTTTAATTATTAATATTAAATAAAAGAGAAAGATAATTAAGTTATTAATTTTTAATTGTTAAATACTTAACACATACATACATAGTAATAAATTAAATAAAATAAATACAAAAGTTTTAGGTTTATTTTAAACTAGCTAATACCCGGGACTAGGGACCATAGGGACCATACCCCCATAATCCGCTAATTTATTAGACAAATGTTTTCATGGATGTCAAAATTCTTTGTGCAAAATTTGAGCATTCCAACTCCAATAGTTTCCCAGATATACGAATTTTTGCATTTAATTCATATGGGTACCATGCCCCCTACTTCTAGTCCGCCCATATTTTTCTTAAATATTAATATTGATACCAAAGTGGCTCCGACAAAATTTTAGAACTCTAACTGTTATATTTTCTCAAATATGATAATTTAATATTTTCTTTATATGGGAGATGCCACGCCCACTATTGCTAGTGTACCAATTTTTGTCCAAAATATTCATATTGAAGCTAATGCTAGTCGTACAAAATTTGAGCTCTCTAACTTTTATAGTTTCCCAGATACAAAAATGTTGGTATTAACTTTATATGAGAGATGACACGCCCACTATTTCTTTTCCGCCCATTTTTGCACAAAATGTTCACATTGACACTTAAGTTTATTGTACAAAATTTGGGAAATGTAACTGCTATAGTTTCCTAAATTTACGGCATTTGGTATTGGCAAGCAATATTAGGAGTGGGATGTGCCACACCCGTTATTGCTAGTTCGCCTATTTTTCCAGAATGTTCATATAGGTGTCAAAGTTGTTCGTGCAAAATTTGAGGACTCTAGTATTACCAATTTCCGAGATATACTACTTTTAATAGTTATTTAGTAAGTGGGCATGGCACCTCGCCCACATGGAATTTCAAAATAAAAAGTAGCCTATTTTTCCTTGCAGGCATATAGGAACACACTGTGAAAAATTCAAGAAAATCGGTTTAGCTGTTTAGGCAGCTATAGACTTCAAACATACATACATACAGTGGTGGCCACGAATTTAAGACACGACATTTCACTTATATATTTCTGATAATTTTTACATCTTATCGAACAAATTTTAGATCCATGTTATTTTTTAAAGATCCTAGTAATGTTATGAAAAAAAATCAACAATAGTTTGTTACCTATATTTAGTTTCCAATTTTTATTTACATATTATACAGATTAATACAAGTTTAAGCCTGGTCATGAATTTAGGACATAGGCAAAATAAAAGTTAATTCACAAAAGTAAAGCTCAGCTTCATAAAACAATATTAGTATTTGGTGGGAAATCCTTTATTTTGAATCACAGCAGCGCATCTCCTGGGTAAACTTTCAACTAAGGCCATACAGCGCTCCTTTGGAATGGCATACCAAGCCTTTTGAATTTCTTCCCATAAATCAGTCAAATTTTTTGGCTTTACTGCTCGTACATGCTCCTCAACATCATTCCACAAGTTCTCAATTGGATTGAGATCCGGGGATTGAGCTGGCCATTTCAGAACTGTGATATTATTTTCCTCTAAGCAACTCTTCACTAGGCGTGAAGTGTGCTTAGGGTCATTATCATGCATAAATTTCCACATTAGAGGCATGTTGTCTTCAGCGAATGGTATCATGATGCTTGTCAGTATGTTTTTGTAAATATGCTGGTCCATTTTATTGATAATCTTCTGAATGGGACCTACACCATGCCAGGAAAATGCTGCCCACACCATGACATTTCCACCACCATGCTTAACCGTTTTAAGGGTGTACTTTGGGTGATGCTCCAGGTTTGGAGGACGCCATACGTACTGTTTTCCATCAGAACCAAAGCGACAAAACTTCGACTCGTCGCTCCAAAGTATATTTTTCCAAAATGTCATCGGCTTATTGAGATTTTCTCTTGAAAACGCTAGTCGGGATTTAATATTTTTTTTTGACACAAGTGGTTTACGTTGTGCAATACACCCACGTAAGTTCTTCTCATTCAGACGTCTTCTTATTGTCCTGGACGATATATTAATACCAAAATCCGATGAAATCTCATTTTTAATTTTACTTGAGCTCTTGAAAGGATCTTTAGCAGCTGATTTATAAATTAAGCTATCCTCCCTGGGTGTAGTTTTTCGGGCTCTAGGGTGCTGTTTGACATTTTTGGTAGTGCCATGTTGCTTGATGTGTTCCAGTGCATTGTAAATCTTGGATCTGGAACATTTTAGTAGCTTGGAAATTTCCATTACTGTTTTTCCATCAGTATTCATTTGTTGGATCAATTTTCGCTCGGCATCCGAACTCCAAGTACCTCTGGCCATTTCTAACTAAATATTTTGATGTATTCTAACATTAAATGGAATAAAACATTCATTACTTACCTTTTAGCTTCAAAAAACACCAAAAAATCACTTAAAAACCAAATATTTCTTATATGTTTTAAATTCGTGACCAGCTTCAAAAGCACGTTTTTACGAAAATATAATAAAAACAGCAACAAAATGTATACACAAACAAAACCAAATAACGGTAATTGATCTTAACATTACAGGGTACACTGAAAAATTAACAAAATCTAATTTTATATTGCAGGGTTGTAATAATTATCACAACTTAGTTCGTTACATGTCGTGTCTTAAATTCGTGGCCACCACTGTACATGCATACATAGATACATACATACTTACATACATACATACATACATACATACATACATACATACATACATACATACATACATACATACATACATACATACATACATACATACATACATACATACATACATACATACATACATACATACATACATACATACATACATACATACATACATACATACATACATACATACATACATACATACATACATACATACATACATACATACATACATACATACATACATACATACATACATACATACATACATACATACATACATACATACATACATACATACATACATACATACATACATAAATACATACAAACACACATTAATTTTTATATATATTGATATAGATATTGATTTTTCTTAATTTTGTTTTACTAAACAACAATAAATATTTTAATAAACTATTATATAAGTAGTTATCAAAAATAATTTATATGCATAAAATATAAGGTTCTTCCCAGAAAAATGTTTCCTCTACAACTCTCTTATATATTTCAATGCGATACGTCCAGTAGTTTAGCAGATAGAGATTTATTAACAAAATGTTTGCGATCGGCACCACTGTGTCCCCAATAGACCACCTTCTACTTTAAAATTCCCACATTAATTTAAAACGTAGTAGGGAATTTTCCTTTTTTTTAATTGTCTTATTTTAATATTAATTATATTTGTGGTTTTAAAAGAAATAAACTAAAAACAAATAAAACAAATCAAAATTTATTTAAATTTCAAAGAATGTTTTAATTTTTAGCAAAATAACAAAACCGAAAAACTTTACAATATAAATATTTATTGAGTAAATACAAAGAAACAACCATAAAAACTGACCACACTCTACTACAAATTGCTCGAACAACAAGCAAATAAACAAATATGTAAATTAAAATGTTGGATGTTTAAATATCTATAATACAAGGGAGTGGACGGAGATTCTTGGAAAATTGCTTAAAACAAATGCAAACGAGTGTGGTGTAAGTTATTTTCTAATAACTTCTTATTTCAACTAAAAAAGGTCATTTTGGACTATAAACACTACAATTTTATTATTAAAATAAAAAACAACATGATAGATTACTTGGAATAATAAACATGTAGCCAGCAACAGCAACAATTTGAATATTTTGTAGAAAATAATGAATGAAATAAATTAATAAAATACACATATTTTTAAGGCCAAAATTAAATTATGTTCTTAGAAAATAATTAAATTGTCAAGTAAACAAATTAGTTCTGTTTTATTGTGAAAGGACAATAAACCTTTGCAATTTTATATTTTTGTATAATAAAATATGCAAAATTTGTAACTTTTTAAGTTTTTCTAAATTTATAGCATTTTAAACTTGTTATCTTAATAAATACACAGAAGAAAATAAAAATAAGTTTAAATTACGAAATTGTTTACTACAATTAATTTTTTTATTGATTTTGCTCCAATCATCAAAATGATAATACAGTGAGACCTCGATTATCCGTAATGATCGGGACCGGAAGCATTCTGTATAATAAATTTTCCCGGTTAATTGAGTAAAAATGTTGAGTAGTATTATTGAAACATTTCTTTTTAATATAATTCAATTATTAAGGGATTTAATATAAATGTTTAAATAATATAAGTAAAAATAAACGGTGATCATTACTAGGTTTTTATCTTGCTCTGACTCATCTTATTCAAACGAGGGCATTCCCCTTTTTTTTGTTTTATTCACATTGTGTCTGATTCTTCAAAAGCAATCGAAAAAAATTATCCCGGATAATAGAGGGATCACGGTTAATCGATGCAAAAAAAAAGTTAAATGGATGGAAAAAGAGAAAACAATTACAAATTTTCTTTCACGGATAATCGACATTGCCGGGGTCCAACTGTAATAATTAAGTGGAAATAATTGATTTCTGCATTAAATTTAACTATTTTTTTAAATCAAATTAATTCTTTCTATGATTGAAATTTTCCTAAAATCACTTAAAAATTTTATTGACACAATTCAGTTATTAATTAATTCAGCCTCATTGGAAAAAACTTTTCTTAGAATTAGCACAAAATTTAATGCCATTTAGATTAGTTAGTGTATTTTTATTTATTATTATAAATTGCATACATATATACAGTGCTGTGCAATATAATGGACTGTTACAAAGAGAAAATATTCTTCGTTATATATCTCACTTAAAATATCATTCTCTTAGGAATTTTTGGTACTCTTATTTTTATTTTTGTCAGTAATAAAAATTGTTGTTATTTAAAAAAAGAAATCATCAGGCCTGTCACAGAAAACCATTCCGCTCGAAAGTGGAATTAATTCCGTTCAAAAAACATGAAACGAAGAAATTTTTCGGAATGAAACCACTGTAAATTTTCAAAGTGGAATTGATTTGTGGTTTCCACCCCAAAAAATTTCTTCGTTTCATGTTTTTTGAAGAAGCAAAGTACGGAATTAATTCCACTTTCGATCGGAATGGTTTTCTGTGACAGGCCTGCAAATTGCATTTTTATTGTATCATATATTTAATATGTAAGTTGTAATATAATTTGTGCAAATAAATAGACTTTTTGAACTAAATTCTGAGTTTCTTAAATTTAAATAAGTTTCAAAAAAATATTTTTCGAAATTATTATATATATATATATATATATATATATATATATATATATATATATATATATATATATATATATATATATATATATATATATTTTTTTTTTTTTTTTTTTTTTTTATAAACATCCTACCATGTACTTGTAAATAACCGATCATCTTCGTAATCTGAAGAATATGAACGCGTAGAAGAACTTAATAAAGAATAGATAATTTGTAAAAATTTTGTTATTTTTTTTTCTGCTGTTAATATATAAATGTAAATTTTACAGTTATGCAGCGAATAACACATCCGTATTAAAGTTTGCTTTAATTGCAACTGCCAGAAGAAATTTTTGCAAAAGTACTTCCATTAAGGTAAGCTTTACTATTATTTGGACAATTTTTAAGAAAATTGTATGATAAGTGATTGGTAAACTTATCATCAAATATTCTTAAAATTGTCTGATTCCATATATTGTTAGAGATATCTACTAATGTACATTAATATATGTACATTAGTAGATATCTCTATCTCTTATTTAAGAATCGCTAATCTTTATATTTTTAAGCTTTTGCACATAACGCAAAATAAGATAAACATTTCTGACAATATCAACGTATAATCATAAAAAGTAAATACTCAACAATACCTCTACGTAAAAGTGACATTTCAATTCACCTAGCAATGTTCTAGATCATTCAATTCATATATCGTCGTCGTACAAAATTTTAGTTTATTTGATGTTTTCCTAAATGTTTTTATTTTTTATTTAAATTTAAAAATGCCAAATTTTCCTCATTTCTTTTTTAAGCTTTTAAATTATTAATTTTGCATCAATTATTAAATTTAACTAAAAATCGAATTAACAAATTTATTAAGAAGTAATATCTATTTTTTTTTTTTTCTGTGTACTTTGATTTTATTGTTTAATCGACTTGATTTAATTTTACTTTTAGTTTGTTTATTTTCTTATTGTTTTTTAAGTTTTCTTAACAAATTTAGCTAATTTATTAAAATTAAAATTCATTTTATTTTGTTGTCTCCAGAGAAATTTTTTAAACGCCTTCTTTACTTAAATACTTTTAAGTATTTTGTCTGTTGTCTGTAGACGTTTTTGTTTTTTGCTTTTTGTCTATTATCTATTTTTATCTTATTAATATTAAAATCAAGTTTAAAATCTATTACACGCTTGAGAAAATAAGTCATTTTAAATACTTTAATATCTAATACGTATTGTTTTTTAGTTTATTTTGATATTTTTGTTTTATATTTCCATGGAACATTTTATTATATATGGAAATGGCGGTGTCAGGAGACTTAAGATACACACATAATAAGGATAACATACATATATTGTGAGACAACTTTTAAATAAGTTTATTATAAAGATAAAATTTTTATTTTTTATAATATAAATTCCTATTAACTATAAAGTTTTTTAAGAAATATATTTAAAAATAGATTTGGATATTTTTAATCTGTCCATTTCATCGTTAATTTTATTTGATTTATATAAATGTAGGCCAATTATTTGTTAAAGTAAGTGAATAATGATGCTTCATAAAAAATAAAATTATCTTAATATTTTCGAAAATAACACTCTTAAAATAATAAACGATTTGTAATCGGAAATAGACCTTGTTGTCTTTGTGTCTTTGGCGAAACCAAAAAAGAATTTTTGGACTATATTTAGACACAATCAGAGTGGAATAAATATTTTCTGTGACGCAACACACTTCGTTGGCGTTCTTGGCGTCTTATCCATTTGAATAATTTTCAATGAAACTTAAATGGCTATTAATGTTTTTTTTACAACTGTTTTTTAAGCCTTTTCCCCACAACTACAATTTTTACGTAAAAGAAAAATTTGGTCTTGGCTAGTTTAAATGTATTGGCAGCTATTAGTGTAGTCCAAATTATAAAAAATACCCGGTGTGCTTTAAAATTTGAAAATTCAAGCTCTAATAGTTTCCCAGATATACTAATTTTTGTAATTAATTTTTATGGGAGGGACCATACCCCCATAATCCGCTAATTTATTAGACAAATGTTTTCATGGATGTCAAAATTCTTTGTGCAAAATGTGAGAATTCCAACTCCAATAGTTTCCCAGATATACGAATTTTTGTATTTAATTCATATGGGAGTACCATGCCCCCTTTTCTAGTCCGCCCATATCTTTCTCAAATATTAATATTGATACCAAAGTGGCTCCGACAAAATTTTAGAACTCTAACTGTTATATTTTCTCAGATATGATAATTTAATATTTTCTTTATATGGGAGGTGACACGCAAGCAATATTATGCGTGGGATGTGCCACACCCCCTATTGCTAGTTCGCCTGTTTTTTTCCAGAATGTTCATATAGGCGTCAAAGTTATTCGTGCAAAATTTGAGGACTCTAGTATTACCAATTTTCGAGATATACTACTTTTAATAGTTATTTAGTAAGTGGGCGTGGCACCTCGCCCACATGGAATTTCAAAATAAAAAGTAGCCTATTTTTCCTTCCAGGCATATAGGAACACACTGTGAAAAATTCAAGAAAATCGGTTTAACCGTTAAGGCGGCTATAAACTTCAACTTCATACAAACAAACACACATTAATTTTTATACCCTTCACCACAGGTGTAAAGGGTATATATAAGTTTGTCATGTTTGTAATTTCTACAATATTCGTCTAAGACCCCAAAAAGTATATATATATTCTGGATCCTTATTGATAGGGGAGTCGATATAAAGATGTCCGTCTGTCCGTCTGTCTGTTGAAATCAGTTTTTAGAAAGCCCCAGTTAACGGATATATATGTTTTATATGTCAAACTGTTAGAAATATTTCTTAGAAAATCGCTAATAAAAATGAGCAAAATCGGTTGATAAATAACTGAGATATCGGCAAAAAACGAAGATACCCCCAAAAAATCGTATTTGCTGTCGGCTTTTCTCGGCTCCTATAAAAGATAGCGAATTCGTTTTTGCACGAAAAATTCAAAACCTTTATTATAATTTTTTTGATGAAAAAAAAAAAATCGGTGCTCTATATTCCAGATATCGGTCAAAACGCGTTTTTCACTTTTTGTAGCCTCTACATAAGCTACGGCTTTCGCTTGAACAGGTTGGTCATAAATATTTTTATAAAATTTCGGTTTTTTACAGAAACCCAATTCGCTCAAAAACAACAGAGATATCTAAAAAAATAAAAAAAAAAAAAATAATAAAATAAATACGAAGGAACATTTTTATATTAAGCATTGTTATTGTTGTTTTTTTTTTTTGTATTTGCAAGTTGTTTAGTTAGCAACAGCAGTTCTTGTTATTGTTTGTATATGCAGTGTGGTTGTATATGCAGTCAGTTTGTAACATACATACATACATGCATACATACATGCATACATACATACATGCATACATACACACATATATACATACATACATACAAAAATGTATAACTATTCAATTTTTGTTGTTTATATTTAAAAAGCAATGCTTGCTATGACTGTTTCTTTTTCGTATTCAAATGTTCGTAGTTAAAAAAAAAATTTAGGCGTTAAGGCGAAAAATTTATTATTTGTGGGTAAGATGGTAATATGGTATTAAGTAACATGGTGAAGGGTATCAACGATTCGGCACGGCCGAATCTTTTTTCAATTTCATTATATATATAGATATCTCAACATGTTTTCTAACATTAAACCTATATATGAAAAAAATCAAAAAATTTGAAAATTTTCAGTAAAAATATTAAAATTTTTTTTTCTGACACTAACGTCGATTTGTGGTTTTATTAACGACTTTTTATACATACCAAATATGTTTGCGTTAACCATTTTTATCAATGCGCGCAAACATCTAAAGTAAAAATTATTACAGAATCTTCAATATTTATCGGAATACTAGCTAAAAAATAATATTGGTTTAAAAATTCACAAAATTATGAGTAATAAAAAACATATTTTGTGATCGTTTGCTGAAAAAATTAAGTGTATGTCGGTTTTAGTTTGGAAAATATATTCGTTTAAACATTACTACTCTTGATAGTATGCTTAGCAAAGAGCGCGATTTTTTTTTAACCAAACGGCGTCAATGCTAAGGAGGTTTAAGGTAAAAATTTATAACAATTTTTCCAAAATTCTATTTATAGTCCTAAATGAAAAATTATTGCGTTTATGTACTCTACAATGAACAACAAAATTTATTTTTTCCAATAAGTATGTCGTATATAACCATTTAAAACCTATTTCGGCTATATATTTGTATGGAAGCTAGGTGAAAATAATAGACCGATCATAAAACAATTTTAGCAATATCTTAACAAAAGTTAAGATTTGTTAATGGATTCTTTTAGGAATCAACAAGCATTAGATGCAAGAAAACCAATGTTGAAACTCGAGCTTCGATTGAAAATATTCTGTTTGATAAAGAAAACAATGATCAAATAAAGAAATTGATGCTGTCGAATGACACAATATATAGAAAACAACGATGCGGCAGGGAAAACATTTAATTAAAAAAAGATAAATAGTTTACTTTAACTTGATGAAACTATAAATTTTTCACTTTTATTTTTTGTTTATTATGCCAATAACTTCGAAATTTAACCATGGAATAACATTCTGTGTAATAAGATTATTAAAATTTGCTCAAATGGTGTCACTAAGTACACAAAACATTTATTTCGCAGAGAAAGTTGCGGGCCGTAAAAATTAATTTTGCTTAAACGACTTTATAATTCAAAGGCGTAAAAATGCTTACAATATGAATATTGATAAAATACTAGATTCAATTCAAAAAGAGTTAAAATGTAACTCATGGCTTAAACTTTTATTCTCAATCTGTAGATTTAAAATATTGCAAAGTTTATCAGCTTGTTGGCTCCGAAGTTCTAAAAGTATTAGAACAATTTTCATCAACATACATTTGTATATGGAACTGACGTATTCGCTCTTTTGTCCATCAAAACTAAAGTATCGATCTTTTGTGTTCGCATTATAAGACAAAGTCTCTTACTACTAAAGATCTCATGAAGCAAAAACGATGTCGCAATTATTAATATTATTTTATCTTTACATAACATTTTATATAATTTTTAAACTAGTCAAAGATGTAGTGGTTCGCGCTTCCATCACAAAGTCAAAAGGGGGTCGTGAAGCAAGATCATGTGAGAACCCCTGCTCTAATGTATGCCATATGAAAATAAAAAAATTTTAATTTAAAAGTATTAAATTTTTATTTCAGTTTGAACTTCAATCATCACGCATTAGCGTTGACATTTTTCATGAACAAACATTGTGTAAAAAAATGTCTTCTTTAGTTATATAGACATATTATCATAAAACGCGTTTTTGATTTTTGGTTTATTGCCAAAGGTCTCAATATAGTTGCCCTTATGTGCAATGGTGTATCTTAAATACAAATTAACAAGCGCGAATGTTATATTCGGCTCGGCCGAATCATATACCCACCATCAAGTTTTTAAAATTTTACGTTATATGGGAGGTGGGCGGTAAAGTGGGCGGAACACTCCCATTTTTTGTTTCCGAGTAACGATTTAATAATTATTAAACCTACTGACAACGGCGATTCATAGATCCCACAAGATTCGCACATACCTCTGGCGGAATTGAGTAAAAGGTTTTTTGAACTTTTTCCCACAACTCTTGTTTATTTTTTGATTTAAAGCTACCAATTAAAGCTCAATGGGGTTTAAGTCCGGTAATTGGGACGGCCACTCCATTACAGGCACCTCATTCTGCTGAAACCACGTTTTGACGCTTCTTGCGGAATGCTTGGGATCATTATCCTGCATGAATTCCCATTTTAGTGGCATTTCATCCTCAGAAAATGGAAGCATTTTATTCTGGAGAATGTCTATATAGTCAGCAGCATTCATTTTTCCCTGAATCCAAACTATTGCACCAACTCCAGAGCCCGAAAAACATCCCCATATCATTATAGAACCACCACCGTGTTTGACGGTTTTTTTTTGTATATTTTGGATCAAATTCAGCATTTGCAGGACGATGTACAAATGATTTTCTATCAGATCCAAATAAATTGACTTTTGTTTAGTCTGACCATAGTACGTTGTTCCAGTTTTTATGGCACAGGTGTCGCCTGGCAAATTCCAACCTTTTTTGTATGTTTTTCTTGCTTAACAGTTGTACTTTTCTCGGACTGCGTCCCATTAATCCGACTTCCTGCAGCCTATTTCTTATTGTTCGACTTGTCACTGAAGTACACAATTCATTTTTAAGGCAACTTGATGACATAAAGGGGTTATTTTTGGAAAGTCGAACTAAACGTTAGTCAAAACGCGCTGACGTTTTACGCTTTCTACCTCTAGTTTCATGACTTTTTTTCGAATGAATGGCATTGAATACTTTAGTTTTGGAACACTTCATTATCTGTGCAATTTTTCTAATAGATAACCCGTCCGAATTTAATTTAAGAATAACATTTTTTTCAGATTCAGTACAATGAACACCACGACCCATTTTCAAATTTATTTACCGAAGACATAAATCATAAACACGAAACCAATATGATTAAATTAATCACATGAACTTTGCTTTACGGATTTTTAATAAGTTTATGTTAAAAATAATAATTTTTATTGACTAATGGTAATTTTTTATAGTGTGTTCCTATTATTTTTTCCAATTGAAATTACAACTTCACTGATTTTTTTTTTTTTTTTTTTTTGCAAATAAATATAAAATAAAAGCGCAAAAGAGAAAAAGTAAACAAATAATGATTCCGTTATTTTAGGAACAGTTAAATAGCGGGACCCCAAAAAAAAACTTAATATAAAGAAACTGTTTGCATCTGTTTGCGAAAGTAAGGGTCGTCCCTATTATTTTTTCCAACACTGTATATAAATTTTTTATTTGCTCTTAATTATCATATCATCGCCAATTTTAATTGGCTCCTTGGATGTGTCTCGACGATTATTTTAAATTAAAAATATCGCGATCTTAGCTCATGAAAACCGTTGTTTAATATTTTCAGTGAAATCGTATTTTTTTTTGCTTAAGTAAAACTTATTACAAGAACTTATTTCAGATTAAAATTGACTTATAACTCCTAAATACGCTAAACCAAAATACGAAAAATTTCTGATTTTTTTAATTAATATACAGTTTTAGCAAATTAATATTCTAAAATACCACAATGATTTTAAAATGTTATTTGCAAACCATCTTTGATAACGCGATACTCTAACTTCACTGAAATAACGTTGCGAGTGTACCTCCCGAAAAAGGCACCACAT
This sequence comes from Protophormia terraenovae, assembly GCA_951394005.1. NCBI lineage: Eukaryota > Metazoa > Arthropoda > Insecta > Diptera > Calliphoridae > Protophormia > Protophormia terraenovae. The sequence goes on along the minus strand of OX596076.1, from coordinate 87,125,706 downwards.
GGAGTCATTCACGTTTTTTCTCTCAAAGTTTGGGTACCTCCTACTATTAGGCTCCATTTTGAATTTTGCAAACCCGAAACGGCGTAAAATTAATATTTTTGAATCTAATTTCTTTCAAAGCCTGACCGATATCAAAGGTACAAGTTCTTGGACTTTCTTTAAATATATCAGGCAACGAAATGGAAGGCGTAGAATACACTACAACAAGAAGAAGAGGAGTAATTTTTTAAGGAATAATAATGGACCACTTTGGTCTCTATGGGCACCGACTTTGAATTACCCCGATCATTTTCCACTACGATAACACTAGCATTTTCACAGTAAAAAAAAAAAACCGCCAATATTATCACCACAAACATCGAATTGTGGGATATTCGGGACGCAACTCTGTTTTATTATCCAATAATTTCATTACCTTAAGACTTCAAAACTGCCTTAAGACTTGGTTCAAACGCATCAGAAAAAGTATTGACCATCATAAATAATACTCTAGGAAACAACAATGTCCTTTTCATAATGATATATTATTGTTCTATACGTTTTTCACAAAAGGCAACTGAGATGAAATTGTGGAACTTGTAAAAGTTGATTATTCTACTTCATAATAAAAGTTTAAAAAGTAAAAAATTAACAAAAGTATATAACAGAGAAACCTTTTTGAATACTATCCAAAATCTTTAAGATGTATTGCAAAATAAATAACACTTTTCAATCAATAATTTAAACTTTTATCGTAGCACTTGCAAGCGATACATAAAATTATTAATTAAAAATAGTTTGTTTAAAATAAACCCTATTTAAATTAAGTCTTCTAGCATATCAGTAAATGTCTACAAAAAACTTCAAACAAAATATTCAAATATGTGTGATAAAATACTTGAACTTTATACGTATAAAGCTGCCAACATACTTGGTTGTACGATTTATTTCCATAACCACGTACAATTATTTCATCCACATTCATAATACTAATTACTCTTACAGTGAAATCATTAAAAATTGGCGAAAAATTAAAGCAGGTAAAATTTAGAAAATGATAATTTTATAATTGTAACGGCCTGTTCCACGATGTCGAAAAATTCGTTTCCACAATTTATATGGAAATTAACAAATAAATTTAAAATTCTGTTGTTGTTTCCCATACATGTTGTTGAACGAATCGTGGGGCAGACTTTAAATCTCTTTTATAAAACGAAACGTAATGAAAATACAACAAAAATATGAATAAGTATTTTTTAAAAATTATAAGTGACCATTATTTGGATATGCCATCACATAAACTCTGTCAATTTTAAACGAAAATGGAAACAAAAATTGTAAATTAACTAGAAATTTGTTTCGTTGCCGTTCTGACCCCACACAAGTATTGTTCGTATTGTTTTATATTTTGAAACGATAGTTTTAATTATTTTAAATAATAGAATTTTATGGACAAGTTGATTGCTGCAATTGAGTGGATTTTTAATTATTGGATTTTGCGAAAAAGTGATATTTGTTGTACATGTACTTGAATACACGTTCATATATAAATTTGCTTTAATTATATTCATGTTTGAACTTACATTTTTATTTTAGTTAATGATGTTATTCCTGAAAAAAGATAGAGAAAAGATAAATATTTAGACAATTTTAAAAAGTATTAAAAACAAAATTAAAAATAAAAAGATAAACCAAAATCATTTCCAAAATACCGCATGTATAAAATCGAAGATTTCGTTTTTTTTTTTTTTTTTTTTAATTTTCTAATAATATATTTGTTTCCTTACTTTTTGGGTAGTGTATGGCAAAATAAGAAAAAGCTCACAAAAATGTACAAAAGTACGGGAACACAAAAAACCAAATTATTTACCAATAAATAAAACAAAACTTGAAATTTTTTGTATATTTATATTGAAATATAATTAAATTGTTTAGCATATTTTGAACGTTTTTATTATTATTATTTTTTAATACATCTTTCTTAGAGTCCGACCGAAAGCACTTTTTCAAACCGAACTCGTACCCGAACTTCGGTCAATTTTGCAAAGTTCAGCCAAACCCAAACCTTTTGTTATAAGACCAAAGATGAAAAAAAAAAAAAAAAAATAATAACACTGGTCGACAAAAAAATCCTCCCCCAAAGACGAATCTTGATGCATTTTGATGTGCTAAACACGAATCTGCTTTCAGTTTTTTTTTTTTCATCAGTGTCTAACATATTTTACACCAAAAGATGCGTACTAAAAATATCTTCAAATCAAACAAACTTTATTTTTTTATGTGCTCCATAGTTTCGAAGTTATTTTGAAATAAGTGCCCAAAAAAAACTCTTTCATGCAAAATTTCAGATTTTTTGTAACACCCAAAAATATTGGTCTAAGACTCACCTTAATTCATACCAATCGGTTTAGAATCACTTTCTGATTCGATTTAACGATGTCCGTCCGTCCGTCTGACCGTCTGTCCGTCCATGTAAACCTTGTAATCAAACTACAGGTCGCAATTTTGAACCAAAATTAATGAAATTTGATTTGGTATACAGGTTTCTTATAGTTCAGGGACGAAGCCTATTGAAATTTGTTATGATCGGTCCATTATTTCACCTAGCCCCCATACAAATGTCTTCCCGAAAAAGGGTTTAACGATCATAAATCCCTTAAATACAGCAATATTTTAATAAAATTTGGCACATATAAGACAAATATAAGCATATATAAGTCTAAATAAGTGTGCCGATTTTTAACAAGATCGGTCCATAATTAACCATAGCTCCCATATAAACCCCTTTTCAGAAAATCATTTTAACGGGCATAAATCCCATTAAAATGTTAGTATCAAGTTAATATTCGACACAAATAAGTTTTATATGAACATAAATGATAGTGCCAAATTCTACAAATATCGGTCCGTAATTTATCATAGCTCCCACATAACCCCCTCTTTCAGGAATCACCCAAAAGTGAATCAATTCATATAAATGTCAGCATCAACGTAATATTCTGTATTCGTATGTTTTATTTTACACTTATGAGTATCGGTCCACATTTGCCTCCAAGTCTAATAAAAGACCCCTCCCCGAATTATAATGTACGCAATGGTGCAGGGTATCATATGGTCGGGCTTGACCGATTATATCTTTTTCTCTCGTTTTTTTTTTTTTTTTAAAGGAGCACGAAAATTTTTTATGCATTTGATGATACAAATACATTTAAATTCAGATTTAATAAAAAGTTCGGTGTTCGTTAAAGTTCGGCCAAAAAATTTGCCGAACCCCGAACTGCCACCGAACATCACTTTTTACCATACTCCGTAGCCGAATCCGAACGTTCGGTTGGATATTAATCTTTCTTGTTAGTAACAACAACAAAATATATTTTTTATAATTTTGTTAATATTATTTTTTTATTATTTGACTATTTCTCCCCAAAGGAATTAGCTTTGTTCCCGTACTCTGAATTGGGAGCACGCGGGATCCCAATTTTACCGAAAAAAATATGGTATCATTTGAAAGAGAAATAACTCTAGTTTTACAAGACCATTTCATTTGCATTTTAATAACTTAAAAGCATAAAAACTTGGAATGGTACTTCAATGTAGCGTTGTCCAATGGACTTTATTTATTTTTTTTTTTTTTGTATCTACCCCTAGAAATGCCCTGCCTACCATTTTCACTCTGATTTTGTTAGTTAATATTTCAATTAAAATATAACTGTAAAATTAGTCCACACTCGGCGCTAGAGAAACGATAATTGGTTAAAAATAAATTTAAAACGGTCACTCGCAGCAAAAAATAGCTCAAATATTTAAATTATAGCATCCCACAGTACAATTTATTATTGAGAGTTTTGTTCATGAAAATCGGTATTGAACAATAAAGGCAGTTTTGCGCCGAATAAACATTTTAACAATCACGACTATCGATATATTTTAAGGACCAACTTAAGATTCCCAGCACCAAAACCGACATCTGGAGTTAAAGTTGACATAGGCAAACAATGTTATATCAAAACTATTTGCAATGTATTACGTCAATACTATTTTACTATTTATTTGATTCCAAGGATCCATCGTTTTGGAATTCGGTTATTTTTTTATCAATGAGTTAAAATTCTATTTAGTTGGCTCAGATAGTATGTCCTATGTGTGCCTAGAACCAAATACCGCGCAGAACCAAGAAAACTTAAAAGTAACAGTGAAGCATGTTGGTGGCAGTTTCATTGTTTGGGCCTGTATTTCGCTTAATGATGGTGGGTAGTTGGAATCGATTGGAGCAACAATGGACAATCCTATATAACACAGATCAACAAAATCGTAAAACAAATTATATCGCGAATAATTCTACAAAATTATTTCTCCTATATAGTCTAGAAAGCCAAATGAAAATTTTCCATCACGTCACATTTTTAACCCACTGGGGTCCAAAGAAAATTTGTATCCTTGAGGAGTTTTTAAGTTATAAAATTTTCCAGGTAATAGGCAGAGAAATTAGTGAATCATGTTTTATAGCCAAGACATGGGGCTACAAAAACGTAGTACTAGTCGATTCTCTAACTTGTCACACATACCCCTTAGAAGTCTACAAATTTCTCCGTTACACCCACTCCTTACCTGTTATTATACCCACCATCAAAAAGATGGGGGATATATTGATATTGTCATTCCGTGTGTAACATGTCAAAGGAATCATTTAAGACCCCATAAAGTATATATTTTCTGGGTCCTGGTTAGATTTTGAGTCGATCTAGCTATGTCCGTCCGTCTGTCAGTCTGTCTGTCTGTTGAAAGCAGGATAGGGCTCGAACGGGACAACCTAGGGGGACGAAATTTGGCTCAAATATTTATCTTATATAAGGTTTGTTTGGTATTGAAAATCGGTTAATAAACAAAAAATGTATGGGCTAAAAACTAGAAATAAAATTTGTAGCTTTATTTCATGTTTTTCTGCTGATATCTCTTAAACAAAAGCATGTATGACAACGAAATTTTGTACAGATAAAAAAAATGTTTTTGGAATCATTGTGCGTTTTTAATGCATTCTCTTTCTTCTACATGCTTATCGCTACACATGTAAGAAATTAGTATATATGTATAACTTAAAATAAACTCTTCTAAAGCCTCTTAAAGTTAAATGACCTTTAAGTGCGTACATTACAGAAAATTATATTTATAACAACATTTATTACCTACACTTATAGTAATGATGATAAGGTCTCATCATGTGTCAGACTTTAAGATGATGGAAAGAAAGTTAAACAGGTTTTAAATAATTAAGCATCAATAATTGGCAACATTAAAACACATACACACTTATACAACTAACGTACTCGTGCGTCAGTAAAATCAATAGCATTAAATTCCAATTATGTATATTGTGGCACACAGGTAAAGTATGGCCATATCAAATATAAGAATTGCTGATTACTCGTATGATGTTCATTTTAATGAAGCACAATGAAGAAATGAAATTTTCTTCAAGGCTGGAAATGTCGCGTCAAAAACTCATATAATGACATCTTAATGAAATTAATTAAGAGTTTCATAAGATTTAAGTTGTAAGTTTCTTGCCATTTGAAATGTAATGAAATCATTAAGCTATTAAATGCTATTAAAGATTTGCTATGTACACAGAAAAAATTATTACCGTCTTTTTTATTCAATTAATTCAGTTGTTTAATTTTGCATCAAAATTTAATAAATATATTCAAATTCAAAATTAAATAAAAATACATTTTAGTATGATTTTATTTCCTATACACATTTTTAATTCATTCAATCATTTACTTGATTGATTTAATTAATTTATTAATTGGAAATATTTTTCTGTTTTTAATTTTTTTAAGTTTTTAGTAATTGATATAATCATTTTGGTGAGAGGTGCAAATTTAAACAAATTTATAATCAAATTAATTATTTTCATTTATATTTGTTAATTGGTGACTTTTTTCTGTGTATGTATGTGTAATTGTATGAACTTATTTGTTGAGATGTATGAGTATAAAATTTCATTTACATGATTTAATTATGTGCTTGAAATGTACTATAAATTAAGCAGATTATACCAAATAAAAATGAAAGGATTTAAAAGTAAAATGTCTGCATAAAGAAAATCATCATTTGAATTTGTTTAATTAGTAATCAATAAATATTTTATACACAAGTTAATGAAATAAAAATCTAAACGTTATATAGTGGGAACGAACTTAAACATTTTGGTAATAAATGTTTATTTCCTAAAATACCGGAGGAATCGAATTAATATATATAGGGGAGTTGTAGAAAGGGAGCTAAGCTTTCAGAAAAATTACCTTGCAAAAAAAAAATAGTAACTTCTACAAATCAAATCAAATTTCAAAGATTTAAAAACATTTTTAAAAAACTTGATGGCATGATGAAAATCTATTGAAATTGTATGCTTTGAATTTTTTATTTTTCTTAAATAATTTTCGTATTGTAGGACTGAGATATAATAAAATTAACTTTCAGCAATTTTGTACCAGATATCATGATTAAGATTGTAATATAATAGCTAAATGTGTCTAATTTTATATTATGTCTATATTGTTTTTTATACTTAAAAAGTGGAAGAAGTTTCGCTTAAAAGATTTCAACTTCATTCTAAAAATTTGCCCATTTTTACAAAATAAGCTCTTCTGGCTCTTCTATGAAATCAAATTTTTTTATAGAATCGAAACTATGTCACTTTAAAGTTTAATAAGTCGCGGAAGTTTCCATTTTTTTTTCGTTTTATAGCACAAACCTACATTCGAACATTGGCTACGGGAACAAATTATTTATTTTTTTATTGCTTTTGCACATCCACAATAGTACAATGTTTTTGGAATTTTCAGTAACTTATTCAATTTTAAATTAGGGTAGTTTCGGTTCTATATAAAATATTGATTTCAATCTTCAGCTAAGCAATGAAAAGAGTGGAGTTTATATTTTTGAAATTAAAGTAAACTTTTTGTAAAAAATTGTTTTTTTGAAAAACTATAAATATTTTATCTGTAATAAAATCTTTGTTAGTAAAGATATCTTGACAAAATTTTCAGTGAATAATAGACTTTATTGTATAAAATAAGAAAGTGAAAAAACTCTAAGATTTTTGTAAAAAGAATCCCACAATTCCCAAAAAAAAAAAACGCCGAAAATCCCAAAAATGTTTTTTTTACATTTTCGGCTATAAAATCGATACTTTTCCGAAGTCCCGTAAATTTTGATTGAAAACTTTGAACAACATACCCAGCAAAAACTTTGCTTGCCATGTAATGAGATAAGAAGCTAATATAATGGCTCTTCACTACTTTCACATTAGATGAATAAATCATTATTTTAACACGGTGACGTCATTAGAGGCAACTACTTACTCTATATTATTACAGGTAGGCATTTCAGAAAGTCATTACTTAGATGTCGTTACAAGAACTAATTACTTTGTAGCTGTTCAATCACTCATAAATTTCAAAGTATTACAGAAGTCATTATTAGCAAAATGAATAGTAATTAGTTACATTATCGGTTACAAATAAGTACTGAAATATAGAAAATAAAAAGCTGATATATTTTTTTAAATTTATTTATTTAAAAATATGTGGAAATCAGGATTTGACATACTATTTCATACCATAGACTTGGGTTAATTCTTGAAACGCATTCTTGTGGTCCATGCGGAAGTTGAATAAAATACCGGACCTCACTCACCTGCTCATTGCAATCTCAACCATATCTGGAACTTCAACAACAATCGCACTTGGGGGACATTTGTATGTACATTTTACATGAATGTCATTTTATGAGTTCGCCCAAATCTCTGTAGAAGCCCTCGGCTGAAAATTGTTAAGAGTTTAATACGTTTAAAAAATTTTCTCAAGATAGCCAATAAATGTTTCCTACCTTTATGTAATGGTATTTTCTAAATTGCAGTCTCTTAAAATTTGTCTAGATATTATAAATTTGTGCCTAATACAAAAAAAAACAATACAGATTAGTGGATATTTTTTAATAATATTCAGACTTCAGCTTCTTAACTCATTACATGGCAACCAAAGTTTTTGCTGGGATGTTATCAGACACAAAATTTATTTAGTACAATTACAATTTATTTAGTAAAATTAAATTTACAACAGAAGTTTTTGCATATAACTAGCTTATTGTGCATCAAACGTATATTGATGTTAATACAACAATTATAGATATTAAAATTTCCTAAAAATTTCCTATAGTACATTTTTATGCCCCTTTATTGGTTTAAGAGTTATACCGTATTTTATGATTGATTCAGCATTTTACATAAACTCAAATTACAGAGTCCATGAATGAATTAGCAAGGCCCAATGGACTTGTTGACACTAAGCTATTCTGTGTGCATACGTCGTGGGTTCGACTCCACCGGAGACTGCTGTTTGTACGATTATTTACGATATTCTTCGTGACTTTAACAAGTAATTAATGTATTTTCATTTTTTATCCACTCTTAGAATACGTATATAATTTTTATAATATAAATGAAAAGATAAAAAGTAACATTTTAAAAAATCTGATCTTATGTAATTGATTACATATCAAGTTAAAAGTAAGTAGTTACTAATCTACTTTCAAGTAATGAAGAAAGTATGTTGTTATCATTGAAATGTGAATACATCCGTAACTACATACCATTACCAAGTTTTTGCTGGGATATTAGAGATTCTTAAGCTGAATTCCGTTTGCCGATTTGTGCTTTGAGATTTTAGAAAATATAGACTAAAGTCATAACTTTTTTTATTTTAAAGTCATCTCTGTGAAGATACCTTTCAGAAAAGTATAAAATTATTATATGTTGTTAAAGGAAATTTTATTTTAGACAGAAAAAGCACAACAAATCGCAATTTTTGCAATTTTTAAATTCAAAATCGTTCATTTTTGGATATCGGCTTTTTATTATTCAATAGATAATTTTTTTCTTCAAGTATTAAAACATGTAAAATTAAGGTATTTAATTCAAACGCAAATAACTCAAAAACTATAAGAGATAAATAAGACATGTTTTTTGTATGTCTTATCAGAGCCTACAATAATATATAAATATTTGAAATCGGACGAGAAACAAAAATTTGGCAAGCGATTAAAAAAATTTTATACCAGAGATACCCTACTTTGAACTCTTTTAGTTTCGCCCTTGAGGAGTCTGTTAAGTCCCTCTTCCAAACTTAACATTGTACACTCCTCTGCTATCAGAAGTTACTGATTTATTTCCAAAAATTTTTTGTTCTGCTCCACTGTGCGCTATAAAAATTATATTACTTATTTGTGAAAGACAAATTAGTTTAAAAGATTTTAATGAGTAATATTTGTATCGAAAGTAAAAGATGAATCAATAAATTTTACGACAAATATCTAGTGTTGTTTTAATAATTATTAAATTCAAATTTATATAAGTTGTTAATAATAATTCCCAAGGCAATTACATTTAAACCTTTTCAATCTGGCCATTTCTGCTTATAATATAATTTGAAAAAAAAAAACCCTTTTGCTTTATATGTTTATTAAAAGTAATTATAGCTTCTAGGGGATTTACTTATTTCATAACAAATTATATTATTACAAAAAATTTTACATAAATATCGAAACGTTTTACAAACTAAATATTCTAATCATATTTTCAAATATTTTTTATTTGCAAATATTTCTTTGGCAATAATTTACCAAGTTTTATTTTACCCTCAGGATAAAGTGTTTAGAAACAAACGTAGTCAATAATCTTGATGATGATGATTATAATTATCATAATAATGTTTACGCTTGTGTTAATAAACATTTAATGAAACCTCAAATACTTGTTGAAGGTTTGTCTGTAGAAATGATTTATGGAAAATTTGTTTTATTTTTTTTTTCTTTTCTTTAATTTGGTCGGGGTTGTTGTATCATTAAATAATTTATGAATCTTAGAACGAACATTTAAATTTTATATGTTTTATAGCACATAAATAAGAGTCATCAATGTTTTTATGTGACTTTAAAGATAGTTTTTTATTGTTAGTTTTTATAGGTCTTTGTTTATATACTAAATTTACAATTTTTGGCACACAATTGAACGCGTCACTATCTAAAAACTCGCCATATTTTCATTGTTTGGACAAGTGAGAGCTTAATTTTATTGTGTGATAATAAAACTCAAAATGTTTTACGAAATTTCTTAAATAACGATTAAGCTAAGTTCAGGCTAGACTAACATTTGACACGAAATATTTATTTGTGTTTTTCAATAATTTTTGCAACTAAATACAGGTTTGATTTTTTGTTTACATTACACGCATTTATTTCACGTTTTTTGTTTGATGAAATAATAGCTAAATATCAAAAGGAAAAAGGAAAACATATTTTAAGCCTGTTCAGATTAAATTTAAATAGTTTAATTAAAATTATTTAATCAAACACAAAACTTCTATAAATTTATTTGACTTGATGAATTTATAGGAAAATATTATTTTTTTATTTTGTTTTTATCTATTTAGAATAACTTTCAGAGAAAATTTCGGCATTTGAGAATGTCAAGGCTATTTTTATATCGTTTTTATTTAATACATAGAGAAAATGCTCTATATTTTAGACAAATATTTATAAAATTTACATTAAAATAAAAATTTTTATAATAAATGAAACTTAAGCTAAATTCAGATTAGGCAAATATTGGACACGAATTATTTGATCGTGTTCTTCTGCAATTTTTGCAACTTAATAAAGAGTTGGTTTTTTGTTCATTTATTTTACTTATTTTACGATATTTACCAGCTGATAAATATCGTAAAACACGAGGAGCGAAAAAATATTTTAAGCCTGTTCAGATTAGATGCAAATTATATACTCGAAATTATTGATTCAACGCACAACTACCACAAATTTATTTAACGTCAATTATGAAATGGATTTATAACAAAATCTATTATTTTTTTTTGGCTTTTATGGATTTAAAAAAATTTTCAGTGAATTTCGGAATATGTGAATATCAAGGAAATTTTTGTAGCGTTTTCATTTAATATAAATTGAAAATGCTGTTTATTTTAAACAAATATTTACAAAGTTTACAATGAATTAAAAAATTTATATAATAAATGAAAAATCTCACAACAACCTTTTCAACATCAGCTATTATTTGCCCTGTTTGCTCTTACAAATATTTTACATCTTGTGTTGACACTTGTCACTTTTTTTAAATAATTCGAATATTTTTGTTTGACCAAAATCAGCTGCTTTCTTGTTTGGTTCGTAAAAATATTTTGTGTTCACATTAGGCAAATAAAATTTTAGCAAAAATCTTCAAATGTTAGATTTATTTTAAGAATAAATATATTTTTAAATTTTTTATAAGTAATTTAAGTTTTTGAAAAATATTAATATAAATTGGCCTAAAATAATGTCAAATATTTTATATCTTGTGTTCACACTTGCCATATTTTTTACTTAAGTCAAATATTTTTGTTTGACAAATATCAGCAGTTTTCTGGATTGGTTCTTAAAAATATTTGGTATTTACATTAGACATATAAATTATTTGCTAAAATTCGCAAATATTAGTCTAATGTGAACTTAGCTTTACATTATTTCACGTAATTTAGCGTATGCGGAATAAAACTGCTACAAAAATTTTGGATCTGGTTAAAAACATTTTGCTTATGATAAAGGGCTTTATGGCTGATCACGTGTCTTTTCAATACATTTTAAAAGATTTTATGGAAATCGGTCTTCAAATTCTTTTAAAATAATGACAACAGATGAAATTTGTAATTTTTTCGATTATTTTTATATTTACCCCATACTAAATCATTAATATTTTAATTTTTTTTTTTTAAGATGGTAATGAGAAAATATTTTTTTATAGATATAAATCCACTGTGGGTGCCCCGATGGTCTAGTTGGTAGTGAGCTAATCTGTCAGCCTGGGGGTTGTGGGTTCGATTCCCACCAGAGACTCTGGTCTGTTTCACTACAATGAGCAATAGTCTTCGTTACAAAAATTTTAATAAAAGTTAAAAAGAAATATAATAATAACGATGTAATGAAGGTGACACTTACTCCATTATGACCACAGATTATATGTTTACCATATAATTGAACAATAATCGGTAGCTATTGTCGCAGCAATTATAGCTGCAATAAAAATAACTAAGAAAAATGCCGGCCAAAAACTTTTTCGAAGAAAAAAATTAATATGGTTGAAGTCAATTTTTGATTTAAGACATTTTGGAAATTTTCTTTAATTCATAGGTGCCCATTTAAAACACATTTGCGCTGAAAGCCTCATACATAATCTTACGCTCTTTCATTTAGTCTTCGCTGAGACAGCAACGAGTACACATGCTAAGCGAGTGTATTACTACTTCAAATGCACTGAAAAAAATTTAATATGATGTAAGAAAACTAGTTTGAATCTTTCAATTTAAACATTGTTTTTATAATATTGAATTCGATTTTCAACACATTAGACACAAGTGACTGGACAAGGAAAAATATTTTAAGAACCTATGTTTATAATTAAGCTTTCCAAAATGACGTTATATTTTGTTATATTGAATAATATATATATATATATATATATATATATATATATATATATATATATATATATATATATATATATATATATATATATATATATATATATATATATATATATATATATATATATATATATATATATATATATATATATATATATATATATATATATATATATGTATATATATATATATAAAAATGTCTTTATTGTTTTATTTTTTAAATTTAGCAATGAAGGTTTAATGAATATTATTTGTGTTATTTTCAAAAGAAATACTAAATCTTTTTTATTGATTGAAGTTGATGAAGTTTTTATTTAATTCATCAATCTTTTCTTTAAATGCATAGTTTTTTTGTACAAACACAACTACAGTATTGTCATGGACAGCAATGCTTTAAACTGAATTACTGAAATTACTGCATTTTTTGCTAAATATACGCTGGTAGTCATCAGGATAGAACCAGCACAGTTTAAAATAAAACATCGCTATAATTTTTGAACGGAGAAACGTTGTTAATTTTAATTTTTCAAATAAGTAAATAAAACATTCTTCTTTTTCTTCATAGATCTTACCAACTATCTAATCCTAAACATTTCCAAAAATGTAGAGTGTCGAACTTAAGATCTATGATTTAATTGCATGTGTACCTGCATTACCGTGGTGATAAATCCACGGCATATAATCGAAAGTATATTTAATCTTGGCAAAATATAGTTCCAACATATTTTTATAATCGTTTTTAAAAAAGCTGCAACTTTTCTAGATAAGGTCAATAGTTCCATAATACAATATTGCTCCCTATACTCAAAAACCGAATATTTTTAAAAAATAGGGGTCAGACAATTATTCTTATTTCTTAAATCATAATAATAAAACTCAAAACAATTCCATTTGAATCCCTTTTAACTTAAAAAATCGAAATTTCGGAAGTCATTATCACATAGGACGATTTTCAGATTACATGTCTCAAATATTTAGCAAAATAAATGAGTTAAGGTTGTTATTTCTGCATTTTGGAAATTTGTGAATGTTAGTAGCCAAAAAAGCTTACATTGCCTTTAATTACTATTTCCAAAAGCTTTTATTTAGGACAAAAATTACCTGAATTTGACGCTATTCAAAGATTTGTTTGCTTGCCTTAGGTGTTAAAGATGCATAGGTAAGGAGTGAAATTGAAAAAATCTTAACACACATTTTGCCTCATAACTTTTTTCGGAATCAATATTCAAAATTTTTTTTGATCTAGTTATCATGGAAAAATACTTCAGTTATTATTTTTAATAACAACCATGTTAATTTGTCCTTATTTTCATCAAAATAAGTGACGCAAAAGATTTACGTCCTACAAGTTATTAAAAAATTTCAAAAAATCCAAATAGGTCTTACAAATAATTGGCCACAGAATTAAATGTCGTCCGTAAAACCGTTTCTAATGTTATTAAACAGTATCAGGAGAATTTGGCTATTGATGTGAAACCTAGTTCGGTAAGAAAAAAGGACCACATGATATTGGGAAGGCCAGAAAATTGAAGGCATATTGAAAGGAACTCCAAACACATCTGGTAGAAAATCAGCTAAGTTTTCTCAGTGTTTCGACTATTAATGCTCGAAGCAATGGTGGAGATAAGTTTAAGACCCAAAAGCAGCAAACATTTTTTACAAAATTCATGGTATGACAAACCTTTTGCAGTTGCGGCAAAACAGGAAAGTCATTTGATACATTCGGATCTATAAATACCAAAATATGCATAAAGGAATATTTGCAAAAAAAACTTCTTCTTTTCTTAAGAAAGCACAACGTGTCCACATATTTTTGGACTCATTTGGTATCATGTCACTACGGTAAGAAAGCTCTGGAGTGGTACCAAATCAATAACATAGTTTTAGTACCAAGAGAGGTAAATTTTCAAAATTGTCCATAGCTTAGACCAGTGGAGAGATATTGAGCTCTTGTGAAAAGTGAATTCAAGAGCACAAAAAAGGTGTCCCAAAATACCGAAGATTTTAACAGAAGATGTGCACACTGTTCCAAAAAAGTGACTGAAGCAACTATCAAATCTCCAAAGAAAGGGTTTTCAAAAATGGTCAACAATTTTATAATTAGTAGTTAGAACCATAAAAATTATATATTTCTGTGATCTGTGCTAAATTATCAAATGATTAAAAAAATAATGAAAACTCTAAGATCAACCGTTTCCAAGTTATTGAATATTATATATGTTAAGATTTCACTCCTTAATTATTATTGTAATTTTCTTTATGCTTAATGTATTTCATTATCACTTCATAACAACGCTTGACTATTTCAGCGATTTTGTTAAAATAATATATTTCAGTGTAGCGAACAAATATTTTCATAATTTTAGAGGAACTTAAAGATCTTTTTCTATTCGTTTTAGACTTAAATTTACTGACACAGACTTTAAATTTTATTTAGCTTTTATAAAGATTTATCACAAACGAGCTGTAAACCCGCTACTTCGTCAGCGGAAATTTTTTATATAATAAATTTAAACTAAGATTCTTAACTCCCTTGGGAACATTTTTAATAATGGTGTTATGTAATTCATAAATAACAATATCTCTTTAATTTCAGGTTTATAATCTTAGAATAATGAAAAATAAATATCAGAATTACGAAAAAGTATATTAGAAAAAAGAAAAAGGACCACAAAATCCATTTAAAGGTTTCTGATTCACTTAGGACCTTACATTTTCAATCTTATGTTTCTAAGGATGAAAATTGCAGAACATTCAAGAAGTACTATTAGAAGAACGAAAAAAGATACCACAAAGTCCCTTCTTATGGATTCTCATTCATTTAGGACCACATATCTTTAATTTCATGTTTCTAGATTCAGAATTATAGAAAATTCAAAAAGTATCATTAGAAGAACGAAAAAGTACCACAAAGTTCTCTCTTATGGATTCTCATTCACTTAGCACTTCATGTCCTTAATTTCATATTTCTAGGTTAAATATTAGAGAAACTTCAAAAAGTACCATTAAAATATCAAAAAAGTACCACAACGTCCCCTCTTATGGATTCTCATTAACTAAGGACCACATATCCCTAATTTCATGTTTCTAGGTTCATAATTATAGAAAATTCAAAAAGTACCATTAGAAGAACGAAAAAGTACCACAAAGTCCCCCTTGTGAATTCTTTCCAACATAGGACCATGTGTATTTAATTTCATGTTTCTAGGTTAAATATTACAGAAAATGCAAAAAATTACCAATAGAAGAACAAAAAAGTACCACAAAGTCCATCCTCTTGAATTTTTACCCACAGACCCTGTATCTTTAAGTATCACAAATTGTCATCCTTGTCAATTCTTATATACATTTTCTCAATTTCATGTTTCTATGTTTAATGTAATTGAAAATTCATTATTATGTTTGAATAAAATGTAATTTCCCGCTTACCCCTTTTTTTGGTACTTTTTTTCACCCATCGAAGTATCAAAA
The DNA here is from genome assembly GCA_951394005.1 of Protophormia terraenovae. Taxonomy (NCBI): domain Eukaryota; kingdom Metazoa; phylum Arthropoda; class Insecta; order Diptera; family Calliphoridae; genus Protophormia; species Protophormia terraenovae. The sequence continues at coordinate 87,109,720 of OX596076.1, read as the reverse complement.
ATTGTACTCCAATAAATTTCTAAATTGTAGTGGTATCCCATATTAAAATACTCATATGAATATTTCAATCAATATAAAAAAAATGTTTTATGAAAAAAGTACCAAAAATAGGTACGATTTTTACCCCTTAAACGTTTGAATTTCTAAAAAGTACCAAATTCGTATTTCTCATTTTTTGATAAGTTATGAATACGACATACATTTTATCTGTATGTTGATTGGTTTCAAAGATACATATGGTGCCAAAAAAGTACCAAAATACAGTTTTTACCCGTTTTCTCCCTAAAACGACCGATTTCTAAAAATGTACCAGACACCTGTCCAATTATTTTTTAAACGATAACTATTAAACTTTTTTTGTATTATTATTAGTTTGCGAGTTATAAGGATACCGATATTACCCTTTTTTACCCCCTAAACATTCGAATTTCTAAAAATCCCGTCTTAGTGGATCTATATGGAGGGAGACCTACTTACATTCCAAATTTCGTCTCTCTAGCTTCAGCCGTTTGGGCTGTGGGATGATGAATCAGTCAGTCAGTCACGTTACTCTTTTATATATATAGATGACAAGAGATTTAACAAAAAACTAAATGTGGTTCTATCTTGGTGACAAACCTTAAGTAGCTAATTTTTTTACTTTATTTTAAAAATAGTAAAAAAAAAAAAACAGTACCGTTTTATTTATGTTGTTTTATATAAGGAGTACAATATACACATTTTTTTAGATCTCTTCATAAAAACGAATACATTTTGAAAATTAAGTTGGTTCTATTCTGATGACTTGGAGTGTATTTATCTGTGCAAAACTAAGTTGATGGATTTCATAACAATAAACAATGAGGTATATTATCCAAGAAAGATATATCTTCTAAACTACTTAAATATCCGGATATAACGACAGGATGATTTTGAGACGTTGTAAAAATCCTAAATCTAAATTAAAATCGATTAATAAATTTTGGACCAATTTAAATAGGAGAAAGTTGGTAAAATCTTATCGACAAAACTTCAAGGTAAACTAGGGGATAATAACAAAATTTGAGTTTTTAAAATCATGATTAAAAAGTTTTTCAAAACTGCTCTAAAAGTACACAAAATGGATGCAAGTTTTTAGGATATAAAACTAACATAACAAGTTATATTTTAAAGAAATTATTTAAGATTTATGTTAGTTATTGAATAAATTAGAACATTTTAAATTTAGACCCAACTTTATTCCGCATACTTTATTAAAAGATAAAATCATTTTCATTGTAAAGAAAATTTCTAATAAACGGAATAATAGATTTAATAATTGATGTTCTATTGAAGCTTTCAAAAGTTCGACTTTAGTCATAATTTGATGAAATACATTCAATGAAGATTTAATTCCCTATTTTTGCAATAAAAATCCAAAACTTTACCTAAACTTAAATACGATTGTTAATGGTCAATAAACTTAAAAAACTATTTATTTATTTCATATTATTCTTTGTTTGTTGAGTTCAAAAGTAAATGCACAAAATTTATTTGAACTCAAAATTTTCTTTATAAGGAAATTTCCTTTACTTATGCTAGTACACTTTGATTCAGTCAATGACATTTTAAAATTTTTTTACAATAATTTATTTCTTATCACAGAAACAACTTTGACCACAACTGAAAAAGATTGCGGTTTTAAGCATCTCTATTAAGAGTATAATGACTGACAATTACACACTAGTATAAATATGGCAAATAAAATTAAGTTGTACTGTATAATGTTATGGTTGCGTATGAGTAACCACAATCCAACATTAATAACAAAAATCACTCATACGCATATCACTTATACACACGGTCTGCAGTGGTCATACAAATATTTAAACAAAATACAATATTGTGGTAAAGTTTACATAAACAACAGAACACAATTGAAATCAAATCATTGAAGCAAATGAAAATCTTTTAACAAATACAAACGAATTAATGTGATAATATCAATTTTAAAAGATAACATTCATGCATACATTTAATAAATCATTGACAATCAAGCATTAAAAAAAAAAAAAAACGAACTCCTAAATCATCAACTTTTAATAAGTCATTTTAATAACAAATACTTTTGACCAAATATCCCAAAGAAAATATAACAAATATTTAAATCATTTAAAAGTGGAAATTTTGATTCGTAATAAAATGTTCATTTTTATTTAAATTTGTATATAAAACAATTTCAAGAGAAAAAAAATCAAGATTTTCAAGTCCTGTATTGTGTGAAATTATTTACATTTACATATTTTATCCAAATCTATGGATTTTTCACATATTGAATTTTTAGCTTCTTCATTTAAAATAGTCCTATTTAAACACTTCCATATTTCATCTGAAATTAAGCAGAAAACAGTTGAGTCTTTCATCAATATCCTAACAGAAACGAAACAAAGAAAAACAATGTGTGGGCAAACATTTTTTTCTTATTGTTTTTTTTTTTTTTTTTTCTTTATTCACAATTTCCATAGAGCTCTCGCAGTGATTTCACATTTTTAAATTTTTGTTCTTCTTTTTTGTTTTAAATGCACGAAATAAAACTGTCAACAGTTTGACAAGCAGACGACACTCAAATTACACACCAAATGCTAATAACAAATACAAAAGTCAATAATAACATTGAAAACAACAACAAGAATTGGTAGTTACAAATAAAACAAATATATTTTTTTAGTTTTGTGTGTGAATGTGTGTTAAAAAGTCATTTAGATTTTTTCTTTTTGGTAATAATGAATGAATGAACGAATGTTTGAAATGATTTCATTCATCGGTTCATTGCTTGATTTTTCAGTTCAATAAATGTTACTGTTTCGTATGTTTATTTCGTATATTTTTGTGTTTTTCTTTTTATTGACATTTATGCTTTAAAGCGCATAAAGACTATGAAGAAATTGGTACAAAATGGATTTGTTAAGGGGCCTTAAATAATATTAATAATAATAATAATAATAACTATTATTTATTAATCAATTTATTTACATAATTAACAAGGTATTATAATAAGAGAACTAAATAGCTTTCATTTTTCTAAATCTTAACTCAAAACTAAAAAAAAAATAGTGACAATTTTATACTCGGCCGAATTGGCACCCATAATTTTTTAATGATAATCTGCAAAAATATTCAATATGAGAAATCATATTTGATGTTTGTTTTTATGAAGGAAATTTGTAAATAACTTTTCCTTATCTAAAATAATGCAAGAAAAATATAAAATCTTGAAAAAATTAAATTTAAGAATTTTTGTTAATTTTGAAAAGTTTTTTGATAAAATTTTAATTTAATTAATTTGAAATAGTAAAATAAACACTGCAAATAAGATAATTCAAAAATTTTTTCAATATATTACTTCGGAATATATTACAAATTATTAAATATAAAACAAAACTCACTCAAATACCCAAGGACTTATTTCCGAAAAACAAAATAGTCGAGGCAAAAAATAAAAAATTCAAAATTCAAGCTTAAATGTCTTTTTAACTGTAAGAGAAAACTTAAGCGCTATACAGATATATAAAAATCTTCGAATTTGGACTTTATTTGTAGAAGTTAAGATTTGTTTTAATACATACTCGAGATAGTCAACTTAGACACCTTGTAGCTTATCTTTGTTGAGTTATCGCAGGGTGACTACAAGATGAGTGTTCTGAAAGATTAAGTCCTCCTCTACAACTTCTCTACATACATTTGAGCCGACTAGTAGTTTAGGATATACAGATTTATTACCAAAAATTTTGCGTTTGGCACCATTGTGGACCGTGTGTGTTAAGTGATATGCGTATGACTGATATTTTTTATTGATATTGAATTGTGATAACTTATACGCAACCATTACTTTATTCAGTACAACTTTAATTTATCATATTTATACTAGTGTTTGTCATTATATTATTGATACCCAGCAAAATATTTCAGAAGTTGTTCTAAAATCACAGCATTTTCATTACATACCAAGTAGCTTTAAGTTATGAATTTCATATTCTAAAATTGTTCTTTTTAGCAACATCTCAATATGTTAAAAAATTATCATTTATATAATATTTGTATGTAAGCATTGTATATGTATGTATACTAAATTGTATTAAATTGTTTCACTAATGAAAAAAGAAACATGAAAAGGTATACTTTCATATAATACCTCAGTGTTCCTCAAAAGCACATACTATTCAGCTTTTTGGATCACTTCCGTCCTATGACAACCACGTGTTAAATTCATTGATGTTTCACCAGAAATGGAACTACTTCAGGTTCAGTAACATCAATGATTTTACTAATGATTGGTATGCTCTTTTTTTGCTGGGTAGAGATGTTTAAACCCGCAATTTTTTTCAGTTCTTCGACCATCTATGGAGGTTTAGGGCATAAAAAGTGGTCGAAATTAAATTTTTTTATGTTCATTAGTTTACACACAGAAAAAATTATTACCTTCTTTTTTACAATTAACTCAGTTGTTTAATTTTGCGTCAAAATTTAATAAATATGTACAAGAAAAAATGAAATAAAAAATAAACTTTGGTTTGTTTTTTTTTTTCTATACACATTTTTAATTCATTTAATCATCTATTTGATTGATTTAATTAATTTATTAATTGGGAATTTTTTTCTGTTTTGTAATTTTTATAATTTTTATTAATTGATATAATCATTTTGGTGAGAGGTGCAAATTTAAACAAGTTTATAATTGAATGAATTATTTTCATATATATTTGTTAATTGGTGACTTTTTTCTGTGCATGAAAGCATAATTTTGTAATTATTTGCTTTATTCTTAACTCAGCCAAAAACATGTGTGCTAACACTTAAAAGTTTCTAAATTTATGAGCCAAAAAGAGACATTAGAAATTTAAAGACAAATATGTGATCTCAATTAGTCCTTATACATTTCGTATTCGTATTTAAAATTACACCATATTAAGTATTTAGTTTTACTACTGTGATATACATTAGAAACAGTTCCGAACAAAAATTAGGAAGGTAAAATTATTTGGAAAAAAATTGCAATCATTTCGCGATTTTTTTTTTTTTTTTTTTTGTAATCTTCCTAAACAGATTAAAGGTTTTCTAGTCCTTTTTAGAGACAGTTGTCAATTTAAACTTATATTTGTAAATGTGTTGAGTAGATGCTTTTAAATTCATTTGTTCGTCATTTATCCGATCTGGTATTTTTTCTGAATTTGTTTCTCTAATACGAACTAATAAATTTGATGAATTTCGATCATGAAAAATAAGAAAGATTTTTATATAATTTCTTTTATTTAATCGCAGCATCGCATATTGGGGTAAAAGGGGTCAAAAATGGCGATTAATTCAGGGAAAGGTGATATCAATATTTTAATATTCATGCTTCATTTTTTAGTGATTGTTAGTCAAGAAATTCAGTTTTAGAATTTTAATATTTTTTTTTGCAGAACGGTAATGTCTGTCCGTCCGTCTATACATTAGAGTTAAATGGGTCGAAAATTATGCATAATTCAGAGAAGGGTGGTATCAACAATTTAATGATTAAGTTTTTTTTTTGGTTATTAGGTAAAAAAGTTCAGTTTTAGAATTTTAAGATTTTTTTTTTGGCAGAATGGCATTTAACATTTGGGTTAAATGGGTCGAAAATGCCACTAAATTCAGAGAAAGGTGATATAAAAATGTTAATACTTTCATTTAGTTTTCGTATTAATCGAGAAGTGGAATAAAAAAATATTTTTCGAATTTTAAGATTTTTTTGAAAGAATTCTAATGTCCGTCCTTCTGCCCGTCTGTTTGTTAATTTTTGCAAACTTTCCAATTCAAAATCGTTTAACTTTTGACTTAATAAAGATAACGACTCAAAATTTTCTTTTCCGATAGATAATTTTGCTATTTAACCAACTACATAAAATATAACAAAATCGGTTGAAAATATTTTGCTATAAATGGAAAAATCTTAACCAAGATCTTATAAAATTGAGATTTTTTCAAAAATTTCAAATGTTTATAACTCGAAAAATATATAAGATAAGTGGTATATGAAATCTACTGGAGTTTTTTTGAAAAAAACAAAAATTTTCTCAAATCGGTCTATAATGCGCACGATTTATTTTCATAATATTAAAGTGGACAATATATACTATTATTCAGAAATTTTCAGAACAAACATTTTGTAACATTTTAAGTTGCATTCCATGAAAATTGAAAATTAGTGTATTTTGGGACAATTTTCAAAAAAATAACAAAAATATTAGGACAAAATATAATTTACAAATACTTGAAGCAAAGTACACTTAAATATCTGAAGTTGATGGTTCCCTTTTAAATTTTTACTTTAAAAGACTTTTTATATAAAATAAATACACTGAAAGTTTATGAAAATTTAATTTTTTACTATTTTTCAAAAGTGTAAAAAATTCTTATCTTTGACTGTTCCTTATAAGAATTTTAATTGATATTGATACATAATTTTGTCTATTTTTATTCGGTACCCAACTTTATTACAAAACTTTAAATTTTAAAATTCAATTAAGCGCTACTTTTGACACATTTTAACCCAATGTGCATCGTCTCAATAAGGGAACTATAATTATTTCTATACTGCACATTTTGAAGAAGTTCATAGCAACTACCTGACCCACTTAAGTATAACTTTTTCAGCTTTAAGAAGTTTTGAAATGAACCTCTTGGTCTATATCATCAAAATTCTATGTACACTTAAAAAAAAAAAAATTTAAAGTGTACATAGAATCCTTATCAAGCCGTTTTAATCATCTCTATTCATTTCCTTCCCTAAGAGTAAATTCAAAGAAATGCTTAATCTAAACCCTGAACAAATATTTGCGGAATCTTAGAAAAGCCATAAATCATAAAGGCCGTTTAAATGAAATCCCTCAAAATCTCTTCCTGTCATTATGGTCAAATAAACCTTTGTCTATGAGGCTATTATTGCATATATATGTTGGGCAGTCAGTCAGCCATCCTGTCAATATTCTTGATGTATGAAAATAAATAAAAAAAAAAACAAAAAGCAAAATATAAAAAACACCAAAAAATATGACGGTCACTTTTATCTCGTTTTATCCCAAGTCTAACAAGAAAGAATAAAAAAAATCAAGCTACTCGTTAAACTGTCAGTGAAACTGATTTTTTTTTTTTTTTTTGTTTTCTTTTATTTTTGTTTTAATACAGTTTCCAACTTTGAGTGTTTGTATGATTATGTTTTTCTATTTTTTCTAGTAATTTTTGACCACTTGTCATTCATTTATTGGTTTTTATTTATTTTATTTTTTTTTTTTTTTTTCTTATGTATGAAATTTTTAATCGATTTCGTGGAGGAGAATAATGAAGTGAAGGAGTCAAAAATATTTGTATGTAGACTGAAATAAATCAAATTAGAGAAATGATATGACTTTTAATTAAAATAAAGATACTGAAATACATATAAAGTAAACATTTTAAATGTGAAATTATCACTTTTTTTATTCAAATGAACAACTTATAGAGAATTTTTTTCCTTTGTCAGTTTTACTGTGGTTGTCCTTTAATATTATTTTTTTTTTTTTTTTTCGTTTTAAAAAACAAACGTTCTACGTAACTAGACAATTATTACGAATCAATGATTTTTTAAAAATATTCATTGATGGTTTTTTCAATAATATGTATTTATGTATTTCAGAATATCGGATCAGAAACTAGAGAAGGAGTACGTCTATGTTATTATTTATTTTTTTTTTTTTATTATTTTTTATTATTATTAACAAAAATAAATTATTGAATGTCTGCATTACATATACATATGTAAGTATAATGGATTCAATTATAAATGATTTGTGAGGATGTTGCAAGGATGTGTTACTTGTATTATTACGTATTTAGAAACCACAAATCAATTGAACACATTATAAAATTTGAAGAGTTTGATAAAATTCTAAAGTATTTTTTTGTTTTTATTTAATGTGCAAAAATAAATTATATTTATAAATTTACATAAAAATAATTAAGAAGCAGTCAAGAAAATAGTATCATTAAAAAATAAAAATAAATGTTAAAAAAACTTCATTTATTTGCGTTTTCTAATTGGATAAAGAATGAAGTTTTTATTGATTTTTTTTTTTTTTTTTTTATTTTTAATTTTTCTATATTTTTAAGTACATAAGTACTTTTGGGGTTCAAAAAAATTTGATATTTTCTCAATGGCACATCAACGTTATTTTGTACCAATATCAATACTGTCAGTCATTAATTATTATCATGTGCTTTTATAAATGTGACAACTATCACCAAAAATTTAAAAAAAAATATATTTCAAAGCCAGAATAGAAAAATGTTCCTTATTGTCACAATCAACAAAGTACGCAGAGATTTTCTCTTCCTTTGATTTTATAAAATTCTTTAATATACAGCTGTGTGCATTTTTACATTCAATAAAATGAAGATATTTTGTTGATTTCAAGACATTTTTTTTTTTTTTTTGTTGAATTTTATTATATATTTCTCATATTTTATAAAAAATAAGTAAATCTTAAAATTAAACATCGTAATTCAGATAAAATATTCAAAGAGATTGAATACACAAGAAATTACCTGTGCAAAATAATAGTAGCATCGATTAAAAATACCTGTAAAAATAAAAGTGCTTGATTAAGTTTTTCTTTTATTTTGTTTATACACATTAATATTTTGTGGAATAACCCTTATTGGTCCTTTAAGCGGCGCAGCGGCGGGCACTGAGTCCACTAATAACCCCTGGTCCTCTCAATGGGAATATTTTTCTAAGTTGACTGCACTGGCGTCCACAATTCCCGCAAATTTCCCGGTTTCTTTTTAAAAAGAGCATCTTTGACATATCCCCAAAGATCTTCAATGTAGATCAGATTTGGAAACTAAGTCGATTACTCCAAAACATCTCTTTTATTTTCGGAAAACAAGTTTTTTTTTTGACAATTTACTCGTTTCTTAAGAAAATTGCAAAAACACCCATTTGAGTGGCATATTTTTCTCTGAATAAGACAAAATGACTGTTCTTACTATTTCCACATACATTGGGGCATCCATATTACCTCTTATCCAAACTATGGACCTTGATATGAAGTACATCCCCAAATGTCGATTTTCCCAACATAGTGCTTGACAGACGTCCACAGACTTGAATATATTATTTGTTATTTGGTCACGTCACATATTTTCTTGTCCCATTCGTCCCATATGTACAAAAAAGAACTACTACTACGCATTTGTGCAGAGAATGTGCGCCATTTCGAAATAAAGTATCGCGAAATAAGGGCGATTGCGTACCTGTCTGTAGTTTAGTAATGGGATATTACTATTGCTTACAGATTTTGTTTTTGGAGACGTCAAAAAGTAGTTTACGCATCAACATTCAGATCTAAGTCACCTTTTTCCATAGTGGAAGTCACAAATGTGTTTGGGTTAACCATTCGCTTTTTAAGCGTAAAGTCCCTTAGACGACTTTTATACATGCAAGTTCGTGTTTATTGGTTTGGATTATATATTTTTTTAAGTTTTCAATAACTGCGGGAGAACATTACACAAAAATTTTGGAGAAATTTGTATGTTTTACCTTCAGAAAGTATTTTTACTAATAAGGTACTGGTGCTAGAAATACAGTGCTTGCCGCCACCAATTTTAAAATTTTTGTTTGTTGTGTCGCGAAGAGTTCCTAAAAAATATTCTTGACCACAAAATATGAAACTATTTAAAAATGGAAATACAGCTTTTTACAAAAAATACCCAAATTAAAGATAAGCGTAAAGTTTTTTTATACCCACCATCAAAAAGATGGGGGGTATATTGATTTTGTCATTCCGTGTGTAACATGTCGAAGGAATCGTTTAAGACCCCATAAAGTATATATTTTCTGGGTCCTGGTTCGATTCTAAATCGATTTAGCTATGTCCGTCGGTCTGTATGTCTGTTGAAAGCAGGATAGGGCTCAAACGGGACAACGTAGGGAGACGAAATTTGGTTTAAATATTTATCTTTTACAAGGCTTGTTTGGTATTGAAAATCGATTATTAAACAAAAAAGTCATGGGCAAAAAAGTGGAAACACAGGGTGTCCGTTGTAGCTTCATTTCATACTTTTCTGCTTATATCCATTAAATAAAAGCATGTAATACAACGAAATTTTGCAAAGATAGTTCGGGGGTCGATATAAACTTGGAAACCAAAAATGGGCGTGGTCCGCCTACTTTACCGCCAATCTCCCATGTAACGAAAAGTTGATGGTGGGTATATAGATTAGACCGAGCCGAATATAACATTCGCGCTTATTTTCTAATTCTGCTTTTATTTTATAAAAATATAAATAAAAATATATGTCAGGAACTTTTTATAAAATCGTTTTGAGTACACAAAACATTTATTTCATGGATAAGTTTCCTGGCAATATAAGGAAAATTTGCTTAAGTATCTTTATAATTTAAAGAAGTAAAGCCCTTTCAATGCTAATATCAATCAAGTACCAGGTTCATTTCAAAAAGAGTTGAAACGTAACTCATGGATTAAATTAAATTTTGAATCAACAGATTTAAAATCATTTTAAATAGTTTAAAAAATAGCTTGTTGGCTCTGAAGCCATAAAACTATTAACAAATTTTTCTTCAACTTACATGTTTATGTAAAAATATATTTTTTTCAATAATAATATTCGATTTATTATACGAAAAAGTTTATTAATATTCAAGCAAAACAATGTAACAATTATTAATATTATTTTTTAAAATTACTTTATCTTTACATAACATGTTTTCTGATTTTTAAATTAGTCAAAGTTGTAGTGGGTCACGCTTCTATTACAATGCCAAAAGGAGGTCGGGATGCGAGGTCTTGTGAGAACCTCTGCATTAGAATATCGAGAAAAAAACAAAGTATGCAGAGATTTTTAACTCCATTTAATTCACTGATGAGTTTTCTGTGTCCTAACAAAAAAAAAAAAAAAAAAAAAAAAAAAAAGACTCTTCAATGATGTTAATAAATAAATAAAAAGTTGCAAATATTAATTGTATTACTATGAAATAAATTCTTAAGTGAGAAAAATATGCACCCAAAAATTTTAAAAAATTCAGACGCGTAATTATTTTTGGGTTCCACTTGATTCCAATATAAGTTAAAGTAACAGCTACAGATTGGTATAGATTTTGACAGATTTCATTTAGCGCCTTGGGTCTGGTTCGAAGATTTATGAAATATTAAAGATTCTCAGGTCATGAAAATTTTTTATGAAATTTTTTTGTTAAAACCTATTTATCACTTAACAAAAACAATATAGATGTACTTATTATAAATTTTAATTCTAATATAAAATTCGCAACATTTTAGATCGATTTATAAATGTTAAAAAAATGTTTGCAAATAAATATTTATAAATACCATGCCACTGTGATTTTAAAATATAATTTGAAAATTTTTGTCGATCCCGCTATACTTTAGCTTTATAGATATTACGCGGTGAGTGTAAATGGCATTCATTCACGTTTTGTCTCCCAAAGTTTGGGCACCTCCTGTAGCGTTACTATTGAGGGCACATTAACGAGATATATCTCAAATGTTATATAATTACAAAGGCAATAAACCTTCATACTATATTCTGTGATACACGAACCATTTCAGGTCTTGAATTTTTGTTCTATTACACCACCAAGTGTTAACATAATATCATTAAAAGTTATTTAAAAAAAATCAGAAGTTAAAAAAATATTTGAGGTAGAAGGTCGGTTTCAAAAAGGTAGACGTAAAAAGGGAAATACCCATATATGTATGTGTAATAGAGATTTCGATGAAAGAAGACCCCTAAACGATGTGCATTGTTGAGCTCAATACGGAAGAAATGTTAAAAAAAATTCTTAAAATTCTTTTTCAGTTCCGCTGCGGCGAATAAAAATTTCAAGTCTGGTACATTTTGGCGAAAATATGTAGAGTTTTTTCCCAAAACAGGTCACAAAAATTCCTAATTTTAAACTTGTATGGGAAAACTATTTTTTAAATTTTTTCCAATGGGATTTTGTTCCACTAGAAGACTTTAATGCATTTTGGTAAATAGATTTTTGGAAAATTATCTGTTATAGGCAGTACTTACTACAATGCAAAGGGAGTACAATTATAAAATATGTAGTAAATGACAATTTATTGACCAACATTTTTGCGAAAAAGAATTTTTAATATTATTTATATACTTTTCAAAATTACGAATTTTTTTGATATCCATTTCAAGAAAATTTTTTTTTTTTTTTTTAATTTTTTAAATATTTTTTCCATTCTAAGCTAATTATTGCGCTCATTTGAGGAGTCTTCCTACAAAATATTTGGCTATGGGACACTCTAATGTACATAGTTACAATTTTTTTCAAACCACTCGTCACGTGCTATTTTGAAAACAGTTAAATTTTATTTTTATATGTACGTACATTTGTAATAAGAATTTTTATAAATACTTCTGTTATTTCTTAGGTTTAATTGCAAAGTTTATTTTTTGTTAGTCAGTTTTTAATAGTGCTTTCATTCGTATAAACGTGACAAAAGAGTATGTGTACTAAAGCGTATGAGTTATTTTAAATTTGTATTTTCTAAATATTACTCACACGCTAATGGGACTGCACAGTGGAGCTTTTTGCAAAATAAATGGTAATAAATCTGAATCTTTAAAACGGATAGACCGCTTTTGATGTAACTTAGAACATCGTTAGAGGAGGAGTTAGGCTTCCAGAATATTTTTTGTTAGAGTATGTAACATAAGCACAAAGTTGATTTTTTCGTGGATTGAAGTTTGTAACTTTTACAAATGTGAACAGATTTTAAATCGTTTCAAACATTTTATTTCCTATTTTTGCCCAGATTTTTTTTAGGTTCTGGACCGATTTTCTTGAAATTTTCACAGTATCATTTTGTGATACCCGAAAGTAAAATAGGCTACTTAATTTTCGATAGGAGCATGAGGAAAAAGTAAATATTAATTATCACATATCTCTCAAACTATTACAGATAAAATCATGAGATTTTGTGGAAATAATTTTATTATCAATCTACATAATTGATATGAAAATGGGGCGGGTAAATTTAGGGGGAGTAATAGCCCCATACAAAGAAAATACTAATTATCAGATAACTTAAATACTGTTAAAGCAAAAGTCTTAAAATTTTTCGGGAATATCTCATCAACAACCAAACTTACAATGAAAATGGAACGGATAGGACCAAGGAAAATATTAAATATCGTATATCTATTACAAACTATTATTATAAACTATTACAGCGAAAGTTTTAACATTTTGTTAGAATAAATTTATCAAAAACCTTCATAAGTTTAGATGCAATGGGGATAAGTAGGACCTAGGGAAATGATACCCCCATGCAAAGCAAATATTTTTAGTGGCATATCTGAAGAATTATTATGGTAAGACTAATGAAATTTTGTGGAAAATGTTTTCTTATCATATTGAATATATGAAATAAAAATAGCATGCTTAGGGCGGAGGAAGTGGTACCCCTTATACAAAGTAAATACTAATTTTCCGCATATTTTGAGAACTATTACAGTAAAAGTGAGGATATTTTGGACCTGGGGGAATGGTATCCCCCATACAAAGGAAATATTATTAATATTATATCAAAAGAACTATTAAGGTAAGCGCCCTCAAATTTTAAAAACTATTTTCTTAACATATTAAATTTATAAAATAAAAACAGGATGGATAGGGCCGGGGGAAATAGTATCTCCTATACAAAGGAAGTATTAGTATACCTAAAGTATTCACTTAGTGAAAGTTTCAAAAACTGTTATAGAAAAAAATTTTATATTTAAAATTTTAAAGGGGATAGGCCGAGGAGAGTAGAATCCCCATATAAAGTTAAAATCTAATATGGCATCAAAAGGGATAGCAAAGCGCACCGGGTTGAGCTAGTTTAAAAACATTTTTTTTAAATAATTCATTTACTAATATTTTTTTTTAAATTATGAAAAAAAAAAAAATCGATAAAAAGAAAAAAATTTCAAAGTCAAATTTTCAAAACAGGTGGCAAAAATTTTAAGAAATATATATATATATATATATATATATATATATATATATATATATATATATATATATATATATATATATTGAACGTGAGCCCGCAAACTTTGTGGAAGCAACTACCTTATCATAAGCTTTTATACAGGATCACGTATTTTTATATAAAACGGTGCCAAATATTTTTTTCCCGAATTTTTAAATCGATGTAATCGATCAATTAATTTTCCAAATAATCTCTGTTTAAATTAATGTTGTCTTTATTTAGTAAGATAACATCTCAACATGGTGATGGGTATATAATCTTCAGCATATTTCAATATAGCACTCTAACTTGTTTTTGTTATTCTTGTATGCTAGAATTGAGTAGATAAATTATAGTTACATTGATTTTAATATAAAATCTTTATAATTTTTTTTTAAGTTCTCCTAGGATTTAAAACTGTCACATGCACACTCAATTTAAATAAGAAAAATATTTAATTTGACATTTAAAAGATATCATAGATAACAAAGTATCAAAAGAAATCATGTGATTAATAAGTCAAATAAGTATTTTAACCTAAAAGGAGACAATAAAATTTAAAAATTCTAAATTAAAAGATTAAAAGTTCAAAAGATTCCTTAGAGACTTTTTAAATGCAGAGGGAATAAATCCTATCAAGACATATTAAACAACATTTGACAAAAAATGTTTTTAAGTTGAATTAAAACCGTTTTTTTGCATAAAGTATGTATTAAAAATAAGTTGGTCGCTAACAAAATACAATGGCCAATTTATTATTTTAAGAATTTTCAAAATTACTTAATTTAAAAAATATATCGATTTCTTTCCGTCCTAATTAATATCTACAAGCAAAGAAAAAAATATGGTTCTAGTGACCAAAAACTAAGAGCAACATACTTTGATTGTAATATATGATTACAGTTAAAAATAAGTATATTTGTACGTAATTATTATTATGATTCCATTTTATAATTTTTTCATTATTTAATGATTCGATTTAGTAATGTTTATAACCTTTTTTTAAATATTGCTTCATACATATAATCCCATTTTATCATATGTATTATACATGTTTTCATATTTATATTTATTTGTACCTCGATATGTGGTTCATTTATGATATTGAATATAAGCAAACCTTGTCATTTTATATTTGTTCATATCTAAATTAAATAAGAATTAATATACTTACAAACTACTGGACTAATACACAAAAATATGTATCAATTAGTTATTAAAAGCAAATAAAAATACTAGCTTAATGGTTGTAGAATTAACCAAATTTGAAAAATTATGGTTTTATATAAAAATATTTAAATACATATTATAATTGCAGACAACCATATTAAAATTCTGATTGTGGGTAATCATTTAATTATCAAACATAAACATAAATGATGCACATTAATTCAGGGAAAGGTGATCCGTCCGTCCGTCTGTCTATACATTTGGGTTAAATGTGTCGAAAATTCCACTTAGTTCAGAGAAAGGTGATATCAAAATTTTAATACTTTCATTTGGTTTTCATATTAATCAAAAAGTAGAAAAATTATATTTTTCAAATTTTAAGATTTTTTTAAAGAATTCTAATGTCTGTCCATCTGTCCGTCTGTTTGTTAATTTTTGCAAACTTTCCAATTCAAAATCGTTTAACTTTTGACTCAATAAAGATAATGACTAAAAATTTTCTTTGTTCGATAGATAATTTTGCTTTTTAACCAACTACATAAAATATAATAAAATCGGTTGAAAATGTTTGTCTATATATGGAAAAATCTTAACCAACATCTATAAAGGTAATATAAAAATCTTGGAAATCGGGTAAGGAATAAAAATTCGCTAGTGGTTAAACATTTTCCATGACACTAGTACTCTATTTTGAACCCCTATAGTTAAGCTTCTGATGCAAATATTGGATTCCGCTTCTAAATTCAAAATGCCTATGTGAAATTTCATGCAAATACAATCAGTCGATTAGAAGTTACAGATTTATTTCGATTCTTCCCCACTGTTTAATGTTTGTTAAAGCAAAGAAAGAAAATTAAGCTGTTTTTTGTATGAAATATATTGGAGTTTTTTGAAAAAAAAAAAAAAATTCTCAAATCGGGCTATATATGCGCACGTTTTTTTTTCGTAGTATTAAAGTGGACAATATATACTATTTTTCAGAACAAACATCCTGTAACATTTTAAGTTGCATTCCATGAATGTTGAAAATTAGTGTATTTTAGGATAATTTTCAAAAAAATAACAAAAATATTAGGACAAAATATAATTTACAAATACTTGAAGAAAAGTACACTTAAATATATTAAATTGGTGCTTCCATTTAAAATTCATACTTTAAAAGAATTTTTATTTAAAATAAGTACACTGAAATCTGATGAAAATTTAATTTTTTACTATTTTTCAAAAATTTAAAAAAAAATTCTTAACTTTGACAGTTCCTTATAAGAAAACAACACAACCTTGCTTAAAGACTTTAATTGATATTGATACATAATTTTGTCTATTTTTATTCGGTACCCAATTTTACTACAAAACTTTAAATTTTAAAATTCAATTAAGCGCCACTTTTGACACATTTTACCCCAAACGTGCGATGCTATCATGAACACGGTATTATTCAAATCAATGAAAAACAGTTATACAAACATTGAAAAGTTGTAGTGATCATGCTGTAACCATGTTTTTTGTCTACGCGTATGAAATTAAAACTTATTTATTTGAATCAAAATCTCTTCGTATACAATCTTTAAAAAACTGTTTTTATGCTAAATAATCTTTGTTAAACATGTTCACATTAGCCCGGATATATAGCAGACATACATTATGAATTTATGTCATTAACCATATTTTATTTCAATATTAGTCAAGTCATATGAATTAAACAAAGTTTAATATTATTACATATGCATTAGTATACACATACTTATGTATGTATATTATGATTATATAGATATCGAATTACACGATCTAATATTTATGTTAAATTCTGTTAAAAACTAACTTTTTAAATTCATTACATTAACTTTATTTTAAATCAAATATGCTAATAATTTTTGAGCATAATTTCCAACTTCTTTATAAACAATTTTATGTAATCATAAGAAATTTTTCTGTTAAATTCAAATTCAAGCAAGCTTTGAATAAAAATTCCAGCGTAAATAAATAACAATTCAATTGTTTCTTATTAAACAAATTGATAAATGGAATAAAATAGGAATGCATTACTTTCAGTTCTTGTGTGTTTTATATTTAAGTTGTTACTCTCATTTCATATATTCTTATTAAAGATAAATAACATAACAAATTTGTTTTTACTTCTTGTAAAATAAATTCCAGGCACAAACAATTTCTTTTCATACTTCTCATACATATAATTTTAATAAATTCACCTGTCATTTCAATGATAAGTTACAGACGTCATCCGTCTTGTTTGCCTTCATTGGAGAGCTGAGAAAAACGGGAAAAAACAAGAGACAACAAAGAGACCAACGGATGATGACAAAATAAAAATAATGATATTTTTTATGAATAATTTTCAAAATTGAAAAGTCAAATGTTGACATTAAAAATTTATGAGTTTTCAGAGAAACAGACAGACGGACGGACATACAGATGAAAAGACTGAAGAGTGTGCAGTGATGATGACTTAAGTGTTGTTTTTTATCGCTACTGTTGTTAATACGTGCTTGTTTTAAATTTTTTGTAAAGTCATTGGTATTGCTCATACCAATTTGTGGCCGCAGTGAGTAAATAATTTCACTTTAAACTCTTAATTAGCTTGGAGTAGTTTTTTTGCTTATTTCTATTTGTAGTTATTTATTTATTTTTATTTTTTTGTCTATATTTAAACATGCAGGTCATTTGATTTCTCTTTTTGTTTTTATTATAATTTAATTTAAAAATTTGTAAAATATTGTTATGTGTACCATGATTTGATACAAAAATCAAAGAGAAAATCGTAGAAACAATAGTAAAGAACACAAATGTGAACTGTTGTTGATATCATGTACCAAAGAATACTAAGAAGTGAAGGCTTTTAAAAGAAAAAACCTAACTTTAAGATTGTGTTAGTTAAATTTTATTTATATGTATTAGTGCTAGGGTTGCCAGACGGGCTTGAATGAGCTTGATTGTCAAGATATTTTAGGTCTTGTCAAGTTTCAAGTTAAAATACAATTTGTCAAGCTAAAAACATTCTATACTACTTTAAAATATTCTACAATTTAAATTTCTTAAAAAATATAATAAATTTAGTCAAATATAAAAAGTATGGTTTTCTCTGTAACATATTGTATCCATTTTCGCCCATCACTGACAATAAATGCAAGAAATGATTTTAAAACTTTATTTTATTGCGAAATTTGTGAGTACTTAACATTAAATATATTTGTGAGAAAAAATTAAAATTAAAAAGCGGCATTGTTCCAAAAAATTTCAAAATCCATTTCAAATTTTGTAGTACCGGCAGTATTAAAGGATGAATCAATTCAAAGGCTGAATTATAACTTGTTTTTCATAATATAATACATGGACTTAGTTATAAGTTTACATTGTCATGTCAAATTATGTTCATATTTATACTGCGATAGTAAACTTGCTAGCAAAATTACTTGTGGTCGTACTAAAGTAGTAGCAGTTGCAAGAAACTTATTGGCTCCATATTCACAAGAAAAAGATTCTAGTGCCTTAAAAGAAAGTTTATTTTTTGGAATCTGCAGTGACGCATCAAATATTTGAAATATAAAAACGTATCCATATGCAGCACAATATTTTAGTATTAAAAATGGTATTCGAAGATAAATTCTGGATTTCTGTGAAGATCCGAATAAAACTTCAATAGATATTTTCAAAAATATTTAAAGAATAAATATAGAAAATATACCAGATCTTTAAAAAATTACTTCATACAGCGCCAATAGTGCAGCTGTAAATTATGGTGTCCATAATTCCGTGTTTCAAAAATAAAAAAATGAAAACTTAACTCTGAGTTTTATATATATATGTTTTTTTTTTTTTTTTTTTTTAGATAAATTTTTTAGATCCTAATAAAATTTTGTTGAAAAAATTAAAAATCTTTTGGATATAATTGATGCGTCCACAATTTTCTTCAGGTTTTATTATTTTTTAACATTTGTGGTTATGTCAAGTTGATTTGTTTAAAATCAAGTTGAATTTTTGGAAATGTTAAACTACCAAACAATTCTGGCAACCCTAATTAGTGCTGAAACCACTTTCACCACACATCATAAGCACTATTAAATATAATTCATCACAATTATATTCGCATCTTTTGATGCATTACATTTTTTGGCTATTTGTTGATGAATATGAAAATAATATAAAATGATGTTATATTCTGTTTTATTTTTAATACCAAAATTAGCATACAACAAAAAAGAAATGTAAAAAATTAATAAAAAATATTTTTCAGTTTGTGGAAAATATTTATGTAACAGGAGTCAATATATCACAAATGTGCGTGAAAAAATAATAAAAATATCGTGTGCTATTGAAAAAATGTGTCGCGTCTGTAATTTTTCTTAAACTTTAAAGAAAAAAATTATTTATTTTGTGTTGTTTTTGTCTCTCACAAGTGTGTTGAATTCACACAGAACTTGTATGTGAGGAAAGAGAAATGTTGGACGAAATTGACACATTTTCCATTCTTAGTATTCTTTGTCATGTACTTTAATTCCTAATAAATACCAAACCTAAATTCTCCGACAAAAACAAATTTTTAAAGCAAATTTTCTTTTCTTTTAATTTTTTTTTTTTTTTTGCTAAAAAACTTTTTATAATTATTTTGTTTTTGTTGAAGAAAACTTTCTTAAAATTAAAACAACATGACAAGGAAAACTTTAACAAACTATACTTACTAAAAGTGATGAAAACAGGCAAAGAGATACACTTACAAAAAATGCAAATACAATGCACTTTTTAAAGCAAAAACTATTTAAGAGAGAGAATAATGTAATGCAGCTGTCGAAAGTTTTTTTTTTTTTTTTTATTTTAATATGCACTGTGGTGCACAAAGTGTCAGTATTATAATTTTGGATAAAAAAATTTATTTTAAGGACTGCGCACGAAAAAAAAAACCGTACATACAAATCTACTTATAGAAACTATATTATAGAAAGAATGGGCTTTTTTTTAATTATATTTTTATTAATGACTGTTATGTTTAAGTTCCAAACGTAAAATAATAAATTATTTCCTATTAGTTTTTAAGGAAATATCTTATCTTTTCAAGACTTCTTTCAATTAAAGGTTTTATTGTGTTTCATTTTTTTCTCGAATAAGTCCGCTTATTTTTAAACTCTGTTTCATTATGTGCTGAGCTTTTAATGCCCTTTAACCCTTATGCTGACAACCGCATACCCGGGTATGTTTTTCATGTTTAAATTAACATATTCTGAGTTTTGGATGTCATATTAATATGAAAATTTATATGTTGGTCAATAGTACTGTTAGCTATGATATTCAGAAGAAAAAATTTAAATAAAAAAAAAATTAAAAAAAAATGTACACCCAATGCTATAAGTGTTTTTACAACCAGCATACCCGGGTATGTATAGAACAATTTATGAAAATTTTCTATCAAATTCATTCCGTAATATCTTCTAAATGTTCAGCACATACTCGTTTATGATATTTCTTGCATGCCCTTCGTGTTGGTGTTCTTCTAGATCATATAAAGCAATTACCTTTACGCTTCATTCTTCCCCTAATGTCAAGAACTTCTTGGCTTCGGATAAAAATGTTCATCCCTTGATCTTACTGAACCTCCCAACATGCTTTCAATTCCATTCCATGGATAAAATTGTCGCATTATTTTCACATTTTGCGATCTTTTTTGAATTGCCTCTATAGTTAGTTGTTCGCTCAGCTGATGCAGAAATAATCTTTTGTGATATATATAAGTAGCAAAAGCAGCCAAAATGTTGAATATTCGCCAAGACATTTATCCATGTTTTCCACTCCTGTTTTGCTTCTGTTGCATCAGTCGCAGTTTCCTTTTTGGACCATCAGTATAAAATTTATAACGGGATGTGGAAAGCAGTACCACCGACTATGTTAATTTTTAGAACATAAGAACACATGCTTATGTTAATAGTGAAGCCATAGATTGATGTTTCCATTAATCTTCCACTTGGATTAGAAAACTGAGGTGACAGAAATGTTCTCCTCTTATTGACGGTTCCCAAAATTGACAAATTGTAATCCGGCATCAAAGTAGAGGCTTAATTGTAACTTGTAAAAAAGTTATCACACACCACGTTACATCCACCTCCACGAAATAGATTAAATGGTACTTTGTCGTTCTACAAGATGTCAAACCTGCGTAAATTTGTCCTTACATTGGATAGGAAGTAAAAGCATCACACACCCACAAAATCTTTATGCCATACTTAGCTGGCTTTGAATCCTGCAGATCTACAATACTGCGAAATCTATCGATGATTGCACAAGATAGATGGTCGAACCTGTCCATATGTTCAACCTCGAGGCAAATATGGCCCCATTATGATGGACTTCGGTCAAACCTCATCTTGGGATTACCAAGGCATCATTTACGTATTCTAATATCCGTTGTCACAGGGCACTGGATTGCTGGTGCGCATGCTAGGAGATTACGGCTCCCTTTCAACGACTTATGTAGGAGTTGCTATGATGAGGAAGAGGAGGAGACAGTGGAGCACTTTCTAAGCCACTGTCCAACTCTCACTGAAATAAGGACTGCTAAATTTAGTAGTCCGATTATACATGTATTGTCGGATCTCTTTGATATTGACATCAGAGCGATCAATTCCTTCATACATGCGTCAGGTTGGTTCGAACGTAGTTTCGGATATGTGAGATAATATGACATGATCCCTTAGGTTATCACAACGGGACCATACTGGACCCACGTGAGCTGACTTGTAATGTTCTGACAGCTGCCCACTTAACCTAATCTAACCTAGCTGGCTTTGAAGACACATACTGTGAGATTCTAGTACCTCCACGATAAGGGTATAATTGCTCATCAACGTTGACTTCTTTCAGCTCCTGCTATATAGTTGTCCTCAATATTCCTGTTCATCATAAGCTTCAAACTCCGATGTAGTAATAGGTTTCTTTATTTGAATAGGTTTTGTTGGATTTCGAATAATGAGAAAGTCTGATTATATTTGAATTGGAAAAACTCGAAGGTTCTTAAATTCCAAAACTTCTTACAGGAAAACATTATTATCAAATGCCACGTGTTTTTCTTCCTATCGTAAAAATACTTGAAAACTATAAAAATATTGCACACAAAATGTGTGACATATCCAGGTGTGTTAGTTATAAGGATACGTTTAAATTTTTGTTATAAACATAAAGGTTAAATAATTTTTTAATAGACCCCAATATTTTTCAGTTGGACGGAGTTCCGGTTAATCTTTCGGTACAAATACCATTAATTTCTTTATTACCATTGTTTTGTTGCTATAATGAGAAGAAGCGATATTAGGCCAGAAAAAACCGGATACACTGTATTTTCTTATCTTTTTTATGAATGAAGTGCTTCTGTCTCGCATATCAAAAACTTTTTTGAAAATTTTGATTTCTTTAATAGACGATATTATTCTGCTTTATTCACACTAGAATTCGCAACATAGAACTTCTGGTCAGGAAGTTGAAAAAAGCCAGCCGAATATTTTTTCATCGTCTATTATACACTTATCATAATTATGAAAAAATTCGTCTGAAGTACTTTCACATTATTTTTCACTTTCAAATTCTTGCTTGCGTTTCTGTTAGTATAAAGAATCAAAGCAATTAACTTTTTGTGACACTTTTCTTCCAGAGATGAGAAATTTGCTTCCAAAATCCTTTCTATTTTATCTGAGTTCTACAGCTCGAAGATTGAATGACCATGACTTCTTTGCATAATATTATGACCCCAATAAGGAGTGCGATCGAAAAAATCTTAACACACGTTTTGCCTCATAACTTTTTTCAGAATCAATATTGAAATGTAGTTATCATGGAAAAATACGTCAGTTATAATTTTTAATAACAACCATGTTGATTTGTCGTGATTTTCGTCAAAATGAGTGACGAAAAGGATTTACGTCCTACAAATTATTAAAAAAAATTCAAAAAAATCCAAATAGGTCCTACAAATAATTGGCCGCAGAATTAATTTTCTGCGTCCAACTGTTTCTAATGGTATTTAGTAGTATCAGGAGAATTTGACCATTGATATGAAACCTGGTTTGGAAAGTAAAAAAGGACCACATGATATTGAGAAGGCCAGAAAAATGAAAGCATATTCAAAGAAACTCCAAACACATCTGGTAGAAAAGTAGTTCAGTTTTCTCAGTGCTTCGACTATTTGGTGCGAAAAATTAAAGTTAAAGCAGAGTTGATAACATATAAAGTCTAAAAAGTTCCAAACAGGAACGCTGCAAACAAATTTAGAAGCCAAGAATAGGACACGGAAATTAAAATCAAATTTCAAACAAAAATACTCAAGTTGTATAATTTACGAAGAAACGTATGTGCTGGCAGAATTTTCTCAGCTTATTTGTCAAAACTTTTTATTGTTAATGCTCGAGGCAATGTTGAGAATAAGTTTAGGACCCAAAAGCAGAAAAAATTTCTTACAAAATTCATGGTATGATAAGCTTTTTGCAGTTGCGGCAAAACAGGAAAGTTATTTGATACATTCGGATCTATAAATACCAAAATATGCATAAAAGAATATTTGCAAAAAAGACTTCTTTTTTTCTTAAGAAAGCACAACGTGTCCACATATTTTTGGACCCATTTGGTATCATGTCACTACGGTAAAAAAGTGGTACCAAAACAATAACATAGTTTTTGTACCAAGGGGGGTTCATTTTCAATATTGTTCATAGCTTAGACCAGTGGAGAGATATTGAGCTCTTGTGAAAAGAGAATTGAAGAGCAAAAAAAAGGTGTCCCAAAATACTGAAGATTTTAAAAGAAGATGTGCACACTCTAACGGAAGGGTTATCAAAAATGATCCACAAGTTCATAAGTAGTGTTTATAACTATAAAAGTTATATTTTTCTGTGATCTGCAATAAATAATAAATTAAATAAAAAAAAGAATGAAAACTCTAAGAGTAAACATTTCCAAGTTATTGAACATTATATATGTTAAGATATTTTCGAACGCACTCCTTAACTGTATTTTGTGTCACAACTGCCTTTCTAGCTATGACCAATGTAAGATTTCGTGAACAATTTTTATTATTTGTTTAGGTGTTTTTTGTTCAATTTTCATTTTAAGAAAAACTAGTTTCGCTATTACCATGAAACTTAGCACATGGCTAGTGAGCTAGCTAGTTTTAAATAAAACTAATTATGGTATTACAACAAAATTAAAAAAGCACAAAAGTACTTAAATATAATATATGTGTGTCCTAAATAGTGTACGTGCGCAGTCCTTAGATTTAATAACTGACTCCCGTATTTTAAAACAAATGTATAATAAATTTTACAGAGAAAATTTTTGTGAATACAAGTGTGAGTATTTATGACAATATAAAACACAAGCAGAAATATTATATTGCATATATGTCCTTGTCTTTTAAAAGATAGCTATAATTATTCTTAGATTTAGTTCTTTTCTCTTTATTCTTTTCAAATTTGTAATTTTTTCTAAAACCATAGTAGTTTCTCCTTAAAAATAGAATGAAGTTGTGTTAATAATTTTTATGCATTTTATGTGCAACAACAATGACACTTAAAAAATTTTCTATATACAAATTGTTATAAAATCTTGAAAAAAAAAAAAAAAAACTAGAACATCACACATCTATATACCATGATGTGTGATGTTCTAGTTTTTTAATTTTTTCTAACAACAAAAAATGCAATTAAATATTCAACATTTAATTCATACAAGGACTATAAAGACATAATCTTGATATTAGTGTTGTAGTCATAGTCTTAGCCTAAATAATAAATTACTTGTTAATAGTTATACCCTACACCACCATAGGTGGTTGGTTTGTGCTGATGTTTGTAACGCACAGAAATAATTATCGGACCACCACCTTAAAGTATACAGTTCGACTCAGAATCACTTTCTGAGTCGATTTAACGATGTCCGTCCGTCCGTCCGTCTGGCTGTCTGTCTGTCCATGTAAACCTTGTGAACAAAGTACAGGTCGCAGTTTTAAAGATATCTTGATGAAATTTGACACATATAATTATTTTGGTACAAGGACGAAGCCTATTGAAATTGGTTATGATCGGTCCATTATTTCACCTGCCCCCCATACAAATGTCCTCCCGGAATAGGCAATATATCAATGAAACTCGGTACAGAGGAGTTTTATATAGGTGTTAATCTTTGTGCCAAATTTCATTAGGATCGGTTCATAATTGACCATAGCTCCCATATAAACCCCTCTTCCGAAAATCACTTTAACGTGCATAAATCCTATATGAATTATTGTATCAAGTTAATATTCAACACAAATAATTTGTATATAAGTAGAAACAATATTATCAAAATTTATGAGAATCGGTCTATAATTTACCATAGCACCCATATAAACCCACTTCCGGGAATCACCCCAAAGGGAAAAAAATCATATAGATGTTAGTATAAATGCATTATTCTGTATTTATATATTTTATTTTACATTTAGTAAAAGTGTTGGTTTACAATTGGACACAGGTTTAATGGTGTAGGGTATCATATGGTCGGTCTTGACCGACTATAGTTCCTCTCTCTTTTTTTTAATGAAACACTGGTGAAACTAATCAATTAAATAAATTTTAGCTCAATTTGAATAAAAATTAAAATAGATATCGGATTTTATACGTATAGTCTTAGTCGCTCTTCTTTTTAAAAATGTTAAATTTTTAAGAAAAAATTTACTTAAAAAATAGTACCTCTAATTTTAGAGAAATGTTAAAACTTCAGAATGTTGCAAATAGAGAGTGTAACCAAATTTTATGGTATTAAATGAATTTATACCATAACACATTAATAGATAAATTTTATTATTCTATCCGGATTATTTTTTGTTAACTTGTTGTATTACATTATACACCTCATCTGTGAACCCCCTATTATTATTATTCTACTTCATTTGTGAACACTCTTATTGTTATTCCAAGAATGTTATTAAAATTTAATAATTCTCATTAAGTTTATATAATTAGTCTCATAAGTACTTTAAGTTTTTATGGTATAGTTGCGATAGAAAAATTTGCCAAAAACCAAAGACAGCTGATATTACTATATAATTTTCCTTATTCCAAGACACTTGATATTGTAACATTAGTCACTGTTTCTCTGGTACTCGGTATAGTCTGAGCGTTATGGGGATACCTTGCACAACATTTTAATTGCCTGTTTCGAACTCGCTGCTTTGATCCGTCTGTTTCGGCACTACAATTTCGGTCCCGAGTCCCGATACCATGAATTTGATTGTTAGTTTCGGCACAATGATCTCGGTTGTTAGTTTCCGGCACTACAACGTCGGTTGTTAGTTTCAGTACCGTGACTTCGGTTGACAGTTTTGGCGCAGCGAATTATCGTTAGTTAGTTGGCTGTTTAATGTGATGTTGATGTAGAGAGAACGAATTCAAAAAGGGGCAACAATACACAACAAAACACTTGGTTGTTTTTATTTCGCACAAGAAAAATAGCTGCTTAAGTTGCACAACCTCTTTGAATTTATATTGGCTGTGAGTGTAAATTTGAGAGACCCTCTCTCAGAGAACAATTTTAAAAATTTTGTGCTGTGGCGATGTACCGTGTACTACCGTCTCGATCAAATTCAAACAGAATTCAACGCCGCCATAACCACAACACAAAATTTCAAAAATCTCTCTCTGAAAGAGATAGAGTCTCTCACTTTTACTCTCACAGCCAATATAAATTAAAAGAGGTTGTTCAACTTGAACATTTATATATTTTCTTTGTACGTATTTTTCTTGTGTGAAATAAAAACAATCAAGTGTTTTGTTGTGTATTGTTGCACCTTTTTGAATTCGTTCTCTCTACATCAACATCACATCAAACAGCCAACTAACCCTGCCTTTATCGTCTGCAACTTCGGTTGTTAGTTTCGGCACCGTGACTTCAGTTGACAGTTTTGGCGCAGCGAATTATCGTTTGCCTCGGCACTACAACTAAACTGTCAGTCCCAGACCCAGTCGTTGCATTATTTTGTTATTAAAATTTTATATAATAAAATATAAAGATGAAAATATTAAATTGTGTTATTAGTTGAAATAATGAATTGCAATTTGCAATAACAAATTTCCGACTCAACGAAAAAATAATAAAATATTTACGTACTTCGGCACTTCAAAGTTGAAAATTTTTCATCTTTGAAGTCATAATGTCAGGACGAAAATTAAGTAAATTTTCATTTGAGATGGGAACATCGATATATTATTTTCTCTCAATACAAACGGGGCCACCCTAATTTATAAAATGTGAATAATTTTCATCATTATGATATATTTAAAAAAATAAAAATTTTAACGACCGCGAAAAACGCAGTTTTCTATTCAATTTAAAATGTTCTTTCAGAGAAGAGCGTTCTAAATTATTCTACTACAATGCACAACAAAGACTATTGATCACCTATATTAAAATTATAATTTATTTAAACAAATACATATTTTTATAACAGTTATTTGCAATTACACTGAAATTTTTTTATTTTTAACAGCACAGACAAACAAATTTATCAACCTACTATTTACTGATGTCTTTGTAGTTGAAATTCAAAGAATTTTCTTTTACATTTATTATTGTTCACCCTTCTTCATTTTATCAATTTCTTTTGGTTTTTTTTTTTTTTTTTTTTTTTTTCTCAATTCACATTCATAAATATGCGTAGAATCTCTTTTGCATCTGTGATTTAATAAATCAAAAATAAACAAATAAAAAATAAAATAAAATTCATTGAAAGGCATTTAGTTGCCTTGGAATTAATAAAAAAAAAATAAAATCATGGAAATTACGGTGTCAGAAAATGTTGTTAATGTACCTACAAATGAATTAATTATTATTCAGAGAAATATTATCATCCACTCGAATATAAAACAGTTGCAATTTTTCATAGAGTACAAAAACATCATGAATTAAACAGAATTATTGCCAGACTCAGTTTCCAAAGAATATACGAACATGAAAGTAATAAATCAGATCAGTTGGCAGAAAATATAGAAGAAAATAATTGTAAAGAAAATGAGAAGAAATTAAGATGATACGTAAGGACTTAATTAAATAAATTAAATTTCAAAATAAATGCCACGTATAAAAATTAAAAAGAAAACCATATTAAATGAAATATTTATTTATAATAGCAATAATATTTAATGAAAACTTTTAATTAAACCAATTAAAATTGTTTTAAGTGTTGCATTTAAAAAATATTACTACAATTTTTTTTAATATGTCTAATTTGTGATTTCATTATCTCATTTTCCTTTTCCCAAATAAAATAATATTTCAACTCATCATAATCCATTGAATTTTAATAATATTTCTTAAGCTGAAAAAAAATGTACTCGTTACAAAGTAATAATAATCCCACAAAATTCTTATCAACAAATTAGTTTCCTTTATTTGCCAAAAATAAAAAAAGGAAAAATATCATTGAAACAAATTGAATTTGTAATGAATTCTTATGATACGATATTCGTATGATGACGTTGTAGAAAAACAGAAATCTTTTGTTAGCAATATGATTATTTTATCTGTCTTTATATTTTTATTAATACAACTTTTCAAAAGCTTTAGAAATATACTTTGACATTAAAGGGGTAAAACTGAAATGTAATACAGAAGGACAACATTAATAGATTTTGCTGTCATCTTGTTTCAGCTTAAAAGTTTTTCTTTTATTGACTTTATCTCTGGCATATTTGGACAATGATAATGATAATGACAGTAATAATGTTATGATATTGTTGTATTGTTACAAGAGTATTATTTATACATTTTGTTGGTATTATAAATTTAAAACTTTAAAAATGATGAGTTAATTATAGCTGGAGATAATATTGTTAAATAACTTCAATATGGTGAAATTTGTTCTGTTTAACTTAATCATACGGAAAATTTAAGAAATTAAATTATATTTACTTGTGTAAGAAATAATGAAAACTAAATTTAATTTTAACATTTTAATTCTAAATAATGTAAACTTCAACCGAAAGAACACGTTCCTTAAATCACATAAACAAACAAACGTAGCGAATGAAGGTCTTTAAAGTCGACTTCCAAAGTCTGATGACCAAATTCGTGATGATAATTTCGGAAAAAATATATCCAACATCCATACATCAAAATAACTTCAGATCGACGGCCACATCGTCGCCGAATTTTATGTCCGGACTTTTTGTTAACACTGATTTCCAAAAGTTTAATGCCATTCAATAGTAAACATATTTAGTTTAGTGGCCAAAATTCAGATCAAAATATTGGTAATTGCAGGCGTGTAAATTTGATCAGAAATAAATTATCAAACTATTATCGATAATTGGCTGATATATATATATTTTTTTTATTATTTTATTATTATACCTGCTGAGTTCCTTAATGTTTTCTCAGGTACTATAATTTAGTAAAATTGTTATTTAAGTGGAATAGAACTTTTGAGGATCAAAAAGGGTTAAAAAAATGTTTCTACTAGAAAAAGGCGAAAGTGTCCTCTTTAACCCCATATATACTTTTGTACCTTTCTGGACCCGTCTGTAGAACACTTTTTCCATTTGATTCACTGAAACAGGTCAGGCTTTAACTGACACAAAGGCTTCATTCAGCTGCGTTATATGTCAAAACACATCAAACCAATTAAACCAAGTCCCAGAAAAATCATTAGATCATTTTTGATCACTGCTGAATGTAGGCTGAACGTTCAGAACTTTTCATAATTACACTTATACGTTTTCTTGGGGTCCCGTCTTTCAGAAAATGTCAAGAAATATTAAACTTTTTCAACTAAATTTTCTAATAAAGTTAAATATATAAAGTTACTTTTTTGGCAAAAAATTGCAATTTTTGAGACCTGTTCTGAAATTTTGATTTTGAAAATTTTTTTCTTGTTATCGAAGTGAGATAACAAAAAAATTTTTTTATTAGCATAATTTAGAAAATTGTAGAGAATTTCAAGATATTTTTAAAAAAATTTTGTAAATTTTATTTTAAAAGTTATAGGGCAAAATCGCAAAAAAGTCAAGGCCAAAAATGAGAAATTTATCTTTTGAAGTTAAATATCTTTTAAACCATACGAGGTAATTTAACACAATAAGCATGTTTTTCCTTGTCTTGCTTAGGAGAATTCAAAAATGTAAAAATATTTAAAATCGATTCATATTTGTAAAAGTTATAAGCCCCGATATGTTTTTCACCCTCGAGGTGGTCAACTTTGGCCCACTGTAGCGGCGTTCGTGCTCCAGCTCACACTCTATCCAACAATATTCTGAAAGCCTAACTTCTCCTCTATCGATGTTCCAAGTTTCATCTAAATCAATGGTTTCAAAGTTCCAGACTTATTACCATTTATTTTGCTTTTGGCCCAACTGTGCGTTGTTATATGTATGAAAAATGTCAATAAAATTGTTTTCGATATAAATCTGAAATGACACCTGATATGTCGATGAAATTTTGACAGATGATGTAAATGATTCTAAATTATAGATTTTCATCAAAACGAGCATTTCGAAAATGTTGTCGGTTACGATATTTTGACGGTCAGGGCTCGATATGGTCAGATGAGACCAAAATATATTGTTTCCAGTCAGATGGCAAGGAATATTACCGACACCGTCCATATGAAACCCTTTAAAAAAGCAAGTAAAATAAACTATGAAGCATGGGGGTGGAACTTGTGAACCTTTGGAGATATCTCAATAATACGTGGTCAGAGATGAGTAGATTTGGAGGAGTACAGATTTGCTTGGGATCCCCATCATGTTGAAAAACAACTTCTTCATCCGGGTAAGCACTTTGGTCCACAAAATCGGGTAAATTATCGCCTGAGATACGAAGATAATCTTTTTCATTATTCTCTTAATTTTTACCACTGGTCCAAGGTGTCACCAAGTAAAATAGGTTCCAAAAATATTAAAAAAAAAACGTTTTAGAACCACTGGGTATTATGAGAAAATTCGAAAAATGTTTTTGACATTTATGCAATTCCATTTATTCTTATTTTTTTCCACTTTATTTTTAAAAATTAAAATTAACATATCTTAACGATCAAAGATTTTATTGCAGTTCAAATATTTAGAGTTTTTACAAATAGAGAAATTTAAATAGAAATAAAAGTTCTGCTACTTTCTTCAATTTTCCTCAATTTTCCTTTTTTAATTCCTATTAGGGTATCTTTCAGAAGATACCCACCCAGTATTATATAACAAGTTTGTTCCATATTTTCCCATTAACAAACAAGCAATTAAAATATATTAATTGTTGCTTTAACTATTTAAACCATAATAAATATTTACTTTCAATTTTAATAAACTAGAGTCAAAAGTGTTAAAGTTTTATGTCAATTTCAAGCAAGTCAAATTAAATTGTGATTTTACACTTTAGCACTTTTCATGTTTGACAAAATCAATTAATTTTATATAAATATTTTAATTGCTCTTTAGAATAAAATTAAAATTCTTTAAAATTCTACATTTACATTATTCTACCAATGTTTTATGACCTGTGCTGTTGTTGCTGACATTATACTTAAGTAAATATAACGAGACACAGACTTTTCTGTGTAAATTGTTTTAAATATTTATAAATTTACATTTTAAATAAATTTAATTAAAAGTAAAATTTCATTTATAAATTATTAATTTGTAACAGATTTAATAATTAAAAGCAAATTTTAATATCAAGGTTTCTAGATAAACTTTATTTTATAAATGTTAAAATATGTTAAAATATATTAAAAAGTGTTGAAATTAGTTGCAGGAAAATTTATATTTTGTTCATTGCTTTATTTGTAAAATAATGTGAAACAGAGCTTCAAAAAAATTTAGAAATATAATTTTTTTTTTTTCCATAATACTATTCCCAAAAACATAATTCTATAGCTGCATTCCAATCTATATTGTTAGATTTCTAAAACCCTAAGTTACCTTTAAAACTAAAGATTTATAAAATATTTTTAAATAGGAAGAAGTAAAGGATCTATATTTTCCACTATTCTTACTTAAGAGTATTTAATACGAAAACCATAAATTTATTTTGAGAAATTAAAAAAGATCTTTATAAAGATCAATCTAGACCTTATTACTTCTTTCTTTTCATTTTTCTATAATGTCTATGGTCTTATATTTTATTTTTAAGTATTTATTGAATTTGTCTTCTCTTACTCTGTATATTTTCTTTGATATATACGAGCTGTAAGCCCACTACTTCGTTAGCGGAAATTTTTTATAAAAACCATACTATATAATAAATTTAAACTAAGATTCTTAACTCCCTTGGTAACATTTTTAATAATGGTGTTATGTCATCCATAAATAACAATATCTCTTTAATTTCAGGTTTATAATCTTAGAATAATGAAAAATAAATATCAGAATTACGAAAAAGTATATTAGAATAAAGAAAATACACCAAAAATCCATTTTAAGGTTTTTGATTCACTTAGGATCTTACATCTTAAATTTTATGTTTCTAAGGATGAAAATTGCAGAACATTCAAGAAGTACTATTAGAAGAATGAAAAAAGATACCACAAAGCCCCTTCTTATGGATTCTCATTCATTTAGGACCACATATCTTTAAGTTCATGTTTCTAGATTCAGAATTATAGAAAATTCAAAAAGTACCATTAAAATAACAAAAAAGTACCACAATGTCCCCTCTTATGGATTCTCATTAACTAAGGACCACATATCCCTAATTTCATGTTTCTAGGTTCATAATTATAGAAAATTCAAAAAATACCATTAGAAGAACGAAAAAGTACCACAAAGTCCCCCCTTGTGAATTCTTTCCAACATCGAACCATGCTTATTTAATTTCATGTTTCTAGGTTAAATATTACAGAAAATGCAAAAAAGTACCAATAGAAGAAGAAAAAAGTACCACAAAGTCCATCCTCTTGAATTCTTACCCACAGGACTACGTATCTTTAAGTACCACAAATTCCACTCTTGTGAATTCTTATCTACATATTCTTAATTTCATGTTTCTATGTTTAATTATTGGAGTTAATTTTGTCTTGATAAAAAAAATTCTATCTTTTGCGAAACTTTATCCAATATCAGTAGATATTGATAGCGCTGATTTAAATATAAACTGCGAATAGATGCATCATAGAATGATTCCAAAATCAGTCGGACTTGATATATTCGATGTTAATAAAATTGGAACTGTTTCTCAAATCATAAAAGTTTATACTCATGTTCCTTTCCGGTCCAAAAATATGACGGTTTGCAAAAGAAACGATAAACAAGCGCGAATGTTATATTCGGCTTGGACGAATCTATATACCTACCATCAACATTCTCAAATTTTACGTTATATGGGAGGTGGGAGGTAAAGTGGGAGGACCACGCCCATTTTTTGTTTTCGAGTTTACATTGCTCCTTAAACTATCTGTACAAAATTTATTTGACGTTTCACCTTATATTGGGGGTGAGCGGACCACGCCCATTTTTGGTTTCCAAATTTATATCCACCCTCGAACTATCTGTACAAAATTTCGTTATCGTACATGCTTTTGTTTAAGAGATATCAGCAAAAGAGTATGAAATGAAGCTACAACGGACACTCTGTGTTTTTAGTATTTTGCCCAAAACTTTTTTGTTTATTAATCGATTTTGCACATTTTCAATACCAAACAAACCTTATATAAGTTAAATATTTGAGCCAAATATTTAACTTCATCCCCCTAGGTTCGAGCCCTATCCTTCTTTCAACAGACAGACAGACGGACCGACGAACGGACGGACATGGCTAGATCGACTCAGAATCTAACCAGAACCCAGAACATATATACTTTATGGGGTCTTAAATGATTTTTACGACATGTTACATACGGAATGACAAAATCAATATACCCCCATCTTTTTGATGGTGGGTATAAAAAGCTTAAAACTTTACAAAGGTAAACAAGTACACCTTGTTAATAACTTCTAAACTATACAGAACTCTGATTTTAATTTCATATTAAAGAAAATGATATTTCCTCTAAACCGATATTTATAAAGTTTTTTTACGTCAAAAGCTCAAAGGTCAAATGTATATGTCTTTACAAACAAAATCAAAAAACGTTATATTTAAAATTATGAAAAATATATATAATGTTGACGTAAATCTTCTTCCAACGCACGTAAAATTTCAAGTTGGAGACACATTTAGTTTAGAAGTTATGAACTAAAATTAAATCTATACACAATAAAATTTTAGTTTTAGTATCATATGTAGTAATATTTAGTAGATTTAATTCGAAAGTTCAAAGGTCAAAATTAGACTTACAAAAATTAAACCTTCATATCTCGAAAAACGATATTTTTAAAATGTTAAACTCTTTTAGTTTAGAAGTTATGTATTGAAATATAAACTTAAGTCAAATTTTGTATATAAAATTTATTTATTTTTTAATATAAACTCATAAAAAATAGTTTAAATTAATTTTTGTGAATATAAGAAAAAAAATATGTTTACCATATTTTGCTTCATAACTCCTAAACCAAAAGAGTCTTTAACATAAATTTTGGCGAGAATATAGAATAGAGTTATGTTATCAAAATAAAATTTATTTTAAGAATTTTAAAAAACCGTTTTTTTTTTTTTTTGATATATTCAGCTTTGATCTTTTTATTATCGATTTCGACTTTTGAACTTTCGAAGCAAATAAATTTTATACGCGTCATTTTAAAGTCAATATCTTTTTCTAATAAATGAGAAAAAAATTAAAATGTATAGCTAAAAAGTTATGAGTAATAAAGTATATCGTCAATTCCACGAAAGATTTATAAAAAATGTCAATTTTTTTACGGAGGGTCATCCGATTTTGTTTATATTTGGCACACATATAACCTATGGAGTCATTTAAATATCTCCGTTTTTATTTTTTTGAATTTTGAAAAATTCGCGAATTTATTCGCGATTTAATTTTTTCGAAAAGTGAAAAAAATGACAAAAGTGTCTAACTTTAAACATCAATATCTCAAAAAGTTGTTAACGGATTTTAATGATTTGAATTGCATATTTAAGAAGAATAAGTCCACTATAAATGTAGTGATTTAAAAATAATATTATCGTTTAAAAATGCATTCATAATGCAAATGCAATTTTTGGATGCATTTTTGAAAAATGTTTACCCTTCCGATTTTAATTTTTTTTTAATATGTTAAAAAGCAATATCTTTACTATAAAATACAAAAAGAACTGTTCTGGGACAATAAAGTCTACTATTTTAAATATTTTTTTCAAAAAATTTCAATCATTTTTTTCATACAAAAATTAAAATTTTTTTATAAATCTTGATTTTTAACATTTTTGGTTATACTTTTTTAGTAATATGTGATTTTACATATTTATAACTCCTTAACTATACGTGGGATTTTATTGATTAAAAACTAGTGTAAAGTTTATTACAATAAATATTGTAAATTATATTGTATAAATCAAAAATATTTTTTTTTTTGCTAAAGATGCACTTACGAAAAGAATGCAATTTTCGGATGCATTTTAAGAAATTTTTACACTTTTAATTTTAAATATTTTTGCTTAATATTGAAGACAAATATGTTTATTATATAAAACATCAGCAATTGATCTGGGATAAATAGGTTTTCTACCGCAAATAACAAATTATGAATTATTATGGTTAAAATTTATTTAAAAATATGCTCACAAAAATTAAAAAATACAAAAATTAAAAAAAAATAAAAAAATTTGTATGAAAAAAATTTAAGAAATATTTTGAAAAAATTTTTTAAAATAGTGAACCATTTTGTCCCAGAACAATTTATATTGCAATTTTTAGCAAACATAATAATGTTTTTTTTATATCGAAAGAAGAAAAAAATTGAAAAGGTAGACATTTTCCAAAAATGCATTCAAAAATTGCATTTGCATTATGAATGCATTTTTAAATGATAATATTATTTTTAAATAACTACATTTATAGTGGACTTATTCTTCTTAAATATGCAATTTAAATCATTAAAATCCGTTAACAACTTTTTGAGATATTGATGTTTAAAGTTAGACACTTTTGTCATTTTTTTTCACTTTTTGAAAAATTTAAATCGCGAATAAATTCGCGAAGTTTTAAAAATTCAAAAAAATAAAAACGGACATATTTAAACGGCTCCATAGCGTATGCGTATGCCAAATATTATTAAAATCGGAAGACATGAAAAATATTCTTGGGCGTTCTTTCATGGAATGGACGATATACATCTTTAGAAAAAATTCCATAGTTTTTAAATATTTAAAACAGTATAATTTTGAACCGGAAAGGGTCTATACTTGCAATAGGTAATAACAGTAGCGAATTTCGCTGAAATCGGAGATATTAAATCCGAAAATGCCGGTTTTATGTTCGTTTTGATATGGAATTGTTCCATAGGAATTTACTCTAGGAAAAAATTGTATTTATTTTAAAAAATACTGCATTAATTTCGTTGATTATTTTATAAAGAAATTGTATGCTTTCAAAAGAATTTGACACAAAAATCTGTTAAGATCCTGGCAAATTGTCAAAAATTGTCATATATCCATATACATAGATACAATATAGCAAAAGTGTTAACAACATTTTTATGTATATAAAATTTTATCACAAAATAAGTCAAATAGAAAAACAATAATGACATGTTTTTATTTTTATTTATTTATTTTTTTTTTTTTTTTTTTTTTTTTCATAATAAAAATATTTAACTCAGACTTAAAACGTCTTCCTTTAGATGTCATTTGAAAGTGATGGTTAATTAACCTCAGACAAAAAATTATTATAACATTTTTGAACACTCATACACTTCAACAAATAATGAAACATAGGTACATATCCAACAAACACATGAGCTACATTTCAAAATGAAAATGATTTAAACATTATTTTCTTAAACCTTTAAATCTTGATGATGATTGGTAAAAAATTCTAATCTCAGAATATATGAGTAAAAATAATTCATTAAAATATTTATTTAAATGATTTGTATAAAATTTAAGAATTATACTTCGTGTGCAATTACTATAAAATGTTAAGCAGGGAGTTTCATATTTAACTATTTTATAATTTGTGGATTAAACATTTAAAAAATATTGTTGAAAATGTTAAGAAATATATAAAAAATTTAATTTATTTTTCAGATGTTAATTATTTTGTTTGCTGGGTATAAACATATTCTCTTTTTGTTAAGCAATACGAATACGTAGAATAATAAATAAATATGACAGAATAAAACCATGGTAAATATTTATAATTAAAATTATGTGCGAATACCATATAAAAATAAATTTATATAAATGTATGTATGTGTTTTTAAAACACATATTTTTCTTAAATATACTCTTTAAAGAAATTAAATTATAATTCGTTATTTTGTAACATTCTCCCTTAAATACAAATTATTGCACTGAAACATATTTTTATAACCTACACCTCCGAAGGTGGTTGGGGTATTATGCGTTTGTGTTGATGTTTGTAACTCACAGAAAAAATATCCCAACACTCACCTTAAAGTAAACCAATCGACCCAGAATCACGTCTGGCAGGTTGTCTGTCCATATAAACCTTGTGCACAAAGTACAGGTCGCAATTTTGAAGATAATTTGATGAAATTTGACACTACGAAATTGTTCATGATCGGTCCATTATTTCACCTCGCCCCCATACAAATGTCCTCCAGGATTAGAGTCTTAACACTTATAGATGCCTCAAAAATATCAATTTTTTAATGAAATTCAGCACAAATAAGTTTTATATAAGCACAAATTTCATAAAGATCGGTTCATAATTGACCATAGCTCCCATATAAACTCCTCTCCCGAAAATCACTTTAACGTACTTTAATCCGAGAGAAATGTTAGTATAACGTTAATATTTAACACAAATAAGGTTTATGTAAGTAAAAACAAAATGATGTGGATCGGAATGGTGTAGTGTATCATATGGTCGGTCTTGACCGACTATACTTTTCTCGTTATTTTAAATAGAAAAATCCGGCCAAAACCCAGATGTGGATTTTTTTTCAGAATTTTGCCCATAAAGTCCAAATTATTACAGGTTTAGAAAAAGCCATTCTTTGGAACTTCATTTGCTGCCACAAACTGAAAGACTAGTGAGCTCTACGAGTTCATTCGAAATGCCTTCAATAGTTGTTCTCGAATGTTTTGTTAGAGAAATTTTCAAGAATTATTCGAAGATGATATCATTATCGAAGTTTGTGGTCAAGCAGGTAGTTCCCTTTTAATAAATGTAAATGTTAATCTCTCCCAAATTATATAAGCCAAAAAATAATACGATAATATCAAATTAAACTTGTCATTAGCAGATAATAGGTAAAAATAGCATTCTTGGAATTTAATGAATGGACATAAAATATCTTACCACAACAAAAAACACAATTAAAAAACTCATTTACAGCTTATAGACGCCTAGATGAAAATATAAACCAGTTGTTAAAAAGAATGATGATATTTTAATGCAAAAATCGATACGAGTATATAAAATAACTCCAAGAGAAGTGAATTACACGCAAGATTGCAGATTTCACAAAATATCCCAATTTTATAAAAATCGGATCAGAAATTTTATTAATTAATTAATTACATATTTTTGGAAGAAAAGATTCCAAATTTTTCCAATTTTTAAATATGATATATTCTAGTTAAGTATTGTCGGCAGGGTCCCAAGAAAATAATTTTTGCTACTTCAATGATTGAGCTGAATACGGAAAAAAAATATTTAAATTTTATTTAAATTCATTTTCAGTTCCCTACAAGCAATTGAAAATATCGAAATTGGTACATTTTGTCCAAAAGAAGTTTTGAGTTTTTATTTTCTAGAAAAAGATGTAAAAAAATTCATAATTTTCAGCTTGTTATGAAAAGAACCCATTTCAAATCCTCAATAAATAAAAAGCTTCGTACTTTTTGTAATCATATTTATTGTTAAGTCGGTTGTTATTAGCAGGGACCGAAAATTCATAAAAATTAATGTTTTTTTTTTTTTTTTTTTTTTTTTTTTTTTGTTCCAACAATTTGACAAGCGTAATACTACTCTCAAAATTATATTTTTTTTAATCTTTTAGTTATTTTACATTTCTGTATATCTTTTTTAAAGAATACATTTTTCTCACTATATACACAGTTAAATGGAAAAATAGTGTTTTTTATAGGTTAACATTAAGGTACTACGTATTATCTTTAAAGATTGTCCTTTTTATTGAGAATCTATATATATATATATATATAAAAGAGTAACGTTACTGAGTGACTGACTGGCTGACTTACTTACTGATTCACAGCCCAAACATTTATGAAATAGATCCCCTATGACGGGATTTTTGGAAATTCGAATCTTTAGGGGGTGGATAAAAACAGGTAAAATTGATAACTTTATATTTCCTAAACTAAAAGAGATACAAAAAAAAGTTGAATAGTTAACGTTACTCATTTTAAAAATAATCGGACGGGTGTCTGATACTTTTTTAAAATTCGGCTCTTTTAGGGCGAAAACGGGTAAAAACTGTATTTTTTTTTTTTTTTTTTTGCACACTATCATATACCTTTGAATCCACTAAACACAGAAATAAAATACGCATTAAATTAGAACTTATCGAAAATTGGAAAATACTGTACTTTTACTGGTACTTTTTGTAAATTCAAACGTTTAAAGGGTAAAAATCGTACCTGTTTTTGGAACATTTTTCACAAAATATTTTTTTCTGTTTACTGACACATACATGTGAATATTTTAACATTAAATCCCATTTCAATTTTGAAATTTATTGGAATACAATATTTGTTACATCCAGGGGGAATAAAAAGTATCAAAAGGGGATTAAAATCGGGAGATTAAATTTTAGTCAAATTAAATAATGGATTTTTTATTATATTAAATGTAGAAATATGAACTTAAGTACAGGTAATCCTAAGTGAGCGAAAATTTACAAGAGCGGACTTTGTGGTACTGTTTTGATCTTCTAATGAAACTTTTTGAATTTTCTATAATATTGAACCTAGAAACATGAAATTAAAGTTGATATATAATCCTAAGTGAATGAGAATCCATTCATTTTTTCATTCTTCTAAAGGTATTTTTTAAATTTTCCACAATATTGAACCTAGAAATATGAAATTAAAGATAAGTGTGTTGTTCTTAATGCTGACAGAACACCAATATTACAACTGTTCCCACGGGAGAGGAATCATAATTGAATTTTACGGTTTTCTTCACCTTTGGTATTTCATTTTGTTTTTTTTTTTTTTTTTTTAATAAAAAGGCTACCAAGTTTTTCATCTGGTCTATGTAGGAGTACTGCAAGATCGGGTTAAATGCTATCTATATAAAAGTGAATCTGTGTTTGTTAGTCTATCTGTTTTTAAATTTTATTTTGATGCTTTTATTTTATTTCAATACAATTGGATATCGATGCGCACTATTAGAAATATTCAAAAATTTATAGTTGTAAAATTGTAATTAAACACAATTAGAATTTATAATATCGCAGCAAAAACTTGGTAATGACATGTAGTTACGGATGTAGTTACTTTGTAATGACAACAACATACTATCTGCATTACATAGACGTTGTTTAGTAACTAATTTTTTATAACCCGAGAGTAAATAAATATTTAAGATCATATTTTTGAAAATATTAATTATTATTGATTCTTACAATGCAGTTACTAATTCATATATTTAAAGAAGGAATACATTAATGAAAGGTAAAATTTGCGTATAAATCTATTTGTAATCGAAAATAGTTTATTTTTATTACATTTTTGGTTGTTCTTAAGTTTTTTAAATTAAAATTTATAAAATCTTTTTACAACAAAGAAAAATATATATATATATATATATATCCTGATATTTAATTTTCAGGGTAAGTAGTTGCCTCTAATGTCATCACCGCACAGTGTTAGATTTTCAAATTTAGCTGGCCAAAACCCCAAAAATGAACTTTAAAGGAGGAAAAAAATTATATTCGGGTATTAAAATAGACTATTCAGTTAAGACATTTCCGTACTCATTTTTGCTGAAATCGACCATCGATCTAACGATAACATGAATGATGGGTAAAATATACAAAAGAAAAAAATTTTTTTTTTCTCGAAAATTAGTCAAACTTTGAACATGAATAAAAAATTTTCTATGGCATATTTTTAAAAAATTCTTTTTGTATATGAAAACATAATTCCTTTAAAATATAAAACAGGTATTTTGTATATATTTGAATGAAGATAGTTTTAGATATTGAAAGATATAATAGGCAAACTCTTAAAAAAAAAATTGTAAGTCAAAAACAAAAATGCATAGACGAATACTTTTTTCTGTTATCAGCTGGGGTCCAACTTTTGATTGTTTTGAGAACTAGGGATACTCCTTTAATAGAAACTAAAAATTTTTTTGCCCGAAACTGCCCCTGCCGAACAAAGTATTCAAAACAAATATACACCATCCTTCTAAGTGGAACAAAAAATTGAATACCATTTTATTTGTAAGTTGCTTTTAAAGAATGTATGTTTTAAATGAATACCTTTGTTTAAGTTGTGAAGTTACAAGATCGTGGGTGAATATTTCCATCTAACAATTAACCGTTATATAGTGGAACTTTGCTAGAAAAGGAACTAATTTTTGTTTAAGATGTCACAAAAGTAATTCTTTATTTATAGAACGATTTACAAGAATTAAAAAATTAAAAAAAAAATAGTCGGAGCCAGGAGTTGAACCCACAACCATCCGGATGCTAGCCAATTGCTCTACCCACTATACCACTGCCTAGTTATTTTAAAGTGCATCAATGGCTTTCACAAAGAAGTCCCGTTTTCTTTTCTTTTTTTCTAAAAATAATATCCAAAATACTGTTTATATAAAACCGAAATTAATTTTATGCATGATTGATGGAAAAGTTTGTTCTGCTTTATCGAATTACAATTCGTCACAAATATGTTATGTATGTGGAGCTAAGCCTTCCGAAATGAATAACTCTTCAGCCCTGTTACAAAAAACCTTAGACTCTGGAGTTTTGGAATTTGGCTTGTTGCCTCTACATTCCTGGATACGATTCATGGAATGTTTACTACATATAGCTTACAGGATAGATATAAAAATGTGGCAAGTTAGAGGTGAAGATAACAAAGTAAAAGTTTTACAAAAAAAAAAAATTTTATTCAACACGAATTTAGATCAAAAATGGGGTTATTGATAGACATGCCTAAACAGATATCGGGAAATACTAAAGATGGCAATACAGCCAGGCGATTTTTTAGAAATGCGGAAATATCTGAGCAAATAACTTGGTTAAATTTAGAACTTATTAAACGTTTTCATGTTATATTGGAATACTTAGCATCTGGGTATACTATAAACGTGGAAGCATTCGAAAGTTATACATTTGAAGCAAGAAATCTTTATTGAAACTATATCCCTGGCATAACATGCCTGTCAGTGTTCACAAAGTTCTTTGGCACGGAAAAGCTATAATTGAACATTGCATCCTTCCTATTGGTCAATTATCTGAAGAAGCTCAAGAATCCAGGAATAAAGACAATAGACGTTATAGACTGCAGTTCACGCGGAAAACTTCACGGACCGAGACTAATGCAGATTTAATAAAAAGGCTATTAATATCATTAGATCCTTATATTTGCAGCTTCAGGAAAACTCCACCAGTTAAAAAACGAACTTTAACGCCAGATATATTGAAACTACTAAAAAACTCATGTTATAATATACAAGACTCTGGAAGTGAAAATGACAGTGATATTGGTGCAGATTCCACATGATTTTGTTTTTTTACTAAACTTTTTTATACTTTCATTAAAAAATTATGATGAATTATGTAATCTTTATTTTGTATTTTTAATTAAACTTATTTTCAAATGAAAAAGAATTACAAAAGAAGCTATCAGGTTTGTGATGAAAACCGATCGTTTTCAAAACGAATCGGTTTGAAAAATTGTGGTGAATTTCATGTGAAAAATAACAATTATGTTTAGGCAAATATAAAAAAAATATATAATAAAATCTAAAAGAAAGTGATTAAAATATAATTTTTATCAATAACAAAAACGAAAATATCAGTGCATCACACATTTTTTCTATTTGAAATCGATTCGTTTTTGAAATCGTTTTCCATCACATACCTGTATTTTTAAATTTTGACTATTTTTCATAATTGGGTAATTAATAGTGGGCGTGGCGGTAGGCGGATTTGTCTAATTTTTTGTCCAATAATTCTTCTATATATAAGTAATCACTATGTATGATTTATAGTTTTTGTGTAATTTATTTTGGCGACCTAAATTTGAAAATCGAACACTGTGCACCGTGTTAAAATAATGAGTTATTCAGCTAATGTGTAAGTAGTTAAGAGCTATTATATTAGCTTCTTAACTCATTACATGGCAACCAAAGTTTTTGCTGGGATAATACTATGGATTTTATTAAAAAATCTACGCTAACGAAGTAGCGAGTATACTGCTCGTATATAATAAATAAAGTAAATACTATTATTAATTTTTTTATTCGAACTTTTTGGTTATTATTATTTTTGAAAATTATTCAGGCTCGAGTTCAATTGTATTAATTAGAAGAATACATTGTAAAAGTTTATTGGACACTCGGCAGAATGGAATGCATTTTCTAGTCAGCCACGACCGTCATCAGCACTCTTCAGTGTTCCACCGTGGTGTTCTCTGTAAACATCATCTATTTAACTCACAACTTTTTGGAAATGGAATCCATGACTTTTTTGAGTTAGACGAATGGTTTTCAAAAAAAAAAAATAATAATAATAATAATAATAATAATAATAATAATAAAGTAAAATAAATACTATTTACTTGAGATCAAAAATAGGGAAATATTATTGTATTGTAAATGAAAAGAAAAAACTGGTCCCCTGTTAGGATTATCAGGGTGAACTGCAACATATTTTACAGATCCTAATATTTAG
Source organism: Protophormia terraenovae (assembly GCA_951394005.1). Classification (NCBI taxonomy): domain Eukaryota; kingdom Metazoa; phylum Arthropoda; class Insecta; order Diptera; family Calliphoridae; genus Protophormia; species Protophormia terraenovae. The sequence goes on along the minus strand of OX596076.1, from coordinate 87,065,574 downwards.
AAATCTCAACATCAGGGAATACGAACGGGTTGAATCTTACTTCTTTGAAATCTATTCTGGTATTGCTACCACAGTCAAACAGAAAGCACTATTAAGCAATGATAACCAATATTTATTTAATACTAAATGAGATGATATGGAATTAGAGGACACGTGGTTCCAACGTGTCACAATGAACACACTGAGAAAGGTAAGTTTTGTTCCTCACTAACACAAAAAAAAAAAATTTTTCTTATCCACAAACAAATTTCAACATTTTATTAAACAAAAAAAAAAAAAAAATAAATAAATTCAAAACTAAGTTTCACCCTAATCTATATATATATCGTATGACCCAATAAGATAAATATGTATATATATATATCTTCCACTCATTTAAATTTAAAAGCAAAAACAAATTTATTTTTTAAACAAAAACACAATTAACATTTTACTCATTCCACTATTTAGTTCATTTGGTACGTTTATTATTATGAGTTATCTTTTTTCATTGATCTCAATTTAAATAGAATTTATTCATATATGTATATACACGTATTTATGTATGAATAGATGTATGTAATTATAAACTTTTATAATTATTATCCCTTTTGTTAAATGTATTTTGTTTTTCCTTTTTTAATTTTGTCTATAATCCATGTTGGCAATTATCTTTTTTGGTTTTTGTGTAAAGTTGAAAGTCAATTATTGTCTTTATTATAAGGCTGGTTATGATTGTCATTTTGTCTGACTCTTTGTCCTTTTTAGTTATAATTTTCATTAATTTGCTTTAATGTCATAATTTTTTTCTTTTTTGCTGCTTTAGTTTTAATTTAGTAAAAAATATTTTTCCTTTTTTTTTTTTTGGTTACTTCAATTATTATTTTTTTCTTTGTCTTTATATACCTTTTAAAGGATTAAATAGTTTTTATTATAAGTACATAATTGCTAAAATATAAATAAAAACTTGTATGTTAATGGTTTTCTAATAAGAGGATTAATATAATTAAATTAAGCATATAATTATTATTTAATAAAATACATTTTTAATTTATTTATCTTATAATAAAATAAATACATAGTGGTAAATGTTAATGACGCTCGTAAAATATTTTTTTTTTTAACATATGAATTGAAAAAATTGCAAATTAATTGTAAATCATTCAAGTTAAAAAATAAAAATTAGTTTTATGCAAATCAAATCTTTAAATTTATCAATTTAAATATTAAATTATTTAATTTTTTAAAACAAAAATCTTTATTTCTAAAATCATTTTTAGTTTATCTTTGTACAAATGACATTAAAACATTTCGTTTTATTTCAATGCCCTTACATTATTCTCCAAACACAATTTGCTTTATGGAGACTGTAAAGATTTTAAACAATCTGTGTACAGCAGTTTTAAATTAGTCCTCAACATTTGGATATAAAAAAAAAACTTGTCAATTTCGTTTAATAGCATAAAACATTTTTAAGGTTTATGACAAATATAAAGTCATAATGGATACAATACACAAAGTAATTCTGCCACAGGTAAATATTTTTGTGCACATAAATTAAGGTTAAAAATGGTATATTAAATTCATCTTTGTCCAAATAAAGCTTATCTCAAAAAATTTCAATAAAAATTTAAATTCTGTAAAACTAGGTAAATACTTATGTATATTTCATACCACAAATCAATTAAGATAAATTTAAATGAAAACTAAAATTCTTTAGAACTTGTTAAATACTGCGTTTTTAGAGAAAATAAGCTAATTTCGTGATCACTTACCAAAAATCAATTTTTGAAGAAAATTTAACGAAAACTAAAATCGTTTATAACTCGGTAAATACTGCGTTTTTCGAGAAAATAAGCTTATTTCGTGATCACTTATAAAAATCAATTTTTTTCAGAAATGTTGTACGAAAACTAAAATCATTTATAACTCGTTAAATACTGCGTTTTTCGAGAAAATAAGCTAATTTCGTGATCACTTATATTTCATATCTAAAATCCTTTATAACTCGTTAAATACTGCGTTTTTCGAGAAAATAAGCTTATTTCGTGATCACTTATATTTCATATCAAAAATCGATTTTTTGAAGAAATTTTGTATGAAAACTAAAATCCCTTATAACTCGGTAAATACTGCGTTTTTCGAGAAAACAAGCTTATTTCGTGATCACTTATAAAAATCGATTTTTTGAAGAAATTTTCTATGAAAACTAAAATCCTTTATAACTCGGTAAATACTTTGTTTTTCGAGAAAATAAGCTTATTTCGTGATCACTTATAAAAATCGATTTTTTGAAGAAATTTTCTATGAAAACTAAAATCCTTTATAACTCGGTAAATACTTTGTTTTTCGAGAAAATAAGCTTATTTCGTGATCACTTATATTTCATATCAAAAATCGATTTTTTTAAGAAATTTTCTATGAAAACTAAAATCCTTTATAACTCGGTAAATACTTCGTTTTTCGAGAAAATAAGCTTATTTCGTGATCACTTATATTTCATATCAAAAATCGATTTTTTGAAGAAATTTTGTATGAAAACTAAAATCCCTTATAACTCGGTAAATACTGCGTTTTTCGAGAAAACAAGCTTATTTCGTGATCACTTATAAAAATCGATTTTTTGAAGAAATTTTCTATGAAAACTAAAATCCTTTATAACTCGGTAAATACTTTGTTTTTCGAGAAAATAAGCTTATTTCGTGATCACTTATAAAAATCGATTTTTTGAAGAAATTTTCTATGAAAACTAAAATCCTTTATAACTCGGTAAATACTTTGTTTTTCGAGAAAATAAGCTTATTTCGTGATCACTTATATTTCATATCAAAAATCGATTTTTTGAAGAAATTTTCTATGAAAACTAAAATCCTTTATAACTCGTTAAATACTGTGTTTTTCGAGAAAATAAGCTTTTTTCGTGATCACTTATAAAAATCGATTTTTTGAAGAAATTTTCTATGAAAACTAAAATCCTTTATAACTCGGTAAATACTTTGTTTTTCGAGAAAATAAGCTTATTTCGTGATCACTTATATTTCATATCAAAAATCGATTTTTTTAAGAAATTTTCTATGAAAACTAAAATCCTTTATAACTCGGTAAATACTTCGTTTTTCGAGAAAATAAGCTTACTTCGTGATCACTTATATTTCATATCAAAAATCGATTTTTTGAAGAAATTTTCTGTGAAAACTAAAATCCTTTATAACTCGGTAAATATTGCGTTTTTCGAGAAAATAAGCTTATTTCGTGATCACTTATAAAAATCGATTTTTTTAAGAAATTTTGTATGAAAACTAAAATCCTTTATAACTCGGTAAATACTGCGTTTTTCGAGAAAATAAGCTTATTTCGTGATCACTTATATTTCATATCAAAAATCGATTTTTTGAAGAAATTTTGTATGAAAACTAAAATCCTCTATAACTAGGTAAATACTTCGTTTTTCGATAAAATAAGCTTATTTCGTGATCACTTATATTTCATATCAAAAATCGATTTTTTTAAGAAATTTTCTATGAAAACTAAAATCCTTTATAACTCGGTAAATACTTCGTTTTTCGAGAAAATAAGCTTATTTCGTGATCACTTATAAAACTAAAGTCCTTTATAACTCGGTAAATACTGCGTTTTTCGAGAAAATAAGCTTATTTCGTGATCACTTATATTTCATATCAAAAATCGATTTTTTGAAGAAATTTTCTGTGAAAACTAAAATCCTTTATAACTCGGTAAATACTGCGTTTTTCGAGAAAATAAGCTTATTTCGTGATCACTTATAAAAATCGATTTTTTGAAGAAATTTTCTATGAAAACTAAAATCCTTTATAACTCGTTAAATACTGCGTTTTTCGAGAAAATAAGCTTATTTCGTGATCACTTATAAAAATCGATCTTTTGAAGAAATTTTCTATGAAAACTAAAATCCTTTATAACTCGTTAAATACTGCGTTTTTCGAGAAAATAAGCTTATTTCGTGATCACTTATATTTCATATCAAAAATCGATTTATTGAAGAAATTTTGTATGAAAACTAAAATCCTTTATAACTAGGTAAATACTTCGTTTTTCGAGAAAATAAGCTTATTTCGTGATCACTTATATTTCATATCAAAAATCGATTTTTTGAAGAAATTTTCTGTGAAAACTAAAATCCTTTATAACTCGTTAAATACTGCGTTTTTCGAGAAAATAAGCTTTTTTCGTGATCACTTATAAAAATCGATTTTTTGAAGAAATTTTCTATGATCACTTATAAAAATCGATTTTTTGAAGAAATTTTCTATGAAAACTAAAATCCTTTATAACTCGTTAAATACTGCGTTTTTCGAGAAAATAAGCTTTTTTCGTGATCACTTATAAAAATCGATTTTTTGAAGAAATTTTCTATGAAAACTAAAATCCTTTATAACTCGGTAAATACTTCGTTTTTCGAGAAAATAAGCTTATTTCGTGATCACTTATATTTCATATCAAAAATCGATTTTTTGAAGAAATTTTGTATGAAAACTAAAATCCTTTATAACTCGGTAAATACTGCGTTTTTCGAGAAAATAAGCTTATTTCGTGATCACTTATATTTCATATCAAAAATCGATTTTTTGAAGAAATTTTCTATGAAAACTAAAATCCTTTATAACTCGTTAAATACTGCGTTTTTCGAGAAAATAAGCTTATTTCGTGATCACTTATATTTCATATCAAAAATTGATTTTTTGAAGAAATTTTGTATGAAAACTAAAATCCTTTATAACTCGGTAAATACTGCGTTTTTCGATCACTTATAAAAATCGATTTTTTTAAGAAATTTCGTATGAAAACTAAAATCCTTTATAACTCGGTAAATACTGCGTTTTTCGAGAAAATAAGCTTATTTCGTGATCGCTTATATTTCATATTAAAAATCGATATTTTGAAAAAAATTTTTTATGAAAACTAAAATCCTTTATAACTCGGTAAATACTGCGTTTTTCGATCACTTATAAAAATCGATTTTTTTAAGAAATTTCGTATGAAAACTAAAATCCTTTATAACTCGGTAAATACTGCGTTTTTCGAGAAAATAAGCTTATTTCGTGATCGCTTATATTTCATATTAAAAATCGATATTTTGAAGAAATTTTTTATGAAAACTAAAATCCTTTATAACTCGTTAAATACTGCGTTTTTCGAGAAAATAAGCTTATTTCATGATCACTTATAAAAATCGATTTTTGAAGAAATTTTGTATGAAAACTAAAATCCTTTATAACTCGTTAAATACTGCGTTTTTTCGAGAAAATAAGCTTATTTCGTGATCACTTATATTTCATATCAAAAATCGATTTTTTGAAAAAAAATTCCAATGAAACTAAAATCTTTTATAACTCGTTAAATACTGCGTTTTTTCTAGAAAATAAGCTTATTTCGTGATCACTTATAAAAATCACTTATAAATAAGCTTATTTCGTGATCACTTATAAAAATCGATTTTTTGAAGAAATTTTGTATGAAAACTAAAATCCTTTATAACTCGTTAAATACTGCGTTTTTCGAGAAAATAAGCTTATTTCGTGATCACTTATATTTCATATCAAAAATCGATTTTTTGAAGAAATTTTGTATGAAAACTAAAATCCTTTATAACTCGTTAAATACTGCGTTTTTCGAGAAAATAAGCTTATTTCGTGATCACTTATAAAAATCGATTTTTTGAAGAAATTTTGTATGAAAACTAAAATCCTTTATAACTCGGTAAATACTGCGTTTTTCGAGAAAATAAGCTTATTTCGTAATCACTTATATTTCATATCAAAAATCGATTTTTTGAAGAAATTTTGTATGAAAACTAAAATCCCTTATAACTCGTTAAATACTGCGTTTTTCGAGAAAATAAGCTTATTTCGTGATCACTTATATTTCATATCAAAAATCGATTTTTTGAAGAAATTTTGTATGAAAACTAAAATCCTTTATAACTCGGTAAATACTGCGTTTTTCGAGAAAATAAGCTTATTTCGTGATCACTTATATTTCATATCAAAAATCGATTTTTTGAAGAAATTTTGTATGAAAACTAAAATCCCTTATAACTCGTTAAATACTGCGTTTTTCGAGAAAATAAGCTTATTTCGTGATCACTTATATTTCATATCAAAAATAGATTTTTTGAAGAAATTTTGTATGAAAACTAAAATCCCTTATAACTCGTTAAATACTGCGCTTTTCGAGAAAATAAACTTATTTCGTGATCACTTATAAAAATCGATTTTTGAAAAATAGAAATTTTGTATGAAAACTAAAATCCTTTATAACTCGGTAAATACTGCGTTTTTCGAGAAAATAAGCTTATTTCGTGATCACTTATATTTCGTATCAAAAATCGATTATTTGAAGAAATTTTGTATGAAAACTAAAATCCCTTATAACTCGGTAAATACTGCGTTTTTCGAGAAAACAAGCTTATTTCGTGATCACTTATAAAAATCGATTTTTTGAAGAAATTTTGTATGAAAACTAAAATCCTTTATAACTCGCTAAATACTGCGTTTTTCGAGAAAATAAGCTTATTTCGTGATCACTTATATTTCATATCAAAAATCGATTTTTTGAAGAAATTTTGTATGAAAACTAAAATCCCTTATAACTCGTTAAATACTGCGTTTTTCGAGAAAATAAGCTTATTTCGTGATCACTTATATTTCATATCAAAAATCGATTTTTTGAAGAAATTTTGTATGAAAACTAAAATCCCTTATAACTCGTTAAATACTGCGTTTTTCGAGAAAATAAGCTTATTTCGTGATCACTTATAAAAATCGATTTTTTGAAGAAATTTTGTATTAAAACTAAAATCCTTTATAACTCGGTAAATACTGCGTTTTTCGAGAAAATAAGCTTATTTCGTGATCACTTATATTTCATATCAAAAATCGATTTTTTGAAGAAATTTTCTATGAAAACTAAAATCCTTTATAACTCGGTAAATACTGCGTTTTTCGAGAAAATAAGCTTATTTCGTGATCACTTATATTTCGTATCAAAAATTGATTTTTTGAAGAAATTTTGTATGAAAACTAAAATCCTTTATAACTCGGTAAATACTGCGTTTTTCGATCACTTATAAAAATCGATTTTTTTAAGAAATTTCGTATGAAAACTAAAATCCTTTATAACTCGGTAAATACTGCGTTTTTCGAGAAAATAAGCTTATTTCGTGATCGCTTATATTTCATATTAAAAATCGATATTTTGAAGAAATTTTTTATGAAAACTAAAATCCTTTATAACTCGTTAAATACTGCGTTTTTCGAGAAAATAAGCTTATTTCGTGATCACTTATAAAAATCGATTTTTTGAAGAAATTTTCTATGAAAACTAAAATCCTTTATAACTCGGTAAATACTGCGTTTTTCGAGAAAATAAGCTTATTTCGTGATCACTTATATTTCATATCAAAAATCGATTTTTTGAAGAAATTTTCTATGAAAACTAAAATCCTTTATAACTCGGTAAATACTGCGTTTTTCGATCACTTATAAAAATCGATTTTTTTAAGAAATTTCGTATGAAAACTAAAATCCTTTATAACTCGGTAAATACTGCGTTTTTCGAGAAAATAAGCTTATTTCGTGATCGCTTATATTTCATATTAAAAATCGATATTTTGAAGAAATTTTTTATGAAAACTAAAATCCTTTATAACTCGTTAAATACTGCGTTTTTCGAGAAAATAAGCTTATTTCATGATCACTTATAAAAATCGATTTTTGAAGAAATTTTGTATGAAAACTAAAATCCTTTATAACTCGTTAAATACTGCGTTTTTTCGAGAAAATAAGCTTATTTCGTGATCACTTATATTTCATATCAAAAATCGATTTTTTGAAAAAAAAATTCCAATGAAACTAAAATCTTTTATAACTCGTTAAATACTGCGTTTTTTCTAGAAAATAAGCTTATTTCGTGATCACTTATAAAAATCACTTATAAATAAGCTTATTTCGTGATCACTTATAAAAATCGATTTTTTGAAGAAATTTTGTATGAAAACTAAAATCCTTTATAACTCGTTAAATACTGCGTTTTTCGAGAAAATAAGCTTATTTCGTGATCACTTATATTTCATATCAAAAATCGATTTTTTTAAGAAATTTTCTATGAAAACTAAAATCCCTTATAACTCGTTAAATACTGCGCTTTTCGAGAAAATAAACTTATTTCGTGATCACTTATAAAAATCGATTTTTTGAAGAAATTTTGTATGAAAACTAAAATCCCTTATAACTCGGTAAATACTGCGTTTTTCGAGCAAATAAGCTTATTTCGTGATCACTTATAAAAATCAGTTTTTTGAAGAAATTTGGTATGAAAACTAAAATCCATTATAACTCGGTAAATACTGCGTTTTTCGAGAAAATAAGCTTATTTCGTGATCACTTATATGTCATATCAAAAATCGATTTTTTTAAGAAATTTTCTATGAAAACTAAAATCCCTTATAACTCGTTAAATACTGCGTTTTTCGAGCAAATAAGCTTATTTCGTGATCACTTATAAAAATCAGTTTTTTGAAGAAATTTGGTATGAAAACTAAAATCCATTATAACTCGGTAAATACTGCGTTTTTCGAGAAAATAAGCTTATTTCGTGATCACTTATATTTCATATCAAAAATCGATTTTTTGAAGAAATTTTCTATGAAAACTAAAATCCCTTATAACTCGTTAAATACTGCGTTTTTCGAGAAAATAAGCTTATTTCGTGATCACTTATATGTCATATCAAAAATCGATTTTTTTAAGAAATTTTCTATGAAAACTAAAATGCTTTATAACTCGTTAAATACTGCGTTTTTCGAGAAAATAAGCTTATTTCGTGATCACTTATATTTCATATCAAAAATCGATTTTTTGAAGAAATTTTGTATGAAAACTAAAATCCCTTATAACTCGGTAAATACTGCGTTTTTCGAGCAAATAAGCTTATTTCGTGATCACTTATAAAAATCAGTTTTTTGAAGAAATTTGGTATGAAAACTAAAATCCATTATAACTCGGTAAATACTGCGTTTTTCGAGCAAATAAGCTTATTTCGTGATCACTTATAAAAATCAGTTTTTTGAAGAAATTTGGTATGAAAACTAAAATCCATTATAACTCGGTAAATACTGCGTTTTTCGAGAAAATAAGCTTATTTCGTGATCACTTATATTTCATATCAAAAATCGATTTTTTGAAGAAATTTTCTATGAAAACTAAAATCCCTTATAACTCGTTAAATACTGCGTTTTTCGAGAAAATAAGCTTATTTCGTGATCACTTATATTTCATATCAAAAATCGATTTTTTGAAGAAATTTTGTATGAAAACTAAAATCCCTTATAACTCGTTAAATACTGCGTTTTTCGAGAAAATAAGCTTATTTCGTGATCACTTATATTTCATATCAAAAATCGATTTTTTGAAGAAATTTTGTATGAAAACTAAAATCCCTTATAACTCGTTAAATACTGCGTTTTTCGAGAAAATAATCGTATTTCGTGATCATTTATATTTCATATCAAAAATCGATTTTTTGAAGAAATTTTGTGTGAAAACTAAAATCCTTTATAACTCGGTAAATACTGCGTTTTTCGAGAAAATAAGCTTATTTCGTGATCACTTATATTTCATACCAAAAATCGTTTTTTGAAGAAATTTTATATGAAAACTAAAATCCTTTATAACCCGTTAAATAATGCGTTTTTTGAGAAAATAAGCTTATTTCGTGATCACTTATATTTCATATCAAAAATCGATTTTTTTAAGAAATTTTGTATGAAAACTAAAATCCCTTATAACTCGTTAAATACTGCGTTTTTCGAGAAAATAAGCTTATTTCGTGATCACTTATATTTCATATCAAAAATAGATTTTTTGAAGAAATTTTGTATGAAAACTAAAATCCCTTATAACTCGTTAAATACTGCGCTTTTCTAGAAAATAAACTTATTTCGTGATCACTTATAAAAATCGATTTTTGAAGAAATTTTATATGAAAACTAAAATCCTTTATAACTCGTTAAATACTGCGTTTTTCGAGAAAATAAGCTTATTTCGTGATCACTTATAAAAATCAAGAAATTTTCTATGAAAACTAAAATCCCTTATAACTCGGTAAATACTGCGTTTTTCGAGAAAATAAGCTTATTTCGTGATCACTTATATTTCATATCAAAAATCGATTTTTTGAAGAAATTTTGTATGAAAACTAAAATCCCTTATAACTCGGTAAATACTGCGTTTTTCGAGAAAATAAGCTTATTTCGTGATCACTTATAAAAATCAATTTTTTGAAGAAATTTTGTATGAAAACTAAAATCCTTTATAACTCGGTAAATACTGCGTTTTTCGAGAAAATAAGCTTATTTCGTGATCACTTATATTTCATATCAAAAATCGATTTTTTGAAGAAATTTTGTATGAAAACTAAAATCCCTTATAACTCGTTAAATACTGCGCTTTTCGAGAAAATAAACTTATTTCGTGATCACTTATAAAAATCTATTTTTTGAAGAAATTTTGTATGAAAACTAAAATCCTTTATAACTCGTTAAATACTGCGTTTTTCGAGAAAATAAGCTTATTTCGTGATCACTTATATTTCATATCAAAAATCGATTTTTTGAAGAAATTTTGTATGAAAACTAAAATCCCTTATAACTCGGTAAATACTGCGTTTTTCGAGAAAATAAGCTTATTTCGTGATCACTTATAAAAATCTATTTTTTGAAGAAATTTTGTATGAAAACTAAAATCCTTTATAACTCGGTAAATACTGCGTTTTTCGAGAAAATAAGCTTATTTCGTGATCACTTATATTTCATATCAAAAATCGATTTTTTGAAGAAATTTTCTATGAAAATTAAATCCTTTATAACTCGGTAAATACTGCGTTTTTCGAGAAAATAAGCTTATTTCGTGATCACTTATATGTCATATCAAAAATCGATTTTTTGAAGAAATTTTGTATGAAAACTAAAATCCCTTATAACTCGGTAAATACTACGTTTTTCGAGAAAATAAGCTTATTTCGTGATCACATATAAAAATCGATTTTTTGAAGAAATTTTGTATGAAAACTAAAATCCCTTATAACTCGGTAAATACTACGTTTTTCGAGAAAATAAGCTTATTTCGTGATCACTTATAAAAATCGATTTTTTGAAGAAATTTTGTATGAAAACTAAAATCCTTTATAACTCGCTAAATACTGCGTTTTTCGAGAAAATAAGCTTATTTCGTGATCACTTATATTTCATACCAAAAATCGTTTTTTGAAGAAATTTTGTATGAAAACTAAAATCCTTTATAACTCGGTAAATACTGCGTTTTTCGAGAAAATAAGCTTATTTCGTGATCACATATAAAAATCGATTATTTGAAGAAATTTTGTATGAAAACTAAAATCCTTTATAACTCGGTAAATACTGCGTTTTTCGAGAAAATAAGCTTATTTCGTGATCACTTATAAAAATCAATTTTTTGAAGAAATTTGTATGAAAACTAAAATCCTTTATAACTCGGTAAATACTGCGTTTTTCGAGAAAATAAGCTGATTTCGTGATCACTTATATTTCATATCAAAAACCGATTTTTTGAAGAAATTTTCTATGAAAACTAAAATCCTTTATAACTCGGTAAATACTGCGTTTTTCGAGAAAATAAGCTTATTTCGTGATCACTTATATTTCATATCAAAAATCGATTTTTTGAAGAAATTTTGTATGAAAACTAAAATCCTTTATAACTCGTTAAATACTGCGTTTTTCGAGAAAATAAGCTTATTTCGTGATCACTTATATTTCATATCAAAAATCGATTTTTTGAAGAAATTTTGTATAAAAATCATACCAAAAATCGATTTTTTGAAGAAATTTTGTATGAAAACTAAAATCCTTTATAACTCGTTAAATACTGCGTTTTTCGAGAAAATAAGCTTATTTCGTGATCACTTATATCTCATATCAAAAATCGATTTTTTGAAGAAATTTTGTATGAAAACTAAAATCCTTTATAACTCGTTAAATACTGCGTTTTTCGAGAAAATAAGCTTATTTCGTGATCACTTATATCTCATATCAAAAATCGATTTTTTGAAGAAATTTTGTATGAAAACTAAAATCCCTTATAACTCGGTAAATACTACGTTTTTCGAGCAAATAAGCTTATTTCGTGATCACATATAAAAATCGATTTTTTGAAGAAATTTTGTATGAAAACTAAAATCCCTTATAACTCGGTAAATACTACGTTTTTCGAGAAAATAAGCTTATTTCGTGATCACTTATATTTCGTATCAAAAATCGATTATTTGAAAAAATTTTGTATGAAAACTAAAATCCCTTATAACTCGTTAAATACTGCGTTTTTCGAGAAAACAAGCTTATTTCGTGATCACTTATAAAAATCGATTTTTTGAAGAAATTTTGTATGAAAACTAAAATCCTTTATAACTCGCTAAATACTGCGTTTTTCGAGAAAATAAGCTTATTTCGTGATCACTTATATTTCATACCAAAAATCGTTTTTTGAAGAAATTTTATATGAAAACTAATATCCTTTATAACCCGTTAAATAATGCGTTTTTTGAGAAAATAAGCTTATTTCGTGATCACTTATATTTCATATCAAAAATCGATTTTTTGAAGAAATTTTGTATGAAAACTAAAATCCCTTATAACTCGGTAAATACTACGTTTTTCGAGAAAATAAGCTTATTTCGTGATCACTTATATTTCGTATCAAAAATCGATTTTTTGAAGAAATTTTGTATGAAAACTAAAATCCCTTATAACTCGTTAAATACTGCGTTTTTCGAGAAAACAAGCTTATTTCGTGATCACTTATAAAAATCGATTTTTTGAAGAAATTTTGTATGAAAACTAAAATCCTTTATAACTCGCTAAATACTGCGTTTTTCGAGAAAATAAGCTTATTTCGTGATCACTTATATTTCATACCAAAAATCGTTTTTTGAAGAAATTTTATATGAAAACTAAAATCCTTTATAACCCGTTAAATAATGCGTTTTTTGAGAAAACAAGCTTATTTCGTGATCACTTATATTTCATATCAAAAATCGATTTTTTGAAGAAATTTTGTATGAAAACTAAAATCCTTTATAACTCGGTAAATACTGCGTTTTTCGAGAAAACAAGCTTATTTCGTGATCACTTATAAAAATCGATTTTTTGAAGAAATTTTGTATGAAAACTAAAATCCCTTATAACTCGGTAAATACTACGTTTTTCGAGAAAATAAGCTTATTTCGTGATCACTTATATTTCGTATCAAAAATCGATTATTTGAAGAAATTTTGTATGAAAACTAAAATCCCTTATAACTCGGTAAATACTGCGTTTTTCGAGAAAACAAGCTTATTTCGTGATCACTTATAAAAATCGATTTTTTGAAGAAATTTTGTATGAAAACTAAAATCCCTTATAACTCGTTAAATACTGCGTTTTTCGAGAAAATAAGCTTATTTCGTGATCACTTATATCTCATATCAAAAATCGATTTTTTGAAGAAATTTTGTATGAAAACTAAAATCCTTTATAACTCGTTAAATACTGCGTTTTTCGAGAAAATAAGCTTATTTCGTGATCACTTATATCTCATATCAAAAATCGATTTTTTGAAGAAATTTTGTATGAAAACTAAAATCCTTTATAACTCGTTAAATACTGCGTTTTTCGAGAAAATAAGCTTATTTCGTGATCACTTATATTTCATATCAAAAATCGATTTTTTGAAGAAATTTTGTATGAAAACTAAAATCCCTTATAACTCGGTAAATACTACGTTTTTCGAGCAAATAAGCTTATTTCGTGATCACATATAAAAATCGATTTTTTGAAGAAATTTTGTATGAAAATTAAAATCCTTTATAACTCGTTAAATACTGCGTTTTTCGAGAAAATAAGCTTATTTCGTGATCACTTATATTTCATATCAAAAATCGATTTTTTGAAGAAATTTTGTATGAAAACTAAAATCATACCAAAAATCGATTTTTTGAAGAAATTTTGTATGAAAACTAAAATCCTTTATAACTCGTTAAATACTGCGTTTTTCGAGAAAATAAGCTTATTTCGTGATTACTTATATCTCATATCAAAAATCGATTTTTTGAAGAAATTTTGTATGAAAACTAAAATCCTTTATAACTCGTTAAATACTGCGTTTTTCGAGAAAATAAGCTTATTTCGTGATCACTTATATCTCATATCAAAAATCGATTTTTTGAAGAAATTTTGTATGAAAACTAAAATCCCTTATAACTCGGTAAATACTACGTTTTTCGAGCAAATAAGCTTATTTCGTGATCACATATAAAAATCGATTTTTTGAAGAAATTTTGTATGAAAACTAAAATCCCTTATAACTCGGTAAATACTACGTTTTTCGAGAAAATAAGCTTATTTCGTGATCACTTATATTTCGTATCAAAAATCGATTATTTGAAAAAATTTTGTATGAAAACTAAAATCCCTTATAACTCGTTAAATACTGCGTTTTTCGAGAAAACAAGCTTATTTCGTGATCACTTATAAAAATCGATTTTTTGAAGAAATTTTGTATGAAAACTAAAATCCTTTATAACTCGCTAAATACTGCGTTTTTCGAGAAAATAAGCTTATTTCGTGATCACTTATATTTCATACCAAAAATCGTTTTTTGAAGAAATTTTATATGAAAACTAATATCCTTTATAACCCGTTAAATAATGCGTTTTTTGAGAAAATAAGCTTATTTCGTGATCACTTATATTTCATATCAAAAATCGATTTTTTGAAGAAATTTTGTATGAAAACTAAAATCCCTTATAACTCGGTAAATACTACGTTTTTCGAGAAAATAAGCTTATTTCGTGATCACTTATATTTCGTATCAAAAATCGATTTTTTGAAGAAATTTTGTATGAAAACTAAAATCCCTTATAACTCGTTAAATACTGCGTTTTTCGAGAAAATAAGCTTATTTCGTGATCACTTATATCTCATATCAAAAATCGATTTTTTGAAGAAATTTTGTATGAAAACTAAAATCCTTTATAACTCGTTAAATACTGCGTTTTTCGAGAAAATAAGCTTATTTCGTGATCACTTATATTTCATATCAAAAATCGATTTTTTGAAGAAATTTTGTATGAAAACTAAAATCCCTTATAACTCGGTAAATACTACGTTTTTCGAGCAAATAAGCTTATTTCGTGATCACTTATATTTCATATCAAAAATCGATTTTTTGAAGAAATTTTGTATGAAAACTAAAATCCTTTATAACTCGCTAAATACTGCGTTTTTCGAGAAAATAAGCTTATTTCGTGATCACTTATATTTCATACCAAAAATCGTTTTTTGAAGAAATTTTATATGAAAACTAATATCCTTTATAACCCGTTAAATAATGCGTTTTTTGAGAAAATAAGCTTATTTCGTGATCACTTATATTTCATATCAAAAATCGATTTTTTGAAGAAATTTTGTATGAAAACTAAAATCCCTTATAACTCGGTAAATACTACGTTTTTCGAGAAAATAAGCTTATTTCGTGATCACTTATATTTCGTATCAAAAATCGATTTTTTGAAGAAATTTTGTATGAAAACTAAAATCCCTTATAACTCGTTAAATACTGCGTTTTTCGAGAAAATAAGCTTATTTCGTGATCACTTACATCTCATATCAAAAATCGATTTTTTGAAGAAATTTTGTATGAAAACTAAAATCCTTTATAACTCGTTAAATACTGCGTTTTTCGAGAAAATAAGCTTATTTCGTGATCACTTATATTTCATATCAAAAATCGATTTTTGAAGAAATTTTGTATGAAAACTAAAATCCTTTATAACTCGGTAAATACTACGTTTTTCGAGCAAATAAGCTTATTTCGTGATCACTTATATTTCGTATCAAAAATCGATTATTTGAAGAAATTTTGTATGAAAACTAAAATCCCTTATAACTCGTTAAATACTGCGTTTTTCGAGAAAACAAGCTTATTTCGTGATCACTTATAAAAATCGATTTTTTGAAGAAATTTTGTATGAAAACTAAAATCCTTTATAACTCGCTAAATACTGCGTTTTTCGAGAAAATAAGCTTATTTCGTGATCACTTATATTTCATACCAAAAATCGTTTTTTGAAGAAATTTTATATGAAAACTAAAATCCTTTATAACCCGTTAAATAATGCGTTTTTTGAGAAAACAAGCTTATTTCGTGATCACTTATATTTCATATCAAAAATCGATTTTTTGAAGAAATTTTGTATGAAAACTAAAATCCTTTATAACTCGGTAAATACTGCGTTTTTCGAGAAAACAAGCTTATTTCGTGATCACTTATAAAAATCAATTTTTTGAAGAAATTTTGTATTAAAACTAAAATCATTTATAACTCGGTAAATACTGCATTTTTCGAGAAAATAAGCTTATTTCGTGATCACTTATATTTCATATCAAAAATCGATTTTTTGAAGAAATTTTCTATGAAAACTAAAATCCTTTATAACTCGGTAAATACTGCGATTTTCGAGAAAATAAGCTTATTTCGTGATCACTTATAAAAATCGATTTTTTGAAGAAATTTTCTATGAAAACTAAAATCCTTTATAACTCGGTAAATACTGCGTTTTTCGAGAAAATAAGCTTATTTCGTGATCACTTATATTTCGTATCAAAAATCGATTTTTTGAAGAAATTTTGTATGAAAACTAAAATCCCTTATAACTCGTTAAATACTGCGTTTTTCGAGAAAATAAGCTTATTTCGTGATCACTTATATTTCATATCAAAAATCGATTTTTTGAAAAAATTTTGTATGAAAACTAAAATCCCTTATAACTCGGTAAATACTACGTTTTTCGAGCAAATAAGCTTATTTCGTGATCACATATAAAAATCGATTTTTTGAAGAAATTTTGTATGAAAACTAAAATCCCTTATAACTCGGTAAATACTACGTTTTTCGAGAAAATAAGCTTATTTCGTGATCACTTATATTTCGTATCAAAAATCGATTATTTGAAGAAATTTTGTATGAAAACTAAAATCCCTTATAACTCGGTAAATACTGCGTTTTTCGAGAAAACAAGCTTATTTCGTGATCACTTATAAAAATCGATTTTTTGAAGAAATTTTGTATGAAAACTAAAATCCCTTATAACTCGTTAAATACTGCGTTTTTCGAGAAAATAAGCTTATTTCGTGATCACTTATATCTCATATCAAAAATCGATTTTTTGAAGAAATTTTGTATGAAAACTAAAATCCTTTATAACTCGTTAAATACTGCGTTTTTCGAGAAAATAAGCTTATTTCGTGATCACTTATATTTCATATCAAAAATCGATTTTTTGAAGAAATTTTGTATGAAAACTAAAATCCCTTATAACTCGGTAAATACTACGTTTTTCGAGCAAATAAGCTTATTTCGTGATCACATATAAAAATCGATTTTTTGAAGAAATTTTGTATGAAAATTAAAATCCTTTATAACTCGTTAAATACTGCGTTTTTCGAGAAAATAAGCTTATTTCGTGATCACTTATATCTCATATCAAAAATCGATTTTTTGAAGAAATTTTGTATGAAAACTAAAATCCTTTATAACTCGTTAAATACTGCGTTTTTTCGAGAAAATAAGCTTATTTCGTGATCACTTATATCTCATATCAAAAATCGATTTTTTGAAGAAATTTTGTATGAAAACTAAAATCCTTTATAACTCGTTAAATACTGCGTTTTTCGAGAAAATAAGCTTATTTCGTGATCACTTATATTTCATATCAAAAATCGATTTTTTGAAGAAATTTTGTATGAAAACTAAAATCATACCAAAAATCGATTTTTTGAAGAAATTTTGTATGAAAACTAAAATCCTTTATAACTCGTTAAATACTGCGTTTTTCGAGAAAATAAGCTTATTTCGTGATTACTTATATCTCATATCAAAAATCGATTTTTTGAAGAAATTTTGTATGAAAACTAAAATCCTTTATAACTCGTTAAATACTGCGTTTTTCGAGAAAATAAGCTTATTTCGTGATCACTTATATCTCATATCAAAAATCGATTTTTTGAAGAAATTTTGTATGAAAACTAAAATCCCTTATAACTCGGTAAATACTACGTTTTTCGAGCAAATAAGCTTATTTCGTGATCACATATAAAAATCGATTTTTTGAAGAAATTTTGTATGAAAACTAAAATCCCTTATAACTCGGTAAATACTACGTTTTTCGAGAAAATAAGCTTATTTCGTGATCACTTATATTTCGTATCAAAAATCGATTATTTGAAAAAATTTTGTATGAAAACTAAAATCCCTTATAACTCGTTAAATACTGCGTTTTTCGAGAAAACAAGCTTATTTCGTGATCACTTATAAAAATCGATTTTTTGAAGAAATTTTGTATGAAAACTAAAATCCTTTATAACTCGCTAAATACTGCGTTTTTCGAGAAAATAAGCTTATTTCGTGATCACTTATATTTCATACCAAAAATCGTTTTTTGAAGAAATTTTATATGAAAACTAATATCCTTTATAACCCGTTAAATAATGCGTTTTTTGAGAAAATAAGCTTATTTCGTGATCACTTATATTTCATATCAAAAATCGATTTTTTGAAGAAATTTTGTATGAAAACTAAAATCCCTTATAACTCGGTAAATACTACGTTTTTCGAGAAAATAAGCTTATTTCGTGATCACTTATATTTCGTATCAAAAATCGATTTTTTGAAGAAATTTTGTATGAAAACTAAAATCCCTTATAACTCGTTAAATACTGCGTTTTTCGAGAAAATAAGCTTATTTCGTGATCACTTATATCTCATATCAAAAATCGATTTTTTGAAGAAATTTTGTATGAAAACTAAAATCCTTTATAACTCGTTAAATACTGCGTTTTTCGAGAAAATAAGCTTATTTCGTGATCACTTATATTTCATATCAAAAATCGATTTTTTGAAGAAATTTTGTATGAAAACTAAAATCCCTTATAACTCGGTAAATACTACGTTTTTCGAGCAAATAAGCTTATTTCGTGATCACATATAAAAATCGATTTTTTGAAGAAATTTTGTATGAAAACTAAAATCCCTTATAACTCGGTAAATACTACGTTTTTCGAGAAAATAAGCTTATTTCGTGATCACTTATATTTCGTATCAAAAATCGATTATTTGAAGAAATTTTGTATGAAAACTAAAATCCCTTATAACTCGGTAAATACTGCGTTTTTCGAGAAAACAAGCTTATTTTGTGATCACTTATAAAAATCGATTTTTTGAAGAAATTTTGTATGAAAACTAAAATCCTTTATAACTCGCTAAATACTGCGTTTTTCGAGAAAATAAGCTTATTTCGTGATCACTTATATTTCATACCAAAAATCGTTTTTTGAAGAAATTTTATATGAAAACTAAAATCCTTTATAACCCGTTAAATAATGCGTTTTTTGAGAAAACAAGCTTATTTCGTGATCACTTATATTTCATATCAAAAATCGATTTTTTGAAGAAATTTTGTATGAAAACTAAAATCCTTTATAACTCGGTAAATACTGCGTTTTTCGAGAAAACAAGCTTATTTCGTGATCACTTATAAAAATCAATTTTTTGAAGAAATTTTGTATTAAAACTAAAATCATTTATAACTCGGTAAATACTGCATTTTTCGAGAAAATAAGCTTATTTCGTGATCACTTATATTTCATATCAAAAATCGATTTTTTGAAGAAATTTTCTATGAAAACTAAAATCCTTTATAACTCGGTAAATACTGCGATTTTCGAGAAAATAAGCTTATTTCGTGATCACTTATAAAAATCGATTTTTTGAAGAAATTTTCTATGAAAACTAAAATCCTTTATAACTCGGTAAATACTGCGTTTTTCGAGAAAATAAGCTTATTTCGTGATCACTTATATTTCGTATCAAAAATCGATTTTTTGAAGAAATTTTGTATGAAAACTAAAATCCCTTATAACTCGTTAAATACTGCGTTTTTCGAGAAAATAAGCTTATTTCGTGATCACTTATATCTCATATCAAAATCGATTTTTTGAAGAAATTTTGTATGAAAACTAAAATCCTTTATAACTCGTTAAATACTGCGTTTTTCGAGAAAATAAGCTTATTTCGTGATCACTTATATTTCATATCAAAAATCGATTTTTTGAAAAAATTTTGTATGAAAACTAAAATCCCTTATAACTCGGTAAATACTACGTTTTTTCGAGCAAATAAGCTTATTTCGTGATCACATATAAAAATCGATTTTTTGAAGAAATTTTGTATGAAAACTAAAATCCCTTATAACTCGGTAAATACTACGTTTTTCGAGAAAATAAGCTTATTTCGTGATCACTTATATTTCATATCAAAAATCGATTTTTTGAAGAAATTTTGTATGAAAACTAAAATCCCTCATAACTCGGTAAATACTACGTTTTTCGAGAAAATAAGCTTATTTCGTTATCACTTATATTTCATACCAAAAATCGTTTTTTGAAGAAATTTTATATGAAAACTAAAATCCTTTATAACCCGTTAAATAATGCGTTTTTTGAGAAAATAAGCTTATTTCGTGATCACTTATATTTCATATCAAAAATCGATTTTTTGAAGAAATTTTGTATGAAAACTAAAA